>JANZLQ010000031.1:20073479-20139159 GCA_026212715.1 Elanus axillaris | reverse complement strand
TGTAAATTGACAACACTCCTTTGGGTGCACAAAAAAACCCCAAAACAAAACAACAACCCCCCCCCCCCCCAAGTTATACTGGATCCTAGGCTTGTCCTTGGTAGTTCAGCATGCCTTACAACCAACGCATTGCTTCATTTGAGTTTCAAACTTCATACAGTTCATTGCTCATTAGCACTAATCTTTACTTCAAATTTTTTATTGAAATCAGCTTTTCTTAAAGATGTTTTCAGTGAAGTTTCTTTTCAACACAGGCTATTAACTCTATTGTCAATTATTCAGATGTTAGGCACAAAATTTTGCATTCCTAAATCTCTTTGTTCCTGGACAACTGTGAAAAGTTCGAGGTAAACTGAAAATCTGGAAGCTTCAGCATGTTTTGCCTGTGGATACAAGCCTGGAGAGATTAATACTAGCACACAGACCATATCATATATTTAAAGCATCCATAAATAATGTTTCAATGTCTTTTAATTAGCATTTGGTATTCTTAATATTACTGAGTTCCTGGTGCCTCCTTCAAACTTTTGCTTTGTAAAACAAGTACCATATCTTCCAGTCTAAATCCTCCTTACTAGCATTGGGAAAAACATTTGGCCATTAAGTTCTAAAAGATTGAAAAAAATTTCCCTTCAAGAAAGAAACAACCCTCAATCACTAATAAACTTTAAAGGAGTTGCATAGCATGCCTATGCTTTAACCAGAAACAGACATCAGAAGTCTTGCATCTGCTTGTATACATGGGATTACTTTATGATCAGCAGTATTTTTTATTCACAGTGGTTACTTCCCAATAGGCAAATTGATTAAGGAAAATTGTATTCTGTTCACCACTCTTCTTCCACTACTGAATTGAAGACATTCCATCTCTATCTGCTGAAGTACTTCCAAAACAAACAAAAAAAATCAGTATTAACATCCAAACCTCAAAATTTTCCTTTTCCTAATGTCCTGACCCCATACTGAGGCTGGTTTAATATAAACTAAATATGTAAGTAATAATTATAGTCAGTCTTCAACCACTAACTCATATTAAGTAAAATTTAAAAAATCAGGAACGGAATAATTTCATTTGATTGTTCTCACAAGTACCTCACATCTGTTTCATGGGAAAACCTAACCACAAATGTACACTACAGGTAGCATTTCCAATGTCAGTGATAGTATAACCTAAAAACCACTGCACAATTATTCAGGGCTGTCTTTAAGGCCCAAGAGTGAAGTTATTTAAAAAATTTTTTTCTCAGTGCATCTTCTGGATGTTTTACTCATAAAAGAAAAAAAAAAAATTTGTTCTTGTAACCTGTTTGTTCCTGTAACATGACTTATGCTCTTTCCAAACGCATGATTTTGGATGTTCTTACCATAGTATTTCTAATGCTGTTTTAGTCTGGATGTTATTGTTATTTTTTTAATTAAGATAAGATTTAGAGTATTTTTTTAAAGAAATATTCTGCTCCTCAAAAAAAAAAATAAAAAAATCAGAAGAAAAGTTTTGCAATGAAGATTTTTCAGTCAAATTATGGGTTTTGCCTTCAAAAGTTATATCTGATAAGAATCAAGTAATCACTTGGCATTTCACAAGAATTTTTGTCTGTTTCATTCATACACACACAGGTGTATGTACCTATTCATTTGGTTGTAGCATAACCTTTATCCTGAAGTAACACTTTCCTACAGACACATGAAGTATTTAATACATTTTTTCATGTTCTAATTTCCTATACAGAAAAATAAAACCCATGCCCATGTTTCTAAACAATCTCATTTTCTTAAGTTAAAAATGTCCTTCATCACAGACAGAAAACTATGACCAAAAGAAGACCATTAGAGATAAGGATGGAGCATATCCACACTTGGCAAGCAGGAGGAATATTCAGCCACTAGTCTTTTCATTACTGGTCTCCACAAAATTTGGGGAGAATGTGAAGGGTATCACTGAACAAGAAAAGCAAGACAAAGGGTGTTACTATGATCACTATTATTTTTGCTACTTTAGTACACATTAGAAACTGCACAGCCAAATAAGTACTAGGATCTACAGAAAGGGAAACATGCTTTGAGGAATGAGCCTGTAGATGAGAGCTCTCAGCATCTGGCTGTACAAGACATCTAAATTTGGAAGTTCCTCTGCTACTGGGGGAAGTTGAAAGGCCATGATCTCCTCTAAAGCAATAGGTAATTGCTTAAATACATAGAGGAAGAGTTGCATCTTGCGTATATTTCTTCCTGAAGAACACCTATGGCCAACTAACATATTAACTAGTTAATGTGCTCAAAACAGCCAGATAGCTAAAAAAAAAATGTCCTATTGTGTCTCTTAATGGTCACTCATTCTTGAAATGCTCCAAGGGTATCTTCCAAGCTTCAGCCTCAGTCATAGCCCCAAAAAGCATTCCCCTCCTCATAAGCCTTTTCTAGCAGCATTGGGAACATTTCCTCATAAGGCAGTACAATTTCTCTTCTGATAGACTGTGCACACACAGGCTAAATGAAACAAAGATTTTTTGCGTATTGCCTAACCTATAACAGATCTTCACATCAAGCCATGAGCTGGGCTCTGCGCTACCTGTACTTTCTTAAGCAAAGTTACAGCCCGCTTTCTGCAGACATGTTCCAGGACATTTGGCAACAGCCTGTAGCTCAGAAGTTTTCCTAATCCTTTCCTGCAAGACATTTTAATGACCTGGTATCTCAACATAGTGCTATAAGCCTACTTTTTATGCTTGAAAACTTGGCTTCAGTAAGTACGGTTCAGCATTGCTTTAACTTTCTGCTTAGTTTCTTTAAGAGATTTCTATGAAAAGAAATTAATAAGAAACTTAGTAATATGCGACAAACACAAATAATACAAAAACTTCCCTTTGTGTACAGCCTCACAGAAGCAGACCTTACAAAGCTATTGCTTGCAAATAACTTCAGATTGAGAAACTTCCCTCTGTAAGGGCTAACTGATTGTACCAAAGAGCAACTAATTGTACATGTGATAGATACATACAGGAATCAGGTGTTTTCTTTAAAGTTAGTAGGTGCAGCCAAGTTACTTAAATGAATGTGTTTCTAAAAGAAAGCACAATAGCAGTCTTCGTTTTAAAGCTCTTCCCTCATCTGTACTTAGCTGTAGTAAGCAATCATTAACAAAATGCGTTGCGGAACCCATTGCTTTCTGCAGCTATTAGAGCCCCTTTATTTTCCAGAGAGAAAAGTGAACTCTTATAATGGGCACAAACAACATTGTCTATAAAGCACAAAGCCAGGCACTAGGCATAGAGTTGTTCAGTAAATATTGTTAAATGCAATGGCTTATACCAAAGACCTCTCAACTGTAAGCACAGGAAACAATCAGTTAAAGCAAAAAATCCTGAAGAATTCTGCAAAGGTACAAGAAAAACTGTTTCACTCACCATATGTATTTTGAGATCAAACGTGAAAAAAAAAGCCTAATTCACTTGAGATTCAAGCTGAAAAAGGTTCTTTTTTTGTGGACATGAATCAGAGTTTCTTGCAAAAGCTTATGAAGATGGTGCTCCTAGGTTCTCTCTATAATCAGAGGAGAGAAATAACCCTAATTGTCTCCCAGAGT
Organism: Elanus axillaris; assembly: GCA_026212715.1. Classification (NCBI taxonomy): domain Eukaryota; kingdom Metazoa; phylum Chordata; class Aves; order Accipitriformes; family Accipitridae; genus Elanus; species Elanus axillaris. The sequence continues at coordinate 20,135,576 of JANZLQ010000031.1, read as the reverse complement.
GCTTCTCTCCAGCTGCTTTGAAAAAGATGAATCTTGCCCTTAGTGCCCATTAAGCAGGAGCACTTACTTCCTCAAGTGGAATGACCTCCTGAACCACGGAGCAGCACAGCCTCCCGTTGTGAGATGTGGGACCTACACCACCACGGGTCATAAAGAACATACCAAACTCCTAATTTTACTCCAGAAACAAAGGCAAGCCTGGAGTTAGGGATTAAAGCCAAGGGTGATGTATGAGGAGAAGCCAGGACACCTCAGGTCTCTGTATAGCAGTTACCAAGTTTGCATATAAAATGCAGCACTGTGCAATATATACTACAGTAATCCTGCAAATCACTTTTTGTGCCAAGAACAAGGCATTTGAGCACATTAAAGCCTATTTTGTGATATAATTAATATCATCCTTATTACACAGTATTTGAATGGAAAAGCGGAATCGTAACATGCAATCACACATGACATGATTTGCTCTCCTGCCATAAAAAAAATCCCCATTGCTAGCACTACATGGAAGACCAGAGCCATTCCTCCAACTCCTTTTTTCATTTTATACATCACCAGTCACCACGGACTGATGGGGTCTCTAAGACAGGTTCCCAAATCCCAGTCTAGTGCTCTTTGCTGTTGGAGTTACTGCTATGAGGGATAATGGCAGCACAGATTGCATTTTACCATCTTTTCTAATATGTGTATATAGACTACCTCCATCTGGCACAGAAATTAGAGTATAAACGTTAACTAAGTGCAGCAAGGTGATTGTGAACAAGACTCCAGTGGTCTAAATATCAAAGTCTGCCACTGCTGAATGTGATGTGACCCTATGATAAAAGAGGCCTTGGTTTCTTTTGGGATATAGACTTCAGCAGTTTTTCAGAACACAGTTTCTACTCTTTCTCAGAGCACTGATTTTAAACAGAGGAAACATTACATCTGATATGATGCTTATCACTCTAGTAACAACCCTTTCATAAGCACACTACCCTTGGAAAGTATAACATCAAGGAGAAAAATGAGTATTACAGATCTCACAATACTGTTTGACTACAATGCAAAGATTTGCCTAATTTTATTGCATGCAGTTGCCTAAACCCCAGTGCTTGGTGACATTTGTCTGGCTTATGATATTCCTCCTACTCTCCAGCTGGCTACTTCATTTGCCTTAAGGTATCCCAGACATCCCATGTATAGCTGGCATATATGAGGCAGGGCCTATGGGACATCAATGACAATTCAGAAAAGCAGTTGGAAACTAGGAAGGATACTCTAAGGTGACTTAAAGTCACAAAAAACATACACACTTAGGCAAGTTGAATTCTGTCTTCAAAGACAGCCAAAGAGCTATCACTAGTTTGGGCAACTACAGAGCAGAAAAGGAAATATAGTCTATGTATTTGCAGCTGTTTTCAGCTCTTTCCTGAGAAGAGAGACATGCCCAAGCACATACTATCTGAACATATGCTATATTATATTTATCTTGTTCATCTGAAACAAATAATGAAAGAACTGAATAATATTAAGTGATGTTTACAGTGTGGTAAAAAATAGGAAGGAATTCTACTTGGGCAAAGATCGTAACTGTTTAATTTACCTTAAAATACCATACAAAGCTGAAGTAGAATTGAATTACTGACACAGGTAAGAGCACTACCAATGGAAACCAGCAAGAGACAAACAGAAACAAGAAAATTACTGTACATTATTTCAGTTTGTTGTACAGATGTCCATGAAAAACATGCTTTTATGGAAATTGTTATAGAGCAGGAATGCTCCTTCAAGATGTCACCACTGTTTTAATGGAGTTCACTCGCACTTTGGAAAATACACAGCAAGACAGTTTATCATGATAATCCCCTAGATGCCACTGTTCTAACAAAGTCTTCAATATTCCAGCTACAAAAAAACCCAACAACAAAACCAACCAACCAAACACATTCCTGAACACAAACCAATGGAAAAGATATCCAGGGTATTGAAGAGTGATTTAGACATTCAGGATCACATGGTGAAACTTTGCAGCCATCCAAGTTGGGTGTAATTGAGCTTATCCAAAAACAGCTTTAGAGAAAAACTAAAAATCATACAGGTGTCCCAAAAAGCCTGTTTAAAAAAGAAATGTTTACTGCATATGCCATGGTAATCCTTCACATGATGTGCGATTTCTATTCTCCTATCATATACCAGGATGATTATTTATTCAGACAAGAATCAATGCACAGTTGCAGAAAAGACAACTAGCTAAGTTCTCAGCCCCTTCCACATAAACCTGCCTACCAGGTTGCACCCTTGGTTTAGAACAAGATCAGCTTGCTTTAGGTTCTGCTCAACCTGTGCCAAAGTTACTTGATAATAAGGCAGTAATTTCTTTGCCTCTTCGGCATTTTCAGAGATTGGTCTGCTACCGAGACTTAATGGAAATTAAATCACAAACATATTACAGGACAACTGAGAAGCATGAAAGGAGTTGCTGAACTATGGTCATGCACATCCTGTTCTTCAAAATCACAGTACCAAAGACTTGTCAGAGTTTCTTTTGATTTTTCTGTAAGAGAACACAGTAGAACTTAGTGCCTAAAAGTTGTAACAGAAAGTGACTATCAAAGACAACAATACAGAGTACAGCTTGCAGCTGGCTGCCACACAGAGCAGCTGAAAGACTGCCAAGAGCAGCGGGCAGCAGCGTGCCCAGCCATGCACTGGACCGGAGCAGAGAACATGGCCAAGGCCAAGACCAAGACCAAGACCAGACACATGCTGCATGGACACAGCAAGAAGGGAGACAGTCCTAGTTAAACTCTTTGTGGTTTTGTTCTGTTTTACCTAGAACATTTGAGTTTGGTGTTATTGTGACCATTAAATGGTCTAGTTTGTGTTCTAAAAAACTTGACCCATTAGTATTTGAAAGCATTTTGGTCTATCTTGGGCTGCTTGACCAAAGAACCCAACACAGGCTTCTCCACAGATGTTAACTCTTTCATAACAAGAAGTATGCCTCTGCGTAACAAATGTCTATTTAGTGTACTCTACTGATACTTTTATCTACTTCACATCTTCAGATAAACACTCTCCTGAAATTTCAGTTGAAAAAGACACAAAAGACTATGCATTTAATTACCTGCCTCCTGCTAATTACTTGCTGTCTTCTCAAAACACTGAAGCTTGATATAGCCCCGAGACAGTAGTTTTTAGTCCCAATTAAATATTGAAACAAATCTGAGCTAAAACCTAGACAAGCCTAAAACATAGTGAAACTCAATTACAGGAAACAGTTTCTAACAATGAATTTGGCTCCATGTTACACTGCACATCATTGTTTTAATGCCTCTCCATCAAAAAATGAATTATTTGGAAGTAGAACTAATTGCATCAGTTGTGGGAAACCTCAGCTGGTCCAAGGGATTGGAATGTAAGCTGAACATTGACCTCTAAGCAGATAGCTGTGTATCCTTGAAGAGGCTGGAAAGTCCCGAGAAGAGCTAAGTAATCAGGATATTAAAGAACTGCCAGACTGCAAGTAGAGTGTGACAGGGATCATGGATAAGAGTTAATAGCCAATTGTATAGTTAGCTTGTGCACGTGAACATGTTATGAGGACCAATCACTGTAAAGCAAGAAGCGTGTGTATAACCATTAAGAATATATAAGGAAGCTTGTAAGCAGATTAAAGGCTCTTCTGCTTAGCACACAAGAGTCCTTCTCTTCAATCCCCTCAGTCAGTCAAGACAGAATGATGATAGCTGAAGGCAGAATGATGGTAAGCTGCATCACAAACTTTTTGATGCAAGTTTGATACTTGAGAGAGGTGCAGCAGAAGGCACAACTCTTCTTCTGCATGTGAGAGGCCTGGACAGGGCCAGAAGCAGCCTCTGTTTGGGTACAGTCTCCTTTGCTGGTGGTACCCAAACAAGCCAGACTTGTGACTCTTAGATAAGATGGAGAAAACACATATGAGTTTGCACAAACAGGTTAGAACAGGTGGATGTAGTTTCTTATGTTTCTTGCAAGGTGCATTGGCAATGCTGCTTTCCCCTTACAGTTCAGTATCTTTACTTGTTATCTTGCTGTAAAGAACAGTTTGTCCCCAGAACCTCACATCCAGGCAAAAACTGAACTGCAGCGAGAACAACAAAAAAAAACCAACTAAGAACATACCAACAAAAATCAATGCATTTGATTTTAAACGGAATGAAGTTTGGAAGTTGCATTCCATTCATTTGCCTTTTAGTAGTATAATACCAATTACAAACTGGAGTTAGCACAGCAAGACTTGCTTTGCCCTTACCTCAACACAAGCAGCACAGTCCTAGATGGTCATCAGCTTAAACGCCATATGCACAAGGAGGGTAGTTACAGGTCAGGAATGCTGTGCATTGGCAAGACTGTGTGCGAAAATGTGTATGGCACCTGCTGACACCCTACGGGCACTTTCCAATGCCATACTCCTTCAAGAACACTAAATAAACAAGTTAAATTTCTCATCCTGAGATTTACAGCTTATGAGTGGGCAGATTGCTGTGACTATGCGATGCCTCACTGAAGTCAGCATGGCTCCGTGCAGGTGCAGCTGTCCATATGCACACAGTAAACTGCAAGCTCACAGCTTATACTTACTACTATATGAAAAAAAAATTAAAATCAAAGATATACAACGAAGAAAAAGAACTCATTTATGTTTTCCCTGCACCTGACATAAACTAATGTTTTGGAGAGAAATAACAGAACTGATCCTGGTTCAGTTTCTCTTTCTTGCTTTATAGATGCCTGGGGAAACATGTCCCCAGAGTAGCTTGGGAAAAGCAGCAGCACATATTTTTGCTTGCAAACTAGGGATGTCAGAGTCATGGTAATCTAGTTAGAGTAAACTATAAAGAAGTATGATTCACTACTGCTGAATTTATTTTGACTTCTTTATGTACACATGGATCCTTGAAAAGAAAAGATTTTGGCTCTAATATGCCTTGCTTTGTCAGGTCCTCAAAGTTTGGCTCTGGGAATGTGTGGGAGTGGCATAAAGCAGACAGCTGTTCCTATAATCTTCACTAACCTCCTGTTTTGTAACTGCTAGGTCATATTATAGGGAAAGCACATTGTAAATATTACCTTTCACAGTAACTCGGACTATACAGTTGTTGCTGCAAGAATACTATATGCTGGCATATGGGAGAGAAATCAGTATTTCTGCAGTGTGAAGAAGAAAGAAAATGGGTCAGAACCCCCATCTCTTCTAAAAGTGTGAGAAAATACAAGTTACAGTTTAGTCACCTGAAATCCCAGTTCTAAAGCTGGAAGTCACAGACTGTGGACTATTAAATCGTAATTTTTTCAGTATGCTGTTTATTTTGTATGATGCCAGTTCATCACCCTAGCACCGATTCAGAAACCACTTCCCACGAGCCAGTAAAGACTTGCAGAACCTACTTGATCAGTTTTCACATTTAATTACTTCATCTCATTTGCTTCTTGGTGTTTGAGAAACCTCAGGAGACAGCAAAGCTTATTGTCATAACAGAAGCCATTTTCAAAGCAGGATTATCTCCCCCATTTTGTTCTGATTGCATATAATTCCAAGTTTAAAACAAACAAACAAACCACCACAAATCAAAAAGCAAGCTAACCATCAGCCAGGCACGTCCCAGGTTGACACTCCATCCCTAATATGAGGGTATATCATTAGTCTCACCACCTCCCTCAGCATTCTTACTTGGAATTCTGATAAAGGCAGATCTTCAAGACAGTTTTCCTCAAATAACATCTACCTTAGGAGAAAGATAAGACTTTTGCATTGACATAGCAAAGTTAAGGGGCCACCTTTGCAGCCTCTTCCACATTTCATCTTTGTAGCAGATTTTATGCAACTAGACACTTCCCTGTCACATTTGAAGTTAATATACTGGGAAATTCATTCTTTTCCTGCTCCAACATATGTGTGACAGATAATGCAGACCAGCCAAAGCAGACCATGACTCCCCTGTCATGGTTTCTCAGCACAAGAGCAGCTTAGAGAGACTGTATACAACCCTCCTGCCACTTTGCGTGTTCAACATGTATCACCCAAAAGAATTAAGTTTAGGAGTTTTTGCTTCACTAGGTTTTTAAACAGCCAGAACAACACTTTTGGATTAGGAGACAGTTAGGTCAGGCTCAACTGCAACAGTACAGCAGAGCACAGACCACAGACCTGCGTGCAGCTTCAACCAGCGTTCTTTCTCCTTGCCTGAAGGATAATCCAGCATGACAGTTTGTTTGATTTCCATAACAGAAAACAGCTCAAGAATATAGCAAAGTATTTTCCAGTCACTTGGTTGAAACTGAGTATTTTCTAGTTAAAAAAAAAAAGTTATTGAAGAATTTTTGAGAGTCTGTTAAGCCCATTGTTCGGGGGCTACTTTTAAGCCCCCGTTCTTCAATTTCCTGAGTAGGGCCTTGCGCGGCAGGTTGTAATCACTTCCATCCTTTAAAATATTTTAAATATGCCTATTTCAATCTACAGTCATAAAAACCCCCAAACAAACTAAAACACTCAACTAAGGAGAGTTTGTCTTTCTAGCCATCTAAAAAAAAAAATTATGGAAGGGGTATGACCTACAACAGCTCCTCTCTTCCAACCCCTTTTAAATTGTATTATATAATAAATTAATAACACTTGAAAGAGGATAGAGTTTAAGATGTCTTTTCTGTTAGATAGTCACTGAACAAGGTTGGTAAACCACACATTTTCTTAATATTTCCCCTCCCCCCAATAATTTCTTTTTCTCCAAGTGAAGCAAAAGGCTTGCTCTTTTTTGTGCTTCTGGAATTACAGCTTTTATGATCTAAAGATGCAGAAATGTATCAAATCATCCACTAAAGTTCAGTACCCAAGAGGAAGTGAAAACAAAAGCTTTATTGTATCTATTATTCTTCCTTCCTTCCAGATCAAATGCTTCTTAAAGAATTTTTGTTTTTTATTAATTGATCAAAAAAGTCAACCATAAGTTTTATCTAGTGGTATATTCCATAGGAAAAAAAAACAAACCTAGATTTACATAAAACATAAGTAGGATGTCAGTGGAAACAAGTACAGCATTCTTATTAAGAAAATACTTGGAGTAATTTGAAGGCATAAACTTCATACAAGCAAATCTATGCATGCTCCTGTACATGCCCATCTTAGAAAATTTGGGCTTAGTTATCAACATCTTTAGGCAAGTCCAACCATACTTAAAACATTTCCAGATCAGAGCTTTTGGATTCAGTTCTGAACACAATTTCTAGCACAAAGCAAAAGATCTTGAACATATTGTGAAGTAGAACAAGAAACTGCTCAAATGCTTACATTTTATAGTGACCCAGTTAAAACCTCTTTCTCCATGAAAATCTTGATAAATAGGGTGTGCTATGTTTCTAATATTCAGAAAAATATGCTTCAAGCATATTCTTCATCTGTTACATTGGTCTGCCATCTGTAGGTCACTGAGAAAATTCTTTATTCCTGGCATTTCAGCTGGCTTTATTAATTACTCAAAAATGCAGAGTAATTAGAAGTATTACCATCAGTAGTATCCTGTACACATCATATACGGATGATTTGCAAATCATTCCAGACATGAGATCATCACCAGAGACTTCACACTTCCCCTCCCAAGAAAACCCACAATCCACAACACACATTTGGTCTGTTAGCCTCAGCTCTAAGGGCATCCCAGGATTATTAAGGTGTAGCTGGAGCCTCAGCAATGGCAATTTATAGCTGGGTAATACCAGCTTTCCAGCCCTATGTCTTTAGGCATCTTACCTCTGCCGTGCTGTATTGTAACTATATTATGTATGTGTGCTTGTGTATATCTATATATATAAATGTGTGTACACACACACATTCTTGCGATTTCTCTGCAGGTTTCTTCCAAGTGTCACACAAACAGTGTTTTTCAGGGATGCTGCATGAATCAAAACAATCCAATGTCCTTGAGATGTAAAATACTCTGTTTTGAATGTCCTCAGTCAACCTCAGCTGCAATTAGTTGTGAGGTCTCAGATTCTGCAGCAAACAGGAACTGCTGTGTCTGCATGTCATGCTCACAGATGTCATTAGACTGCTCGGTAGGAACAAGCGTTCCTTTAGAGATTACTCCCTTCCTATCTGTTATGACAGAAGATAAAATAACTCCAAAGTAGGTGAGACAAGGTGCAGATAGAGGGCTCAGTGCCAGGATCTCCCAGATTTGGGCAGGTTGTCTAGCACGTTTCAGGGTGTAAATTAACTTCTGGTCCACTGGGATACTTGCGTATTGCACCAGCACAGATGCACACAAATTCTCCTTAGATCTGCATGTTCTGTGCTGGTGACAAGTCCTTTAAGGATAAATTGCTTGGAGACACTTTCCTTTCACATTTCACAGCCTTTCTGGAATGAAAGGCAAAGGTCTCCTCAGGTTTATAAATCACTGAATAGGTTCATGCAATATAAAGTTGTTCTTCAGTGATATGAAGCATTGGTAGTGACCAGAGTTCCTACGCTGAAGTATGGATATGAATCTATATCTGGTTTCTATCTGTGAAATCAGAGATTCTTAACAAGCCTTGATACTACTGAAGTGGCAGAGATGCTCTTTTTGTTCAAAAAGTTTCAGACCACTGAAATCTACTCAGCACAGTCTTGCCAAGTTTCATACAGCAAAGAACATCTGCATTGCACCATATCTTATCGATCTGAGTGCAGAAATATCTTAGCTAGTTCTGAACAAAGAGCTGGAGACTTCGAAGCAGCTGAGAAGTCCCTGCTCAGACCAGTTGCAGTAGGACTAGGCTGCTTCCAGGGCTCTGGCTACTACCGCTGCTTAAAGCTGTGCTGCACAGCATTGACGTATGCACATTCACTTGGAGCAGCTGATATTTTCAACAAGCAGTTTTTATTTTTTATATATTGTAAACACACACAAAGAGACAGTAAAAGCATGGCTAGTGTATGTGGTCAGCTCAGCCAGAATTTGTGCCTAAGTCTGAAAGATGTCAAGTTAATTATAACAAAGAAGCAAGGAGAAAAGACAAACAAACAAAACACCAGCAAACGCCACCCTCCTTTACGATCCTCACACATATCATCATCCCCTTTCATATAATGGACTAGGTTTTTCTGAAACATACCTGTATGCTGCTGAGACTACAGAACCCCATCTATTATCACAGCCTTTCTTCTCCACAATTTAAAGGTGAAATATCTAGTCAAATCACTTACTTGAAAGCATGTTATAATGTTCTCTTTCTGAAATCTGTACTCATCCAGAAAGGCATTTTTTAAAAATGGCATAGAAAGGATATGCCATACTAGTAAAGCATACAGAATCTTAGCTGTAAAATGGGGTTAACTCCAAATTAATTTAGAAAATCATTTTATATTGGTATAGTTTCAAAAAGAGGAGTAAATATTATCATCAAGAGGATTAACCAGTAGATGGCAAATCAGAGCCAAGTATCCTCTCTCAGACAGGTGTCCAAGTGCTTGCACTTCAGTGCAGAACTGATACTTCCCCTGAATTATCAGTACCCTGTACATGGTGATGTGCTCTACAGACACTTACTACACCAGAGGTATTTTTTATTAAGTGTGCTTAGGGTTTTAGGGTTTTTTCCTCTTTCTGTGTAGTCTTAAAGATATTTTTTCAGAACTTGTTTGGGTTCCTGCTAGTTTCCAGCCTCCATGCTCTCCTTTGTGAGAGAATTCTACAACACAACTGCTCATGGTCACAGAAGCATCTTCCTTCATGCATTTAAAAAAAAAAAAAATAAAAAAAATTTAAAAATCCCCTCCTCCTCATTCCCAGAAAAAAAAAAAACCAAAACAAAACACCAAAGCACCCACCCACAGCCCCCCAAAACCTGTCACCTGATGTCTGCTGGACCTTGAACTGGAGGATAACACTGTGCAGGCAACTGAGTACTTTGGGTTGGACTGCCAGACAAGTTTTTTCAATCTAATCCTAAATTGCCTCAGGAACAAAGAGTGCTGTACACCACTCTGTTGTTTCAAAACACAGATGGCTACAGCCAAAGTACAAATTTAGCCTTTCTGTTGAGAAATGTTAAATCCAGAGGAGTATTTCCTATTGTGCAGTCTACAGCTGTGGGCTCAAGCATCCCACAACGAGACACAGCATGTGTGCAGTCCACAGCTCCAGCATGAACCCAGCTCATGTCCTGGCCAGTGAAAAAATTCCTAGCGATCCCATAACCACCACATGATTACATCTGTCACAAATACAGAGACTCACAGGATAAAATCCGGGACTGGAAACTTGAACTATCGTTCAGAACTTCAGACAACAAGGTATGTTTCTAATTATTTTACTTTTCAAATGAACTTTTTTCCTGTAGAAGCTGTCTATGGCAAATAAATTGGAAACAAATCCGAAGTTATATCATTGCACATCTGTGAGGTAAGTGAGCCACTGCAAGTCTGTTCTCAGAGCTTGAAAACTGAGAGCACATAAACCTGCTGCAATCTCAGGTGAGATGAAGTGATCTCTGATGAAGGACCAATTGGATTATTATAAACAAGTTGCAGATTAGGCCTTTTCTTGAAACACCTCTATAAATACAAGATATTGGGTTCAATGTGGGGATATCTGGACAACTACTCCATGGTTAGTAGCATAGTAGAAGTCAGGCAGAGTCTTCCAATTGCTTTTTGGACATAACAACCCTTCTATAATTACTGCTGTACTTAAATATATAAGTACTTGCTGATCAATACAGGTGTCTTCTGGGCTAAATAAAAAGCACTTTGTGATTAGAAGAGCAATATTAGCCTTGTGAAGAGGGTAAACAAAATTGTTTGAATCCTCATAATTTCTCTGGCCACAAAAGTGACAGATCCCAACATATTCAGATATTTGACTGTTCCAGCTGTGAAAACAAACTTTTCAAAGTTCCCAACCAGCAGGCTTTCACATTTCTGGGAAATGAAACACTACTAGTTGTTTTATTTATGGTATCTTTGCTTTATGACAGTTAATGAGCTGTAATTTTATAAAAGAGAACAAAAACAATCCTTTGTGCCATCACAAATAGCCATCAGCATTATTTATTGCAGATGTTTTAATCTATTGTGGTAATAATGAAACATTCATTGTTTTGCTACCCTGAGCAATCTGTGAGAAATTTAAAATGACAAAAGCTCCCCGCCTTCCCCCCCTGAAGCTTTTGCTCCTTTCCAGAAGGTTCTGTTGTGGAAGGGATAATGACGCGCTTGGTAAAAAGCATAGCTGAGGAAACAGCAAACCTACAGAAATAGTTTCCCAATGAAGTTTAATCAATGCCTTCTGCAGAATTCAACTGTTTTGTAGACAAACAGGACATTATAGGTGTGATTAAACATTGAATATTAAGCCCTCGACTTGATAATACGAAAGAAAGTTTCACAGTATCTAGTCAGTGGTTTTAGTATTGCAACTTGAAGTAGTACAAAAGCAAGTTGAAGAACATCGATTCAGATGCATCCAGCCTCTGCTCTCATTAGGAACTACCATGGCTATTCAATGCCCTTATCAAAGCTAAGCAGACAGGTTCACGCATGCAAGAAAACACCTGCCAGAGGTGGCCATACAAACAGAGAACAGTATACTGACCCAGCTTCCCCAAGCTTGGCTGACAGCTCTGCACTATAACCTGCTTTGTATCAGCAAAAAGTAGCACTGGAACCTGCAAAAAGGCAACTCCTTCATGCTGATTCTTTGGCCCTCCATCTTGTAAGCAGCGGTAGAGAGAAATCTGGGATGACTTTACCATTTGAGTTGCATCAACTTCCACAAAAAAAAAAAAAAATCATCAGTGGCAAACAAAACCAAACCCAACCCAATCCCTAAAGGCTCCCACAACCAAGCTTTTAGTTTGTATTCCAGTGAACCTTCCACATTCCTCCTTCTATTTCTCCGTTAGCTCAACTATTGACTAATGCAGCCCCACTGGCCTGGTAAAACCAGTAGACAACTTAATTTATAGCAGGTTTAGCATCTGTCAGGCAAGCAACAAGACAATCATTCACAAGGCTCTATACCTAAGAGAACAGCCAATTACTCAGCCGTCTGGAAAAGACAAAAGAAAAACTGAAAAATTTGTAGTGTGGTGAGCTCATGTTCTAGCGATTGACTCTCTGCAATAACACTAAGGAGCAGGGACCCCAACTTCCACAGCTCTCCAGCATTTGCCAGCGTTGCAGTTTCACCAAAAATCAAGCTCAATCATAGAGGAAATAGTGAACTGCAAAAAGTGGGGATGTGTCAAAGAAGATGACCTATAGCTAGCTGAAGCTGTTTTGAGCTCACCATTACAATCACATTGTTATAATCCAGTCATAAGGAAACAAGTAATTTGTCTTTATCATAGATAAAACTTAACTCTTCAAAGACTACTGCATGCATTGCTTTTTCCAATGTCACTGAAAATAGCTCTTCTGTTACAGCTGCAAGAATGCACCACTCATGCTCACAGGATGCAAGAGCTTACATTCAGCTCCTTGCTCAGGCCACTTGGAGATGTTCCCAGCAAGTACCAGCTCCTTGATGGTGTGCCCCAGACCTATGTTTTGTACATATTAATCTTAGCTAGAACAACTGAAAGCACTAGACGAAGCGCAATCCTCTGTGCTTACACTCCTACCCTAATCCTTAATTTCCACTCCTCATATCGACCAGACAGTGCAAGGGGAGCACTAAGGATCAGGGATCTTGCCCTTCATCACAGTTCATCAGAAACAGTCTTTAATATCCAAATTCACTTAGCATTCAGTACTAAAGAACGCAAAATCAAGTTTTGTGGAAAAACATTGCAGTGACAGAAGATCATATTATCTTAAGAAGTGCTGCCTATATTCTCTTAACTGCTTCTGCAGCAACTATAGATAGAATTTAACTGTGAACCTTGCTCATAGGTAAAATGACAATTAAAGCCAGCATTGTTAAAGTTGAACTGCCTTGTGTTTCTTAAAGCATTTCCAAGGACATCGGGTACTATTTCACACACTTTCACCCCAGCCATAGCACAGGTAGCATCTCAGGATAGGCTAGCCTATTTCTGTAAGTGCCTTAAAAGCCACAATCACCTAGCAACTTTTATTGCTGCATTTCCCTCATCAAGCCAAGTCCCAGGTATGCCCTCAAACTCTGTCCTTATCTACTTCCACAACAGCCATATCTTCCCGGGTCTCAGTTTCCCCTTTGAATTAGCTCAGTGATGCTATCTGTTTCAGAAAGATATTGTCTCTCTAGTGTAAGATTTCACAAAACTAACATAAAAACTCGGTAATATTCATTTTACAGAAGAAATCTGGGCCTTGATGTTTGATTTACAGCTTCCTAGGGTTTGTTTGCCAGAGTCAAGAGATCTGCCTTAGCTTTAAACACATTATTCACATAGAGGTTTTTCACAGACCATTTTCAATAGGTACCCTTTCAAATGTAAAACAAGGTAAAGGCTGCTGACAGTTGTCATCAATGGAAGGAGATTCCTTCCCACAACCAAATAAAGCTCTCCAAGAGAGTTAATTACATTGCTAATGGGATCAAAGACAAAGTAGCATTCAAAAGTGACAAAGTAACCACCAGGATGCAGAACATGTAAACAGCCCTCATGGCCCATTTTACTTGTGGCAAACTGGCAGATAGGCTAGTGGTATTTGCTAGTGTTATGAATCCAATTTTTTATTTACTTTAAGCCAAGGAACCTATGCTTCCACAGGCGAGCTAATTGCATAGAGCAAGACAGCCAAATACTTTGCTCCAATAGAGACTTTTCACATGTGTGAATACTTAACAGAAAATGTTGATACATTAAAGCTATTATGGTCATATAGATAGCCAGGAATAAGGTTTTGACAGCATTAAAGACGTGTCAGAATCAAAGGGCACTGTGCCCTGTAAGCATATCACAGTTTGTTTTGCAAGCTAGTTAGAAACTTGATTTCAGAAATGTAATTTTGAACTTCAGTGCCCAAACCCTTTGCTAAACATAAGCACTGCAAAAAATCACATTGTATGCAAAAAGACCACTACAGCCACCCCAAAAGCTGGCGAGCCAGGTGGTAACCCCCACACAGGTGCCACACACCCCACAGAACAGCAGTGATTCCAAACGTAAGACTGAAGTGGCCTCAGTATCATCGCAAGCAAAAAGCATGGTTCCTCAGGGTGAAGGCTATGTTACTGAGCAAGCACCCCTGAGAAGGATGAGGGGCAACCTCATTCTTCACAGGACTCCAATGACCATGTAGAGAGATGCTGGGATGCTTTTTGAGACAGCAGCTGTTGACATTAAGGATTTCTTTAGCAATTACCTCCTGTAACAACAATTTTGGATTACCTGCTGGTATTTTGTATGTTGGGTTTTTTTTATGTTTTGTTGTTACAGGAGGCAATTGCTAAAGAAATCCTTAGTCACCTTTATGCAGAAACTTCACGCGCAAACCGATTATCTGCCAGCATGCCTTGTTTAGCTGGAAAACAACAAAACCTGAAGAAACTGCAATTTTGTGAAGCTACCTTCCTGAACTTCTTTGAAGAATATTCTTGTAGGAAGGAAAATGGAGAATTTTCCAGTAGAGTAAGGATTGATGTACCCATACCTTCAGAATATTAGCAGCTTAATACACCATGCATTATCACTTAAGAACTTTTAGCACAATAATTAACTGCATTTTTACAGAATGTTAAAAAAATAATCAGGAATATGTTACATTTGACAGTTCTTATTAAGTTAAATGCAATTATGATTTACCCACCTTACAGTTAATGGCAAAGTAAGATTTTGACTACTCTTCACTGAACTGTATGTAGCATATTCAGCCAAAAGGCCCACAATTTTATCTTTCACATGGAAAGAAACCCTTAAGTACTCTTCAGTCCCTTGTAATCAAAAGGGTTCCTCTGCTTTTCAGCAGCCTTACTCACTTCAGTAAGATCAGTAAGACTCAAAATTCTGTTAGATAGCACTTCCCTAAAGCCCAGTGGGGAAAGCTTTGGAAGAGACAGTTTACCCACTTTGATGTTCTGGATTTGGTAACAAGAAAAGCTTTGACTCCAGATTGCCAAGATCAGAACTAGTGATATGCCACGCACTGTGTTAAACTGCCAGCCTCACCACACCTAGAACCATGCAACCAATGTAAGACTGCAATAAAAAGAAAAAAAACAAACAAACCCCCCAACCAAAACACAAATCTAGAAACTGTCCACAGAAACTCAAACAACATAGAGAAAGAGGATTAAAGAACAGAAATAAATTTTCAAAAGTTATTTAAGCTTTATCTTCACATATCAATTTAAGTTACATACTCAAGGCCAAAGCCCACAATACTACTATTTCCTCGGGGAAAACTACTTGGGTGACCCATTCCTATCTCAGTGTTTTCCTCTCTCTGCCAGGGGACACATATTAAGATTTGCTCCTCCTCAGATCATTTTGTCCATTTCCCAGGGCAGTTCAACAGTAACCTCTCCAGACTGGATTTCAAGTACTTACCAACTAAACATCACCACTGGGGCTACTGGACTTAACAAAAAACCTCCTGAAGACCAAACAAAGCTCAGACTAGAAAGCTGACAGTAAAAGCCACCAAGCCAAAAAGCAATATACAGTATTTTCATAAATACCCTCATGTTCTACAGACCAATTCTATAACACCTACCTTCAGCTCCTACATAACTCCAAAGTCTTAATTTCAGCAAGAACAGGCTGCTAATGGGCCATTGTCTTTGATCCCACACTTCTCTAACCCTGGGCCAGATCCACAGCTGGTACAAATCAATCTCATCACTAAATTTATTTCTGCCAGCTGAGGAAGGGGCCTCTTTCTACCCTGTAGTTTGGAGCATACTCCACTTATTCTATCATTTCTCATCTCATATGCAGCAGAACTAGCCCAGAAATAGTTATGTTTCTGATAGACAGCTAGTCTCCTTACTTTAAATGGCACCTGACTTTGCACATTTGCCTGTGGAACTCTTGACAATAAAAACAATTTAAAGATCTGTGACAATATAGTAAATAGTTATTGAAATCAGATGCAAGTTTTGAGTATGACAAATAGGGGTTTATTACTTCAGTCTAAGGATATTCTTACACTTATTTCTCTCTACAGATGGACTCAAGGTAATTCATAGCGGGAAATCAGAACCCTTGGCCAATTTAAAAGCAGTCTTTCATTCTCCTTCACAAACAGGTGTGCACAAACTCTCTACTCATTTAAATCCCAGAACCCGTACAGGCAGGCAGCTGATTACCCCAAAGCATGAATATTCCCAAACTGTTCCTTTCCTAATCATGTTGCTTTGGGACTCAATGATCGTATGAATCCTGTTGTATACAAAACTCATCGAAAAAGTGCAAGTACTATTTTAAGATCAGTACCTACTGATACTCATCTCACTAAATATACTACTTGCATTTCTTATGAGATGAGAACACAGTGAGCTGTTTCTGCAGCAGGATTCTGGAAGGTTCTTTGTCTCTGATGTTAAAATGCAACTGTCTAAATAAACATGTTGTAGAAAGTGAGATATATGCTGTAACTTTATACTACACATAAATAACTACATTAAAAGAATTAGTGCATGAATGGAGCTTTTCTACATAATTTTGATCATCCTTCTGAAATTCAAATTCATAACTTATGCATGCATGTTTTGCAAATTAAGCAAAATTTCTTGTCACCTGTGAAGAATTAAGATTTGATTTCAAATCACCAGAATAACAATAGTTGACAGTTATGTAGCTTGAATGGCTCAGGTCCAAGCTGAAATGCTTTCTCACTTACAGTTTCAGAATTAAGAACTTTTGGGGGACTTTTATATAAGCATTTTAATATAAAGCTAAACCACTAAGGCTGAGGGCAGAAGAAAAACCAAACTTTCTTACAGTAATGAAAGTATCTTACGTAAATAAATGTGCCTTACATTCTACAGTATATTATTCCAAGAATCTTGACGTTCTTAACAAATACTCTTTAAATACTTCACAATATTCCTTTCAGTCTCATCTCTGTACTTTCTAACTCTTAAATGAATCTGTTAGTTGTCAGAAATGTATGAATAGTATTGATACAAACAAAAGTAGTAGTCTAGAGGCAAAACTGAACAACTGTTTGCTTGTAGTGCCTTTTTCCAAGAAACAATAACTTTTTTGAACTTTCACCATTGAGATCCTGATATTTTTCCATGCTGTCATCCCACATGAAGGTGCTTGGTTTTAATTAAGCAAAAATGCCTTCATCCATTTTGAGTGAAAGAACTATTTTTCTGTGTTAGTAAGCACACAAGTATGTTTCCTTTGAATAACTGGAGCAGGTGTAGTCTGGAAGATAAAATCTACCACAGCCATGTTTCAGTAAGTAGTTGTGCCCACCTGCCTTGGGAAGGTACTGGTTCTGTTACTCTATGAATACATGGAAATTCTGCACTAAATACACAAAATATGCTTCTTTCCCTGAACTTGGAAACTGTATCCTAAGAATGTACTATGTGAGAGTGCAGAGATAACTAGACTGCACAAGTTAAATGTTAGATTAGATATTTGCATTTTTCGGAATGGGTAAAACCACTTGAGTTACCATAGGCATAGAGACTGTAGCCCAAGGTGTAAAAGGGCTGAAGAAGTGCAAAAAGTTTGCAAAAGGCTTTAAAAAAAGAAAAGTGATATGGAACAAGCCACAGAAATTTTGTCAGGCATTGACACTGACACAAGGGATTGAGAAAAGAGTATATTTAAAAAAAATAAATAATCTAATGACAATTTCTATGAACGCTCCTCCACTTCAGGACTACAGTCTGAGTCTGTAACTGCTGTACTGAAGGACTGTAGTAACAACACAGTGGCAAGCAAAGAGCATGAACACATCTTTATGAATATGCACAAAGCAGAAAGTGTTGTGTGATCAAAGGCAGTTGGATAATGCAAATGCAAACTAAATACTAGACTTTTAATCCAAATTCTAGCATTTTCTGAGAGTGCTTATCAACGATTACATTAGTAGCATTTTGACTATTCGAGCATGGAATCATATTCAGTGTAGTTGGCTGCTTTGGTGTATTCTTTGGTAATTTCTGATATTAACCCAAATACTAGCTTTCTGAAATAAGTATAACTCAGCTGCAAGGCAATGACATCTTTATTTAAAATATCATACTTGTATGAATACAACATATCTTCCAAGAGCTCTACAAATAATCAGCAACATGCTGTCAGGCTGAACACAGCTGGCTTTGTTTATGTTCTCCATCTCTGAGTATACATATAGGACACTTGGGCCTTTGAGCTCTATTTATCTATCTAAGATCAAAACTCTGGTGACTACCTATAACAGTTTGACTCCGAGGAAACAGTAGAATTAAGTGTCATAACAGGTAAACTTGGGGTCAGACTGGCTAAACTGGGGAGGTTAAGGAGGTGTGTTTGCTAAACAGAACCAAAGGTATTGTAACAAGGTACTGCTTAAAGCAGCTGTAATGCTTCTCTGCTGAATGAGGTGTTTCTGTCCTGCCCTTCCACTGATGCCAGCTAATCCTGTGAGCGATACAAAACATGTCACAGAAGAACCTGGAATCTGTGTGTTACCGGTATCAGTGACAATGATCTTGCCAATGCCTAACAAAACAATTTTCTATTGCTCTGATATAATGGTGAAAACTGAGCTGTTATGCCTGTTTCCTGTTTGTAGGAAAAGTCAGTTGCTATATAACATGCAACTAGATTGCTCTCATAGTTAAAAATCAACAAATCACATATACTATGGAAGCTGCTGAGAAAAAAATAGCTGCACAGGCTGATGTCACATCTCAAAATTTCATGCAGATGTATTATTACTTTATTTGTATTTGCCTAATTCTTTCTAAACAGGAGAGGCTTAATCCTAATATTTAACATAGCATGTTTTGAAATATATATATTCAGGTCTTCTGTAACCAACTAATGAGAAGTTTCTTTCTCCTTCTTTTTATTCCTTTTTGTTCCTCATTTCATCATACTAAGGGAACCTAGTTTATACCTCCTGGCTTCTTTTATCTAGAGAATGTAACAGTTATCCAATTACCAAGTAAACGCTTCTGGTATATGTGAGGGACATATATGCTGCTGTGCATGCTTTACAAGTACTATAAATTTGTTTTCAAGCTCTGTCACAAAAGAATTCATCCATTTTTGGTAATTACTCAACCATTGAGCAGGTTCTACTTGGCAGACTACTTAGCACCAGATTCTACTTTTTTTAATACTTCCTTCTCTATATAATTGATAGAGGCAGCTGTGTGTAGTCTTAAGCCTGATTTACTCTTTGGTACCTGATTCATGCTTAGTGAGTACTCTATCACTTAAATGTAAAGCAGGGCTTTTTGTAAGAGCACAGAGACTCAGATTTTCTAAGGTGGTCTCAGTACACTATTGTGTAATTGAAATCTTCAACTTCATGTCAGTGAGATTGTTCTGACTCTAAGCATTCAGTTCACTAAGAAACACGCTTTATTGCATGTTTTCTCTGTTGCTGAGACTCCTTTTCCTGGCTGCTTTGGAATTATGTATCCCTAGATAAGTTCTTGGCTCCTAAGACGTTTTATTGAGGACCCCAAGACCATAGCACAGACTGTTGTCCAAAAATGTTGTTGCACTTTGAGTCGTCCAAAGGCAAACTTTAGCCTAATGAGGTTAATTTCCCTAGGTTCCCCTTACTGGCTCCTTCAAAGGAATCTCTCTACCGAGAAGCTTTGGGATAGCTAGGCTAAATTCAGCCTATACAGAAATACCACCCTTATTTAGTTACTACCTTAATTGACTTATACATCTGGTGTCTTGGACTCCAAACAAAACATTAAATCATTTGATTCGCTACAGCCCACATTTTCCTCCATCATGATAAAGCTGCTGTAGATTTTTCAGAGCTGCCTAAGTCCTGAAACTGTAACTTCAAATTTTATTCTCTTGCTTATCTTCATTGGCGTGAGCTGCTTTCTCTGTAAGAACTAGGTACTGAAAAGCATTCTCGCACCTCAGGAGAGAACATGCTACTATATATATATACCCTAGATTATGTAGAACTTTTACTGGAACCTGTGCCAAACCAGTTTTATCAATAAAGAAATGCTAAATCTAATCCAGAATCATATTTGCTATCTACCTCTGCTGCAATGTCCAAAAGACCACATATGCCCAGATATTTCTGGATTGACCCTATTTCCCTAGCTGCTCATAACATATGGCAACACTGTCAGTAACCATCATAAAATATATCTAGAGCCAAAGACATGTACAAGAGCATATCCATATATAGACTTTGCACTACATAGTTACGTATCGATATATCCTTTTTTTTTTTAGCAACACCATGTTCTCATAAACTCAGAACTACAAGACAAGAATCTGTAAAACTACAAATTTTGTGTGTGGCTTTGCAAATTCTCATACACACTTTGTCTATCATGGACTTCATCCATGAAGTAAAGACAGCAAACACGACTAATTATAGCACCTGGTAGTGATGTGAATAAAATGGATCAATTAACATCTTTAGATACTGCAATTGCTGCAACCTTGCTAGATTATATTTCTTGGGCAGGGGCCACTTCAGAAACAAAATGCTTTTGATAAAATACCATCCCAAAGGTTGAATCCCAGGATGAACTAACTCTTCAAATCGCCTTTTGATGCAGCACCGTTAGGGGACCCTCAATGATTCCTGTAGTTAAATTAAGTTGTGACAATGAGTTAGAAAGGGAAAACTGGTTCATTCTGATGATACACATTTTCACAGAGTAGAAGGTGCTGCAGCTGCAGAAAGAAAGGGGGAGAACTTCCCAAAGAATCTGTCAGAAAACAAATCAATAGTGTTTGTTGTTCTCCACCTACAGCATGAATCTCCTAAAAGTAAGATATAATATAGGCCAAAGCATCTACAGCAGCAGAATGATGGATAGTACTTACAACGTATGATAATAGATTGAACATGTATCAAAAGCCAGAGATGTAACCTTACCAGACTCACAGTTTAAGATTTTAATATTTAAGATTAAAAAAAAAAAACCAAAACGTGTGAACTTTATAATCGGGGTGGGATAAAATACCTGTCAAAGATTTGCTTTGGCACCTGCCTCATCATTTTCATATTTCTCTAACAGTTTATATGAAAACGGTTTCTGAAAAACAGCAGACGCTCCTGGGAGACAATTTGACAAAACAGGCTAAATTCTGCATCCACTAGCACAATAGCATCATTGCTTCTCAGTCTACAATTTCCACATTATCTGGGAGGTGCTTATGTACACAGACTATCAGATGTCCAATTAAAGCTTAAAGGTGCTGCATATAAAAAGCAAACTAAAATATTTACAGTCATTAAAAAGAAGACATTAATGTCGTAGTGTTACATGAAACTAAGCAGACTTTGCTAAAAAAATCAAACACTACTATTCAGGCCATGTGATTTTTAAATCAAATATTGGATATAAAACCATTAGTAGCTGACATGTAAAACTGTAATACTCCCAATGGCCTTTAAGAAAAAAGAAAAGCTAAGTTAGTGAGACTTTGTTTTCAAAGTAATGTGCAGTTAGATTATTTTTATGTTGCTGAACATACACAAAAAAAGAAAAAAAGTATCTTTATTGGTACTTGAACATTAATAAATCACATCAACAGATGTTAAAGCAACCAGAAATTGATTGTGAGAAAAATATTATCTTTGGATGTTGTTGTAAAGGGACAACTGGTATTAAGGAAGAAATAGAGTATTTCTGTAGAATTATATTGAAAGCACTAGAAACTACAAAAAAATTGGAATATCAGAATATATTAGTTCCTGTGGTTTTGTTGCTTTGTTTTGTGTTTTTTTCTTTTTAATGAAGACAAACACACAGACTGCACAGTGGACAGAGTACATTAAAAAGACATTATTTTAAGCAATATCTAAAACACCAAGCCTTAAACTAACATCTTGTTACAATGTCCTGTAACCTACTCTGGTTTTATTCCTAATGTTATGTGCTGGCTTCTCTTTACACAAAACAGTAGTCTTTCTCCATTAACAATACCCAGGCCCCATCTGTTTCTTATTAAATAGCTTACTTTTTCTGTAGTGCATTGTGTTCCTGTCACAGAAATCTCTCTGAGAAAAACAGGTTTCATAACTAAGGACTTAGGTAAATTCTGGAAGCCTCCTCAGCTCTGATTCAGCACATAGAAGAAGGCTCAGCATCCGGGGGACATTTCTTCCTCACTGACTCTTTTTGCTTAGAGTGTCCATGTGTCTTCTCATCCTGCACTGGCAAAAGATACCCAAGGTAGCCCCAAAATGTGAAGAGGCTTTGTTTGCGCACTGTGTGACAGCCAAGAATTGTTTGGGGAGCGCAAGAATGAAGGGATGAAAGAGAGTAAGACCTCAAAAAGTTACTTCCTTTCAGCAAAGCCTGTTAAGGAGAAAATTCAAATAAAAATGCAGAGTGCAAAAGCAAGTCCATTTTCTGGACTGCAATATGTCAGAGGAAACATTCCACAGGGGTAAATTTCCCAGCCTAACAATTCAGTCCATTGGGTAGGCTGTAACATATAAAAACCTTGATGAAAGGCAGTGTAATTGAGAGTAGTGAACTGATTGATTCTGAGCATATGTAAAAGAATAGTAAATAAATGTATTTTTCTGCAGCAGCTACTTTTTTCAGCTCATCACAGACAGATTTTTCACGTAAAGATTTACTGCACAGTATATCCAGGTTTAAATTTGTGTAGATTTTTTAAATTCATGCCATTTTCACATTAATTACTCAAATACAGACTTTTAGTATGTTATGAGTGGTCAGTGCCTTCCTCAAGTATGTGGATCACAAATGAAAAAGGCTTTTGTTTATTTTGCCCAAATTCCTACCAAGCCCTGCAGCATGGAGTTTTTCAGAGATACTAAGATAGTACATGTAGCATGAAAACAGGAGGTTGGATAGGAGAGAGAGACCCTGTGAGCACCCTTTCTACAGGAAAATTGGTGCCAAGGACAGAGATTTGTGCTACAAATAGACAGAAAGGGAGAGGAAGGAATTAAAAATATGCATGTGTCTTTAAAGATACTAAAAATAGCCAATGTGAGAAATAGGCTTCACTACTTTTGCTGTTTGTGAATTTCCTAATTTTTTGTTTTGTTTTGGTTTTGTTTTATATCATATTCAATCTTGAGTAAAAACACACTGATATTCCAAGCACTCTGCAGGGCACAAATCATGTTTCATGGCATTTTGCCTTAGTCGTCTTTCTATCACAGAAAAACCATATGACGATGTATCATCATATGGCATAGTTATGGCAAAGAAATGATCTCATGCATTCTTTCATTGTCTAAGACGTAATCCCGATTTTTTAATAAATATATTCCTTGTAAATATAGGCAATACACTTCTGAAAAACAAACTTGGCATATGCATTGTTAAATCTACATTCATTCATATTTGCATAAAGTTTCTTTAGGTAGTATGTGACTAGTCCCTGAACTAAC
The DNA here is from genome assembly GCA_026212715.1 of Elanus axillaris. Lineage (NCBI taxonomy): Eukaryota > Metazoa > Chordata > Aves > Accipitriformes > Accipitridae > Elanus > Elanus axillaris. Next base: position 20,112,094 of record JANZLQ010000031.1, on the reverse strand, counting down.
ATCCTATAGTTTTTGGTGCCTAATTAGATTGCAAACTTTTAAAGAGGAAGAGAACAGTTGAAATACTTGTCATTTATTACTTGCAGGAATGCAAATATGGGTAACTATACACAGAACAGCTATTACCTAATCATTTGTGAACAAACCCATTTTAAATGGGTGTTTGTAGAAAGCAAGTAAATCATATCACTTATGGGGCCACTGAACAAACAGCCATTTAGAAAAAAAAAAGCTCACAAGCTCTTCTTCAGGATTTTTATAAATGGTTGTCTTGATTTTTCTCTCTTGTGGTTTTGGAATAGAGAAAGAAAGAAATGCAACATTATAAACGTCTTCCACTTTTGGAAGAGACTTTGATTTGGTGATTTCATAGCCCAATACAAAAATCCAAAGAACATCCAGGAAACATAAATTACATATTACCGTGGAGGTGCTCTATATAGAGCAAGCTTCATGTTTATTATTTTGTTTCACTATTTTTCTTATGTACATCCTTTCACAATACAGAAATACCTCCTGGCTGACACTGAGTTCTGTTTCTAAAAAACAGATACACATTATCTTGACTTGATTGTGGTATTTTCACTGATTAATCCCTCATATAGAAATAAGTATTTCTATGAGTATTGTTCACCATAAGAATATTTTTTTCATCTGTAACAATAGGATCAGATTTATAACATCAATAGTCCAGCATCATACCATTGTAAAGCAATAATTTCACTGATGGACAGACCTGAAGCACGACAGTGATGAATCAGGCAACCATTCATTCTCTAAGGATGTACAAATAACAAACCAAGCAAATGGAATGAACATCAGAAAAATATTTATGACCTATATTAGAATAAATAAAAATAAAATGAACTAATAACTAAATGCATACTTGTCTTCTGGAAAACTTGTATAGAAAAAACATAAAGCCTTCTTTAAAAGCAAAGACAAAGGACTTTGACTTAATAAAGTCTTGAGGGTGCCAATGGATTCCTATGTCTGGCTCTCTCTTGAAGCTTTGAGACAGGTATGCACAAGCATCATCACCTACAGTATTTGTGTAAACAAAATAGTCCCCTGTAGAACCATGTATATGCAACTCATGATACAGAAATGAAGACTTTCACAAAAAAAAAAAATTAAAAGGAAAGCTTTTTATTTTGGCTAAAGCATCTCTCTCAGCCGATACAAGTAGCCCTAAAACACTGCCGTGTTCTAACTTGAACTTACGCAGTAGTAGCTGGATTTTCTGATGCTTCAACCTGCAACCCCAAATCTTCATCTTGCTGAAAATTCAACTTGTACTTTGGAGAGCCACATAAAGTAACTCTGGTGGTGGAAATACTAGCCAAGTCCCCAGTTCTCCGAGAGGTAAGAAATAAAATCTCAAGGATACACTACAGTATTGATCACAGCAGTAGCACGTTGCTCATTTTCACAGGAAAGCTGGTTGCCCGGGTCTCACTGCCTGCCACATGGGTTGGCAACACTCACACAAGGTACCAGAAAAGATGCAATAGATTGGAAAAGCTTGAAAAAGCTTAAAAAATCACAGCTGGGGCACCAGAAAAGTATGTGATAAAGAAGAAGGCACAAGGATAAGGCAGAAGTTAAATGAATACAGGAGATGAAGGGATTAAGATACTCCCAAGTACATGCCCAGGCAACACAGCATTGCTGTAGTCCCAACTGCTATTCCCTGGAGGGGTAGGGAGGAACTGAGAGTCCTTATGTCCTTCCCCTTTGCTGCCTGTGGGAAAGTAGCCTGCCAGTGGGACTTCAGATTCACAAGAAGAGGACAAAGATGGTCAAAAGGAAAGTATCCCTTGAAGAGAAAAAGGAAATATATAAAGTGCCATGATTCAGTGACCTTTTTCCCCTATTAGTAAGCAATGCATCTGTGTCTCATGTAGCTGCCCACGTCTTGCGGTTTCATGAGCAGTGGGACACAAGACAGTGTCCCAGTTACAGCTCGAGGCCCTGCAGATAAGCAATGACTATTTGAATCTTCCTTGTGTTGGGCAACAGCCTGAAAATGGAGGAGCTGAGTGCAAGGGCAGGCTGTAAGATCACTGTAAGAGGAACAAGAGGGTTCTTTACTGTTCCTTTTTTTACATCTTGAGATTTTTAAATCATGGTTTTAGATGTTTGGAGTTAGTAACGGTGCTCTTGGCAGGAAAGCAGACTTGGAGCACCATAAACTTCTTATCTAGGTACAGGGTGGTCCTCATGTTCCTGTTTGGATACTTGTGCCTAATGATTCCATATATCACCAAGCAAAGAGGCAGAGGAAGATGAATTATTGGAGAGCCTGACTTCCTAAGATAAGCAGAAAAAAGAAGGGAATGCAGTCACTGAGGATTTTAGTAGACTTCATTTAGAGAATGGTGTTAACTATTCCATCGTCTTTAAACGATAGCTAAAATAAGGAGTTACAAATAAAAAAAAAAGCTATTCTTGTAGGCGTTAGGAAATACATACAATGTTTTAAGACTTGACTACAGAGTGAATAAAAAGAAATTATTGTCAAATACATTTAAAGGAGAATATACACAGGCTGGCTTTAACAGATGGTACAGGAAGGCCCACAAAGAGAAATGGGCATTTATATCCCAACATAACTAAGTTACAAAAAGAACTTTTGTTGCTGTTGTTATTCAGAAATAATAAATGAAAAATAAAGATTCTAAAAATTTTTACTTAAAGAACTTTACACAAAAATAGAACAAACAGGAGCACACAAATTATGCTTTTTTCTCTTCATATAAGTACTTCAAAATCATTTAAGGACTCTCTTGAAATTGTGGAGTGTCTTAAAGAACTGTAATTTCACAGCAGCTTCATTGACTATCATATGGTACACTGTACATGAAACTCAGTTCAATTCCATTCAAATTTATTAAAGGTCAGAAGTCCTGTGGCACCAAATGTTCCAAATTTTAATTACTCTGAAATCCTTATGCTTTTATGAATCAATGTCATCTCATTTCAGTTTCTGCTGTAAAATCTTACTGAGGCAATTTAAAAATAAAACTGTTCATTTTATCCTCATAACTTAGACAAATTAAAGTTCTATGTAAATTTATTTCTTGACGGAAGAGGTCATTTCCTAGATCCTACAGACAGTGTGATGAAAGTGGGACACTGAAGTTAATAGTACAGACCAAGTAGTTTGCAGGATCGCTGTGGTTGAACCCCAGCTGGCAACTAAGCACCATGCAGCCACTCACTCACTCACTCACTCCCTTGCCCCCCCCCAGGGGAGCCAAAACCAGCACAATGGGAAATTACAAATTAGTTAAATGGTAACAGCAGAACTAGTTTGTTTTATGCCCTTCTAGATTCTCTTCTCTTCTCCTTCTTATCTTTCCTCTTTCTTTACTTTCCTTCAGCCTTCAGCTATTTAACTCACTTTTTTGTTTGCTTCTAAATCTCTTCTTTTTCTCCGTTTTAAAATCTCTCTCCTTCTCTTAATCTCTCTTTCCACCATTCTTCTCCATTTCTCATCAGCCCAATCTACTCAAGGAGAAAAAAAAGACTCCAGCATCTAAAGGCAACTACCTTTTCTCTTCATAGTTCTTTCAAGGCTAGGAAAGGCTGTATTAAACCTTTCTGGTTAAACTTTGACACCAAAGATCACTAAGTGGTTTTCGGTTGGGATTCTGTTTAAAGCTTCCAGTGAAACATGTAGTACAAGACAATAACATTAATAGGCAAACTTGCACATCTTATTTAATAGATGTCAGGCTTAAATGCTGTAACAAAAGAGAAATCTGAACATCAAAGACTACTCTGTGGCAGTTCAGGAAGAACAAAATGAACTTGCTGGTTCCTTTAAAAGAACACTTACTTTCAGCAGTCTAAAGCAGGTGTACTCAACCTTACACTTTTTTACATCAAACCAGGAGAGTTCATCTGGGCGGAGAAATTAATCTCTTGTCTATGGCATGCTCACAACAGCTATTTGTCGGGAGAGCCCAGCGGTCACTGAGAGATGGGCGCATGGGCAGTGACGTGCCTGGGCAGTGTCGCGATAGGGCTAATGGCTCCCAGTAAGATGGTGACTGCAGAGCAATCCATCTGCTCAAAACCTTATGGCCCACCTCAATCTAAGAGTCCTCCAGGAAAAAGCACGTCTGTGACACCTGCAGCACACGATGCCCCTGGATCGCAGTGACTGCTGGGGTGGCAGCAAGCTGCCCTTTCCTGCCGCCTGTCCCACCATCCCCTCACCTCCAGGCTGGGTGAGAGCCGTGCACGCCTTGGGCTGCACCTGCACCTTTGGTCTCTGCACCCGCCACAAAGCCAGAGCTTCTGACCTACAGGTGCCGGACCTGTGGTGTCAGGAGAGGATGCTCCTTGCTGCCCGGTGGGGCGGGAGCCGTGGGGATGGGCCCAGTAGGGCCGGGCCGCTCCAGAGGGTCTCCAGTGGGGCCGGTGTTTCACCTCCTCCCAGGCGTGGGCGACAGGTACGTACTGGGCTTGCGGCGCGAACCTATGGACCTGGGTCTGGTCTGGAGTCGGAGATGGAAACAGCAGGTAGATGTAACATGTTCTTTAACACTGTAAACACAGATTTTTTTCTTTAAAGCATTTCAGTCAGAAGACAGTCCTCCCAACTTCTTTCAGTATTGGCTTCGATCCTGTTTTTTTCAAGGATATTTATATTTGAGGCAGCGACATTACTCCATATTTTTAAAAAGTTAAATCCATATTTTTTTCATGGATTTGCAAAGATGAAGCCACATTTCAGATTCCTTTTCTTTCTTACAAAAACTCTGTCAAGGATGTATGTATTTGATAGTCAAATATAGACCGTGGAATAACATTTAATATTTAAGCCCAATGCATACTTCAACTTGTCTAAATCACTACTGGCCTGAGGAAAGTTGGAAAGAAACAGACAGATTGCACATTAACAGGATTAGGACAGTGTTTCTTTGTCAATGGAAGAGATGTAGAAATTATGAGTATCAAATACTATAATAAATTCACAACCTATCAACTGATGAAGGAACAACAATACAACATTTTTAGCAGAAAATAAGTAAACAATTTCAGCAAATTTACTCTACCTACAAAACACTGGACTAGGACTAGCTGAGAAATGACTACTACGTTGCTGATGGGTTTTTAGCATCATAACAGCAGATTGTTAAAGCTCTTACAGTAAAATAGCTCTGTATATACCCTCATTAAATGTTAGACCAACGACTCAGCATTAGCTGAGTCACATAGAAATACCAAACAGGCTTCAGGTACCAGTGTGAACCCTGAAGAAAGTAAAATATTTTGAAATCAAAAAGTAGATTATGGTTATTAGTATCATTTTAAGGAAATTCCTTAGCCACTGGAAGCTTATGTGAATACTGAAAGTAATTAGAGGAAATTATATCTATTACTTTTTACCACACATGTTACAGGAATCTTAAATAATCTTAAAGCTTTCTGTCCCAATAAATCCCTCAATGGATTGAAAGTTGTAATTACTGTCTACTTCCAAATAAATCTGAAAAATTAAATATATTCACTGTCCAGCTGAAAAAAAGGTGCTTATTTTGGTAGGCTTTTTTCTGTAGGGGGACAACAGTAGAAGATGATTTTCCGATTTTTTTTTCTATTTTATATATGTATATACACATTTACTTTTTAAAAGTGAAAATTTGAACATAATAAATAAATTATTTTTATACAGTAATTCATGTATCACTAGATTAACAAATACACTGAATTTTTTCTTACCTTTCCTAATTCACTGTATTCTATGAATAGCTTGATAGTTCTGAAATCCAGAAGAATATCACATATATGCTGACTTTTGGGGGGGGGTTGCTAGTTCTAGTTGCTAGATTTTTTTCTAAGAAAATGTTGATAACCTTATTACCTATCTTCTCCTGAACCTGCACATTCTATGTTCAGGTTGTGTATAATTTAGTGACAAAACTCAGGAACTGAACTTTTGAACAAGACATGAAGAATATAGTAATTATAAAATAAGACTATAATAAGGATACAATTATTTATAAGAAGCTATCATTATTATGCAAAATCTTTATAAGATTTACTACCTTAATTTCAGCTCTATGCTCTATTCAGAGACCTTTAGTGTGGAATAAGCATTTTACCTTTACCTCTTTTTCTATCAGTTCAACTTGTAAAATGTTTTGAACACTGAATTCAATGTTCACAAATACACAACGCATTCTGCTCTAGAGTGACAGTCTGAATCCTGAAACTGTGTGGTTTGCCTTCTAGATCATCCCTTTGCCTATGTAAATTTCCTCCAAAGGAAGGAGGCCCACACACATGCGTACTGTTAGCCCCCAGGATGCATGCATGCTGTTTATATTCTAAGCTTCAGGAGTAAAAGTTCGAAGTAAAAGTCAGTCCTTTCTCAAGAGTCGGTCCTACTGCAAGGCATTCTCTTTCAGATGTTTCCCTAGCACACGATTTCTGTTAAAAATACTAAAACTCCATTAAAATCAGTTCTTCAGAAAAAACAACTAAACTATAGGAAATTTTTACCATCATCCAGGTTTAGCAAGAGTATATTTTGTCCCAGAGTGCTCAAGTGAGAAAGTCATGGAGCTTTTAGGAAGTGTATGTGTGTATATATTACATACATGTATGTATGTATGCACATGTGTATACATACATACATACACGCTCTTCTTTACCAGTGAGATATTAGTGACTTCCTAATTATATCTATGGTTAAACAAAGACTGCAGCATTCGATATTCCTAGTAACAAATATAGTAAATGAGACAATGATGATCTCAAGCTTTTTGCCTGAAATTGAAAATGAGTTGAACCTATTGTTCAATTTCTAATAAAGAATAGTTTTAACACCTTGTAAAATCTTAAAACTTCATAATTCTATTTCTACTAAAAATATGAAAGACACATGTCTGCTCCAGAAATTCACTCTGTGACAGCTTTAAATTCTGATCTTTACATACAACATCCAAAAATCGCCCATGAAATTACAATTTTATTCTCTATAAAATGAGAAAATACATTTTATTCACAGACTAAGCAAAGGAGCTTGCTCCAAGGACGTGTAAGCTCAGATAAAGCAAACACCACTCAGAAATGAAAGTTTTCTTGTGGTCCTTGCTGGACCACTTTGGTCCGGCCCTTGAGACACATGGCTAGAACTTGGATCACGACAACTTTTTGGGGCAATACATTGTGCCTCTTAATATATCTTAATCAATCTTGTTTGGAGAAGCATCACACAGAATCTAAAGAAATGCAGTTAGACTATCTTTTAAAAGACCACTTGGAGCAAAAGTGTTTTGAAATCTCTCTATATTGTAAATACAAAATACTTTTAAAGCATTGCTGAACTGCTACATCTGAATGCTTTAGTGAAAATTCCTGTTAAGAGATGCAAAAACCACCTATGTCCCCTTTCATTTAAAATCATAATTTTTGCCTTGGTTATGCAATTTCATTGTAACTCAATTATATGAACATATATATTACACAACCACAAGCCTTTTCAGAGTCTTTTTTATTAGTATTTTAACTATGATATACAAAAATAAACCAGCAAAAGAACATTTTCAAGTACTATGTCAACTGCCAGGCAAATACACAATGTTAACAGCAATTGACAAAGAATCCATCAACTGCAATTACACAACATTTTGGCTTTCTCCTTTCTCAGAAAGGAGCTATCTACTTCCTACGGAATCCAGCTCTGCATGATATCTGCATTCTGCTAGTAGACAAATTTTGACATCATGGATAGCAAAGCCAAATAGTATACAATGCGAATGGCATTCGTGTAAAATCTCCGCCGTTGCTCTTACTTGCTAATATTTAAATAAAAGGAATGTTAAAGTCTGTTCCAAACACCTTCTCTTAATTTCAAGGAGAGTTGATTCAGATCCACACCTTTTAACACATTCCACAGCTGATCTCTCTAAGCAATTAAGTATCACAATTTCAATATGATATAAAAACTAATTTACATCCCTGTTTTTCCTTTTAACTAAATATTAGCAATTTGCTAATGTGCTGCACTGAGAGTCCCCTGTCCTGAGAGGAGCAAGCAAGCAATTTGAATCCACAGGTTCTGACGGCTAACTACAGATGACATTAAATGATCTATTATAGTTGCAAAACAGTTTCCAAAAGTTGTGGTGATCTTCAACTCCTCCACCTTTTTGTAATTTCATGGCTAAATGCCATCCCAAACCGATTAGCTTCATCAATGCTTTTGTGAGACATTAATATCTATATCTCCATCTATTTCAGTTCTTTGTAGAAAAAAACCCAGACTAAATACTCAGGATCACAAACTTTCAAACACCTGAAAATCAATGAATCAAAAGTGAAAATACAGTATTTTTACTCTGGAAACTATTTTTTTCATAAAAGATAGTACTTGAGAAGATATCCAGATACATATTTTAGAAGACTTTTTTACTGGGCAAGAAACAAGCTGTGGAAAAATTTCAGTCAACGTATTTCAGGTCTTATAAGATTTGTGCCTCAGTTTCCATTCCATTAAATTAAAGGGCTCTTTTAGTCATAATTAGTTAATATGCTTAAATATTTATAAGCTCTAGAATGTTATTTTTGTGCATCACTTATGCACACATTAACGGCCTGCTAGTTTGGGCAGTGTAATTTTTTTGAGATGTAAATTAGTTGTGAGTGGAAGAGGCAGTTCTCAGTGCCACTCAGTCTAGCACCTCTTTCCTTAATGATGCTGATTTGGGGGACCAAGTGAGGTGGCAGATTTATTGATATGTATGTTCATACCTTAGAAAAAACAAATACTACTCAAGCTGTAGATCAGCTTACGGATAACATGACTGTCAATATAATACCCACCCCAAGGATACCAACAGCCACCCCTCCAACTCCTGGTTATCTTAGGGACTTCCATCACATATATATATTCCAAGCAACCACATCACATTTAGCTGAATTAAACGGAAAACCTTCATTCCATTTTCAATACTCCTTCCCCTTTTTGTAAACTAGGTATTTCTAAAAAAACCACAGCAAATATTCACACGCATAATGCTAATAGTGTGTTGTCCATCATGGGCATGCTTATTTATAAATAGCTGAACTGGAATAAAGAATAATGTCAGCAAGAACTGAGTTGCCCTTTAAATGAAAATAATCATCTGGCTATTTCAGTCAAGCAGCTGTGTATGCAGAGGAAGTATCATTTCCAAATATTATCATGACTCATCTACTTTCCTTTTCTAATTTTCTCCTCTTTTCTCTTTTTAAGTGCAGCATTGATAAACCCTGCACAAGCTGCAGTGCTGCATTAAACCCCCTTTCTAAATCTGTAGATTTTAAACTGCAGTTATCCATTTATATCCATACAGTTACCCAGTATAATCACAGTGGTTACAAGGTTCCTTCACACAAACAGTACACCTGTAAAATTCACTACCTTTATGAAGGCTAACATTGGAAATAGCGTGCAAAATGGTAAGACTCTAAATAGAAAAGATGCAGCTGATTGTCTCCTGGAAGTCTTACAGCTCTCTGGAAACAGAGGAGTTAATCATTAGCCCAGGCAGTTCAGAAAGCTTGCAGTGAAATCCAGGACTGTACTGCAGATGTGTGGAGCATACAGAAGGTGTGGCCCTTGCTTTCTCCATGCATATTTAAATACCTAAAATTATATGGCCTTAAGGTTATTATTAAAGAATAAGCTCCCGGAGAGGAAGAATTCCACAGCAAAATGAGGCCTAACACATTTCTTCGAATAGAGAGCTGAGAAGAGAAGGAAAAGCCCGGGTTACTCACGATTCTTTTCACCTCTCCACCTTGACCCCGCTTTTATTCTAGGCACGACGTCCGCAGCAGCAGTTATGTCTACTAGCCCAAGCAGCAGCAGCAGTGACAGCACAGCCATGCCAGGTAAAAAAAAAAAAAATCACCTCTACCTGGAGTACTGATAAAGATGAATTAGAAGACTTTCCTTAGGAATGAATAATTGGAGCTAACAGCACTTACTCAGCAGAGGCAGAGTGAGATGTAAAATATTATTCCTACTAGAAATGTTTATTAAAAATTTCCATTGCATTGCTTATTTCCTTTATCCAGGGAATGCAAAAACAGAAGAGTCGTAAAGGCTTCCCCTAGCCAGGAGCCTCTGGCACTCAGAAGCTGAAAGAGATGCACTGGCAGCTTTCTGTGGTCCCTCAGAAGCCACCAGCTCCTCACCTGCCTCTGCCACCTCTCAGCCCTTCCCAATGTTTATCAACATTCCCCACAGCACCCTAGCAGGGGACACAGCCGGGCTGAAACCGGAAGAGTTTCTTCTCCTTCACTTGCATATTTCACTGCAGTTTCACAGAGCTGATGACACAGAACATTTTAACGTTGACACTCAAAACTCATTACATTTATCAATGGGCGCGAATGCACAGTTTGTAAAGCTTCCCCCCTTACCCTCAAAGGGGGGCAAGGGTAGAGAGGAAAAATAATGTATCAAGGATGAGAAAGAAAGGCTTAAAAAAGAAACTTTTTCCTTTTTTCTTTTAAGCTGTTCAGTAACTCTGTCTCTTATTCAGCATAAAGATCTTCTATTTCTAGGGACTATAACACAAACAATACCACCTCCCACCCAGCACAAATGGAACAGTTCACCAACAGTAAAATAAGCTCTGAGAATTTATTTATATAATCTGTGTTACCTAACAAACCTTCACCCTGCAGCCCAACAGCCTCTGGGCAGCCAGTGCCCAGTGCAAGCAGGCTCCAGTGCTTGCAGCATTAATAGCAGTATTGTTGGAAGCTATTTAACCCCGTGTCTATCAGTGCCCAGGAGCTAGATCACAAACTTCCCCATGGTGATGGACACAGTCTCAAGGAAAAACTGTAACAAAAATTACCTGCTAACCTTTTCACCACAGTTAGGAAATGATTCCGCATGACCTGTGGAGGCCCAGGAAAGCTTCATCCTGAGAGCTGAAAATCACTATAATAAGACCAGAGTGCTTTTCACTCATGGTGATGGAGGGCTTGAGTCTGGATGAAGTCTACATTTACAGTCAATAAAAGAAACTGCAAAAAATCTAGTTCTTGAGCATCATAAGCATCAGCCTCAAGAATACTCACAATTGTTACTTACTTCTACAAGAGTAAAACTTATTTTCTTAATAGAACAGCAATGAATTAGAATTCTACAAGCTGATCTTCTGCCTCACACATTGCATATTGGCTGTTGTGTAGGCACTATGGCTACAACTGAGCTGTAGAATTAAGGGTTTTTTGAATAAAGTACCAGAATGAATTTCTAGATACAATTTCAATTTCCAAGAAAGCAGAGACAAAGCAAGCTATTTTAGTCTTAATAATGCATCTATTAAGTTATAGTGTTCACAGGCACTGTTCTTTATGAAATTTGAGCTCAAAATGATTAGTGCTATTGAAATACTCCACAGTGACCAGTTAAGGCATGACCATCTGAAGCCATTCATTTCTAGACATTCTCATGTCAGTGATGATAACTTTCCAAAAGAGGCCAGGAGCAATTTTTTTCACCTAGAGCTGGCCAACTTCAGATGACCACAGAGATACCGTATCAGAAAGTTTTCCATGACTATTAAAGTAGTTATGCATGAGTCCTTTGTAAGGAACCCTCTGTTTCTTCATTTGGGCCAGTTGGAGAAAATAGGATGGGAGATGCATTTACTTCAATTTCAGCTAACTATGTTCAATACCAAAAGCAAAGTATTTACAGCACAGGACAGAAAGAATCAGTGATCTGCCAAATCTCCTGCATGTTACACATTACAAGCAGTTTTTGGTTTTGCTCTGACCCCAGCAGCACCTGCGTGGCTGTTCCCTCTATGCAGATGACAAGGAGGGGGCGGTTCCTCATAGCACTGTCTCTGGACAAGGAGAGAGTCACCACGTCCTCATCTCAGTGGAATTTCCCGATTAAGACCTTTGGTTTCTTTGTGATTATTTTGTTCTACAGGACTCACATTTATTGGCTGAAGAACAATGGAGCATCACTCCTAATGCCTGCCATCAGGCCTTTGCCCTACAGCAAAAATAACTCCTATGGTAACACACAGCATTAAAAGAAAAGGTTAGGGATTTCAGATTGCTGTTTTTTTAAAGCACATTCTAACAGCACATCCTTCATCATCTTAACTCATGCCAGGGAAGCGTGTCAATACTCACTCTCTCAAGATGACTCATCATGGTGCTGGTTATGTAAGACACCTGAAGGTACCAAATTGTTCACTGCATCAAAATACGGCAAAGGAAAAAACTTCAGTTAATACAAGGTGGTCCTTTAGGAGCACATTAGCAGCAATGCGGAATGGTGTAGTTTACTCTGAATGCAGAAAAATTGTCTTTTCAAATGACAGCTGCAATTCTGAGCACTGAAACCAACACGTTTTGTGATCTTGCAGTTGGCAGTGTGGTGTTTGAAGGACAGAAGATAAAAGATTTTCAAGAAAAACAGCAATGCGTAGAATTGCTCTCTCTGTCATTTCTCTCCAGAATGAAAGAAAACAAATCTGAGCCAAAAACTTGAGCTGTCTTATAGAAGAAACCCCTGCCTTGCAGTTAATGCTCATTATCCTTTATTTGGTTCCAGATCCAAACTTCACTGAGCCTTGTGCTGTGCAAAAGTAAAATGGTGCATCAGACCAGTATTTCAGCAGATGCCTGCTGAACTCTCAAAGTTGCTTTGTCTAGTAGGCAACCTTACACAGAGTTAATGGAAAGTTTCAGAACCATAGGCTAGATGGCTTTTTATCTTACAAGATTAATGGAAGGGTACCTTCATGGACAGAATGGACATTTTTGCACAGCTTACATCCATTTATCCTGTCACAGGAGAAGGAGCTGTTGCCTTCAGAAAAGCTACTCTGTATCCTGATGGGTGTGAAGGGATGCCCAACGCAGCATCTTGTAAGTGACCATTTTTTTCTTCATTTACACAAAAAATGCAGTCAGATAGGGAAAACTCATCTCCAAAAAAGCTTTTGTATCACCTTGTCTTACACAGTGCCTCATGCACAGTGTTGCTGGTTAGCGAGATAGCAGACAATTACTTCCATAGAAGCAATGCCAGTTCACTGCCTTCCCCACTGGAGTAATAGCAAGTAAAACTGAACAGATTATGCATTCAGAGGTGTGAAGCTCAATAAAAGGTGCCCTGCTCCTATGTGATTCAGTGTTTTATAGCTCATTTAACTAGTTTCAGTTTCTGCTGTATAATTTCTGCTCATGTGAGTTCCTTAGCAATTTGAAAGCTTGCTCAAAGCAATGTAATTAATTCTGGACTTAGCCATGTGCACAAGTTTTTCAGAGATGCAGTGGACCACTTGAAGAGGTTACGTCAGGACTGGATGCCATTCTGACTGATATGTTGCAGCTCAGTCAGAAGTTAAGGACTTGAAGATAAAATTACAAAATGAATTTATGGTCTGTGTTACACTATTTCTATCTAGCCTTAATATATGTCATTCTCTAAAATCTTCAGACATATTTAATTTCTTTTCTCCTCAGCTTCCGTTATGCTCCAGCCTTTTAATTTTTGTTTTAGTGTGTCATAGAAATAAGTCACTAGCAATTTACTGCGCAGTTCTTTCCTTGGATCAGGTATCCTCCACAGAGCTTTTTATCCATAAAGAGCAGAACTTTTTCTAAAGTTCTCTCTCCCTTCATTAGAGACTTCACCTTTACCTTCTTCTAAAGGGTAGCAGAACTCTCTGCAGCATGTTGGCATGGCCTTTTAGGAAGGGTCTGAAACAACTTCCTTCTCTTCTGCACAGAGACACTTCATTCACTAAGACATGATGAAAGCTACAGCCTCTCTCACTGGAGGCCTGCAAGGCCGTGAGGTCAGCCCTCTTGTGCACAGAAGTCCTTCCCCACTCTCCTCAAAGCCAAAGCCACCTCCTCACAGAAGGACCTCTCCATCGCCTCTGAAAAACCCACCACTGGCTGTGTTGGAAATTGATGATCTGGGAAAGCTTTTTTTTCACAGAGAGCACGCACTGCTTTAGTGCTGAAAGAGGACAGACCGACAAGGAAGAGCCTGGCCACTGTAAGACAGGCTCATCAGTCATCCTCTCCTGACAGTCACGCTAGAACTGGGTCTGCTCACAAGTGAGGGCATCTATGGCTCTCTCCCTGTCTTACTGTGGAGGGTAATGAGCTGCCCTTTAGGGTCTTTCATTTTAAAGCATCTTTATCAATTTGCAAAAAAAAGCAGGTCTCTATTTCTGCAGTATAAGCCATACTTAAACTCCTGCCACATACAGTTCCTACACTGCCTTTGATGCATTTCTGCAACAGTCTCCCATTTTAGAAGAAAGACTTTAAATCTTGTGACTACCAGAGAGCCTCTGTGAGGCAGCCATACAGAGACTTCCAAGGCATGACAGGACAACAGTTACAGAACTCATTAAAGCCAAAAATTAGCCAAGTTTTCTTTTGCAGCCCCTGTGACTAACAGCTTTGGGGAGATCAACTCAGACAGAGCAATGTTTGCCATAAAAACATTGCCATTTTGTGAAGCAATGGGTACGCACACATAATTCAGCAGTGTGTGTGGGGACCAGACCTACCCACCATTTTACCTCTCCAAGCTTGGGGATATGGTAAAGTTCCCAGATCAGCTTGGTACGGTTTTTTTGTTTTGCTTGTAATATAGAACTAGTAAATACAACAACCAAACAAAGGAACCTGAGACTTTCTGTAGCTTATGGAGAGTACAAAACATGCTTTACTATTTTTTGTTATTATCCAAATGCATGAAATTAAAGTAAATATGCAAGAATTACTATTCTACTAATATACCCTTTACTTTTTCTGTTTACTTACTGAATACCAACAGTGCACTCAGCACTGTATAATCATATAAATTGACATCATATCTTCTGTAAAGACTTCATGGTCTAGCACAACTATGTCTTAAAAGTCGTCACTTCTATGAGGGCACATGTTTGTTTGCTTCTTAATTCCCTCATTTTTGAGCTTTTAAATTCTTAACCATAACATTGCACATTTTGCTAGCACCTTTTAGGTTCTTGGTGGTAGAGGAAAGCAGATGTGTTCTACATAAATAGATACACACGTACAAATCTTTTAAGTGCATGTACATGCATCTATGTATATACATGCTCCTGCTAATAAACTCACAAACACACAAACAGTGCAAGAGTTGCACAATTAAAAAACAAGTGTTAATACATATTATTTAATCTTGAATAAAGTTACATTTGAGTAAACCAGTCTTGGTTTGGGTCAACCAGCCTTACATATGTACTCATTTATTATATACAAGTAACGTGGAATCAAATTCCTCTTAATGAAAATCTTAAAAGTGATTATCTGGGTTTTGAGAGGAAAAAACATTTTTCTTACCCATGTGCCTTATCAATTTGCCATCTATCCTGATGCCCTCAAGGTAACACAGATTTTTTTTTTTTTTTTTTTTTATGTGCAAGGATCTGTGGCTATCAGCTATAAAAGAGACTTCAAAACACATACAGAGATCAAAGAATATTACTGGACTTATTTTTTCCATCTGGGTGCAGAAGAGTAGGCATTAGACAAAGTCTGTAAAGCTATGTCAGCAACTACTGTGTCTTTTATGAGGAATTCCGCATTGCTGGCCTAACTAGTATGAGAAAAGCAAGAATTATGACTTTATTTTTTTCTTTTAACACATAACTTTTTCTTTGCAAAAGACACTTTAAGTCCATCAGAAAGTAAAGAAAAACTGATCCATAAACATGTAATAGAGAAAGTGTTTTGTTCATATTAAGAATGCAAAGTAAGTTCCTATGAGGTATCTCCAAACTTGCACTCAGGCAAAATACCAGCCTTCCTAAGCAACCTGGACATCTGATACATTGTAACCGGCTAAAGTCTACATGAGAAAATGGCTCTTTGGGGCTGCTATTTGAGCCGGGGTTGGCTAATTTGCCCTTAATACCATGACATCCCAGGAGAGTTTATGCATTTACAGTCACTATTAAAAAAAACCACCCCACCACCCCCCCAGAAAAAAAAACCCAAACCAACTACAACCAAACAGCTAAGGACCAGAAGAGCAGGGCACTCCAACCCCAGCTGAGCCTGGGTATCTGAGTGATGCTGATGCTACCGTAGGCTACCAAGTCAAGTTCCTTCCTGTACCTTCTCCTTCTACAGCCACAAATAGCTTCTACACAATACAAAATTACTTCTTCTTTAAAAGCAAAAAGTACCAGCAGACTCTGAATCCCAACACACCATTAGTAAATAAAGCATGACTTTCACATCTAAATACCCCTTCTTAGCTCTGGCACTAAATCAGCAAAAAACCTGAGTACATCTCAAGAGCTCTCAGGACCCTTACACCATGGCACTTCAGTCTCTTAAAGGCACTTTGTCTCTTACTGTTTTAACCCCAAACCAGCAGCCATAGCATGCCTTCTTATAATGATTATTTAGGATTTTTATGTGTGACTGTACAAGTAACAGGTCTACACAGTTCTATGTGAACTGGTATTTCAGCCTAGCCAGTGTTTTGTGTTAGCATAAACGAGAAGCCGTATGAGACTACTGCAAGAATGCTTCCCAGATCATGTTGACAGTAAAATTTGGTAAGAACGTTGATGCTTTTAACATCAAACTTATGGATTAAACATGTCCCAAACACATTTAATGTATGCAAGTCATTTATCATTATCTATTCTAACAAACTGGTAATTTTTATCCTATTAATTCAGGCAAATGTAGGCGTGTTTACTGAGTGCTGAAGAATTATAAGGATATGCCTAGGCAAAAATAAACACAAGAGAACTAAAATGAATATTGTTTAATGTAAAAATATGCCATCCTACACAGCTCTCAAAATAAACTGCTAAACTGTGGTCGGCCTTCTGTTTTTCAATAAATGATTGTTCGGCTAATCTGTCAGGCCTAATTTTCATTTCTATATTTTCTTTTTCTCACACATTTAAAATATAATGTCAGTGGGTTTCAAGAAAGCATTCAGGGAAGATCTGGACATTTTATGATTGCAAGATCAAAGACAAAGCTTGTCACATTTTTTCTTCTTTATTATTTATGCTTTTAAGATTTCTTCCCCTTTTTGCTAATTGCTCTTTATTGAAATAATTTTCCTCTCCACCTAGCTCTGACTTCTTCATTCTCCACCTCAGTGTACTATCTTTTTTTCCCGTATACCCTCCGCTTATCGTTCCTCACCCTCCTCCTGTAACTCCAGCTAACCAACCTCTACTCAGCAACAAGGTACCACATAGAAGAGGTGCAAAGGAAAGGTAGTTGGGCTGAGAACTGTGCCAACACAAGTGACTAAGTGATGATGAGAAACCAAGATGAGGATGGCATTATTTCAGCAGCTGATTTTGAGTAGGTGATATGAGATAAAAATGCAATGTACCTTGTACACTGGCCCTGATCTACATTTCAGCTCAAAAAGCTATAAACTGGAGCCAGCCTACCAAGTATATAAAACCCCATGAAATTCATCCCGGAAGATGGAGATATTCCTGGTATTCATTCTGTTCATTTAAGAAAAGAAATTGCTTTCTACACATGCTTGCTGAATGGGGCCTGAAGCTGGAATACAAAATCAGCTAAATTTTCCTGGGGTGGGTGGCACCAGAAGCATGGGGAACTATTTTGGCAGATGAGCACAGAAGAGGAACTGTGACAAAATGTGTAAAAGCAGGTATAAGAGTCTGGATGCACTTTTTCTGCAACTGCCAACAGTATTCTAAAGTAAAGTGCAATGCAGTGAAGGCATTACACTATCTTTATCCAAGCGGGTGAGGGCATTTCCCCTGCTGTGCTTCCATACTGATCTTCAGAACAAGAGTGAAGGTCAACGTTTCAAAGCCTAATAAAAAAAAAATCCCAGTTGAAAGACAACTTTACAGGCAATTGCATTGGTGTTAACGAATCAAATTTTTTCTCCATTTTATCTGGGAAAACTTCATTCTTCAATGTTGAATTTTGTTATTAGGAAACTAAGTGACTTATAATCATTTTAGCAGTGATATGGCTTGTGTCCCAAATGGTGCAAATAATAATTCACTGACCGTAGCAGAACTATAACAAACTGTGAGCATCTGGCCTCCTCTGCTTTGATCAACATTTTCAAAGCCTACTTGAGAAAGAGGGATGTTCATTCCTATTAAGAGAACAATGGGAACTGGGTTTCTGTGTAACCAGAGAGAAGGCAGTAATACCATTTTCAGCAGTCAATGGAAGTTAGTGGTCCGACTTCTATCTGTGCCTTTGAAAATCTCCCCAGTGAGATTCTTTGGGTGAATTACAGCTATGGGGTAATCTCCTAAACTGGAACAGAATCAATAAGCTAAATGAAAACATTTACCTTAAACTCTAATTTAAGCCCTGAGCTGATGGAATTTAAAATGACATATCCTTAATAGATGTATGGAAACAAAAAAGTCTTACCACTAGCTGATATGTCATAAAGAGCATGGGGCTAAAATTACCATCTAAAATCTCACGCCAGTTCTACATTCAAGTGAAATATAATACAAATATGTTTCTTGTGGGTTGGGATCTAGAGATACTGAGAACATTGGCCACTGTGCCTGGATTCCGTTTATATATCCAGCTAAAAAATACTTTTTTAGCTGATTCAGGGCAGCATTTCAGTTTAAGTTTCATGTTTTGCTACTGTACATTGCAGTAATGGAAATCAGCCCAATGACAAAAGTATGTGTTTTTAATGAGTTCCACGCTTCCTAATCTAGAAAATCACAGTATAATACAGTTGTGTTTAGAATGGTATCATAGTAACTAGGACACAGGATAGTAAACATTCTGAAGCATACGAGCTACTTGAAATTAATAACTTCACTAATAAAATCAATACTTTTCTCATAGTCTTTAGTAACTGCTTCCAATATAAGCTCTGACTCAATTAATGCACAGAAGCTTTTGTCATCTGTTAGATGAAATTTCTTATATGCCACTGTAAGGCTTGCTTAACATTTGGGTTCATGTTATCATTTTCATATATCATAAAGAGAAGCATTAACATGGGAAATCACTGAAAATATGCATGTGAAATAACTAGGAAATAACTGGAAACATCCAAGTGATTGTTTTATAGATTATCAAATCACATTTTGGAGACATTTAATCCTGACCATCTTCTTTTCAAAAAAAAATGAAACACCCATAAAATGAAAATGCACCTGGTAGGAGTTTGTTACAGGAATAAAAAAAATGTACATTTAAGTGAAAGATGTGGTTTTAACAAAACAGTGTGGCTGTAATAATCAAATTCTCCTTACTAATACCAGGATGAAACAGGGCTAAATTATGCTAGGGAAAAGAGGAATTTTTGAGAGGCAGAGCTATGTAGTAACGTAATTTGCCAGCAGGCTTTTTTTTTACAGATAAGATAGATATGCATAACACAAAACGAAGTAATAATCATCAAAATAAAATGAAAAAGCTCAACTTTAGTAAGGGAAGATGAAAGCGTGATTATCATACTTTGTCATAAGGTGGGAATGATGAGTATCACCTTCTAGAGTTATCAGTATAAATCCCTGTATATGAAAATGAATGCAACCTGAATGCTGTAAAATTGTTTCAGTGCCTGCAGGTGTTGCTTCCCACAGAAAACCTAATTTTTCTCTAATTAGTAAGCCTAGTCTATTCCCCTTCTTTTCTTTTTTCTTTTTTTTCCTGATTGTTTGATTTTCCATGTTAGCTAACTTAACACATTTGCTTCTCACTTACATGTGGACCTGTTGTCTGATATATTTCACAGATTTCTGCTCTGTTGACAGCTATTCTAGGTGCAGTCAGAGCTGTTTTAAGGATGAAAGTTGTTAACGTGAGTTTCTCAGACAGGCCAGTTACGACAATAGTTTCAAATGTATGAGAGTCTCTAAAAAACACCCCATTTTTAAAAACCACTCAACTACCTCCTTTTTTGTATTTTTAGCAGATGTTAAAAAAATTAGCAGTCATAGAAATACTGTTAGCTTTCCAGATAAAAGACTAATTTTTAAAGTATTAAAATGATGTTACTATTAAGGTTTACCAGAAAACCAATGTATATTTGTGTATGTTATAGTATAACATGCAAGGTTCTTGAAAAGAGTAAAACTTAACCTCTAAAATTTACTGGGTTTGCATATAGTGCATTTGCACTGCAGACTTAATAGGGAAACTGTAGTCTGTAAAAAAGAAGCCTGTAGAAGTATGCAATATGACAGCCTCCTGCACCTTGCCAAGAAAGCACTACAGTCTTCTCAGACTGGTGACCTGATGTTAGCAAAATAAAGACCAGGAGTGCCGCGGTCAAGGTGAGTAAGTGCAAAGTGTGAGTGGCAGTCCTTGGGACGGGTAGGCACTCATGCAGGCTCCAGGCTGACAGGGTGACAGCAGATGGTCTGACGGAAGCTCGTACTGGAAACAGCCTGAATATGTCTTTTTGTGGGGTGTTCCTGGCTGACTCCCACTCCACATTTCCTTTTCTCCACTGTGGACTGCTGCAATTTGGCTGAAAATATCTAATATGAACCCAGAGGGCTGGTTCAAAAGTATTTTTGGGGGGTTTAGGTACACTCAACGTACAACGTATAAATGAATCTCAGCCTGCTGTACAGGATCACCTTTAACATTCATATTGGTTTTGGAGTGAACCTCTGCCCCTAAAAGTGTTTTTTTCTCCTACCGTCTTCCAAGACCTACCATTAGCTTTTGCTGTACAGTGGGATTTTATTAATTAGTTTAAGTTAAAAAAAAAAAAAGTCAAAGAGAAGCCGCAGTCAACTCAGTAAATAAACTCCACAGAAATCAAACCCATTCGGTTCACAAAACTCAGGGCAGATTTTGATCCCACATAAATCACTATGACATCTGGAAACAAGGAAACAGGGGAGAGAGAACGCTGTAAGAACAGCACAGAGCTCTTCTGTTTGCTCACCCTTGCTTTCATACCCTCATCTTCCTTCTCATTTTCTCCTCCTCCTCTCCATCCTCTACACTTCTTCACATAGCACACATGTAACTGGACAGCTTGGACAAGTCACATGGCATAGCTTCAGTTATGCCAGTTCAGTTTGTTTAAATAATTTATTCATTTAACATAAAGTTGATTGGTTTATCAGACTACACATTTAGAGGATCTTTTTTACAGAAAGAGTTGTCCTAAATTGAATTAACAAACCTGTCCCGTTCATTCTAACTTTCTAGGGAATCTTTAACAACTTGTTCTTTTTCTCTCTTTGGAGCGATTCAAGACTTTTTAATGGCTCTCTATATATCCTTACATATTTATATATATATACGCAATATATATTAGGGTATGTATCTACTATTTGTTTATAGCAAGAAAATAGGTGGAGAATAAAATGAAGCAAATACCTACCTAGCATCTTGTTTCGTAAGGTGATAGCTTCTCCTCTACCTAGCTGCTACACTTCATAGCAGGCACTGTAAGGCCACCTGTGGATCCATTACCATTTCTCGGTAATTTAGCCTATTAGCCTTAACACTACATGACATAATTCTCTGCTTACAACATATGTTGGCAGTTTCACTCTGTGAGGTCGATTTACTGAATCTCAGGTGTTAGCACACAGCAAAACTGTGCAGGGTACACACAGAAATCCCTAGAGTAACTTTACATTTGTAATCCGCATTGCTGCTTGATTTGTTTTGAATTAGATATATTTTAATTTCATGTTTCTGAGATGTATGCAATTGCTTCATATATTCCCATGCTTGTGGTGCTCATTATGTAGTGCAATGTAGACCAGAAATTAGGAACTGTAACTTGCTATGTCACAGTTTAGAAAATGGTACAAAAGAAAAAGAGGGGGAAAAAAAATAACCAACCAACCAACCAACCAACCAAAACACCTGAAAGAAGACTAGGAAGAAGGAACTCAATTTTTCTCAAAATCAGCAGGAGTTACAACCAAAGGACAATTTACTCGGTACCTAACAGAGTACTAAAGCAGTCTATTAAATTTGCAGCTACAGGGAAATGTCTGAACTTCTTCATGACTAACTCAAGCTCATCATGTTGGCTTTTTAGTTAACCCCAAAGAAAGTCTGGAAGGCAGTCAGTTTTGAAAACTGTTTTTTAAAACACCTTTTTATGTTTTGTTCAATAAAATTAAGACTGTAGATGTCACTGTATCAACTGCTTTTAAAGCAAATACTTGTGATTATAACTGGCACCAATATAGCCAGATTAATTTTAACCAACAGAATTCTAACAGGAAGAAAAACCAACTTTCATTGGTATTGGATTTACATAATCAAACAAATCTAAGAACATTTGGACCCCAAGTATGTAGCCAGCTGAAATGAAAGCTACGACAAGTGACTGTAGACACTATGAAGATCATTAGTCATACTTGAAACATTTTTTCACACTACAATGCTGAGACGTGAAAGGCTTAGGGCATGCCTTCTAAATCCTTTGCTGTCAAATGCAGACTTGACTCTGTTAGTTTAAATTTCAAAGGTGAGGATTCACCAAACCTATAAATATTCCTTTGATATACAGTAACATTTTTTTCTTGTGTAACACACAACAATAGATCAATTAGTATTTGCAAAAGTATTGATTTAGACCTCTGGATAAAATTTGTTCCGGCATAGAAGCATGTACTTTTAAACGTGAACCACCACCATATGTTGATAAATAAATATGTGGCCTTGAATTAATTTGTGAAGTTCTGCATCAGTATTTTATAATTGTAGCACATATTTAATTCTTATTGGCAAACAACAATTCATTAGAATAAGTGTCGAATTTATACATAGCCAAATGGTACAACTTGTCAAACAGGAACATATGCACTTGGAAATAGTCAACTTTTTCCAGTAGTTTCAGAATTTTTTGCCATTCTTGAAAAGGAGAGGTAATGGTTTTTAAATGTTCTAGGTTGCATATGAATAGTTTCAGGAGCCAAATCTTTTATTCTTTGTTTCTGTGCCAGCAGACGGTTCCTTCAAAACCACCCTTCCAGTTTATACTCTTGAAATAGTATTCCATGCAAGATTTCTGGTTCTGGCAGCAGAACATCCAGATTTTCTTTTATTCTTCTTTGAATCTTATGAATTTCTCCAACTCCTCATGAAAAAAAAGCACAAGAACATGCTATTCCTTCAAGCACAGAGGAGGGAGCTGTAGAGAAGAAAATCATAGGGCAGAATTTGAGAAGTAATATGGTAAGAAGGATTAATGAAGAATGAAGAAGAGTTGTAATATTATAAATCAAAATGAAAATAAAATGGAAAAGGAAAAAAAAATCAGTGAAAAAAAAACATTTATTTTTGGTCAGATTTTTCTCAGGCACTTTGCTCAAGCTGTGAAGCTGATAAACTATTCCAAATAGTCTTTGGCAAAAAAGGATAGGAAATGTGAGGTCTGAGAGCCAAGAAACCTAAAATTACAGTATCACAATGACTTTCTAAACCAAGTTCCTCACATAGAAAAGTGATCTCCACACCAGTGACATCAGTTGCAGTGTGCTTGCCTCTCCTGTCTGAATATTTCTTTTTAATTTACAAAATGGTTAAAAAAATTAAATCTAAAATAACAATTTTTTTTCTCTTCATTATTGAAATACTGAAGATTGATCTGCTCAAAACCTGCTTATTTTTGAAATTTAATTTGCCTGAAATCCAGAGGGTGAAATTTATTGTTTAGTACTCTTTTTATAGCAACTCTTTTAAATAAAATTGTTAGACAATCTACACCAGAAGTTGTTTCTGAAATAGTCTATGTGGCTATAATTATAATAGTCTATAATTAATAGTCTATAATTAAACACAATATCAAAATGAAATAATTTACAATAATCTATCTAATGCTTGTAGCTTTGTTGACCAAGAAACTTTTAAAAGCAGTATTATTTACTCAAAACTATAACATAATTGCTTTGTCATGGGTCTTGACAAATAAAGCAGAATACATAGGTACATTAGATACATTACTCACTAGACAGGAGGGAGTCTACATTACAGCCTTTAAAATATCTCTGTTGTATACTGTACAAAATGACAGTCCAGTAGTTTCAACATAAGTTTAGTAAAGTTTTTCATCACTGAAACTATGACCTCACTCTATATTTTGTTCTGAGAAATGTGTATATGGTTTTCTTGCTCAAATGTTTTTTAAAATAATTGAATGCGATACACTGAATTTATTTTTATTCCTGATTTTGCAATCTCAGATTAACTATGAAATAGAATAATTACCAGTTAGGAATTATAACATTTGCAAAGATTGAACATTTCCTGTTTTTACTAGTGTAAAAGTATTAGGTTCTTATACTCGGTATGTACTGAACAAGGTATGTTATTGCAGCTATCCCTAATTAATACCAGTGTATGCTCTACAATGCATCTCTCCAGTCTTAATTTTATTATCATACCATATATGCTGAATAATATCACTTTGGACTAATTCTATTCATCTTTGCTCCAGTCACACAGTGGAAGTTAGGTCATCCACCTCCTTCTGGAGAACAGGAACACAGCAGCAAGTCTTCAATTAGCCATGGGGGCTGCTCCTACCCCCATAAACAGAAAAATAAAACCAGATGTCAGAGATCTGCAGAGGAGATTTGAGGATATCTTATGGCTCTCAGGCACATAATAAAACTCCAATGAAATTTTTAGATGAGGTAGTAGGATTTAAATACCAGAAAATGCTCACATTGAGTATTTTAAGTTGCTTCTAACTCATACAATGTCAAAACCGATTCAAACATCTTAAAAATTAATACTAATCCAAGGGTTTTTCCTTACTCTGCCTCATTCTCTTAAAATTAAGGAAATTGGAGAGTTATAAAGTCATAATAAAACTTGAACTTCAAAGAGAACAATCCAAAATAAAATACGTCAAACTTCCAACACTATGGAACCAGGTTCGAGTTCTTTTTCTGTTGAATGAAATTCTGTTTAGTTTCAACTAATCTTCTCTTGCTTAAAAAATATTAGAGAAATATTTTGAAAGCAGAGAATCTACAATCAAGATGGTGCAAAGCTGTGAAGCTCCCCAACACCGAATGAATTATGTAGCTTACAGTCACAAAAATATCCTTACAGAATACTACACCCTTAGAGGTAATTTAGCCATCTGGAGGTTGATGGAATTTTTTCCATTGGCTCATATAGAATTTAGACAAAGACTCTGAGAAAAAGAAGTCAGTGTCTCAAAAAGATCTTTAAATCAGATGACTAGGGAATGAAACAAAGCATTGGTCTACTCAGAAATGATAAATTCCAGAAAATATGCATGTAGTAAAAATACCAGCTAATGTTGAAGTATTAACGTAAAATATGATATAATGCTATCAAAATCCTTAAATATAGTATTTCTTCCCTCAAGGGAAAAAAACATAAACTTGCTTTGACAAACTTAAGCAATGTATAAAAATGAGAATGTAATTTATTTTAAAGTTTTAGATTGTTCCAGTTTTCTTTTAATAAAGACTGCTGGAGTTTAATGTAATCTCTACTCATTTTAGAAAGATCCAATAAAGAATTTCAAGCACTTAAAATTTGTGTCACTACATTTATAACATAATGTTTATTAATTTAGCACTTAGATTAGTAATTTTCTGTATTCTATAAGAATCACAGACAGCTGAAAAACTATAGAAAGTTTTACAGCAGAATACTAAACATGCTGAAGTAGTTTTCTCTTACTTTAAATAGGACAGTCCTATAATGCTTTTTTCTCATTAACATGCATGCTAAGGAAACAAGATGCAGTTTTTTTGAATATAATTGTAGGCATATTTCACTAGATCATCTTTCTGAAATTTTCCATATGTTCCATCTACAATTAAAGACAACGTAATATTGAAGTGATTTACAATAATGCATCTAATGTCTTTGTTTATCAAGAAAGTTTTAAAAGCAATATTGTTTACTCAAACTTCAATCTGATTTACTCTTTTTTCTAAATTAATTTTTCCAGCAGACACCTCATCCATGGCCCTTGTTACTGATATCCTCCTCCTCCAACTAATTTAATACAGGAGAACGTGTTACAGTTCTCACTGTTCCTCAAGCAAGTGCTAATTCTAATTTTGTGAGGTTTATAATGAACAATATACTAACAAAACACATTCCTATTACAATTGTATTAAATATTGCCTTTGAATTTTAAGTGCTGTTTCATTAAGAATTCTAAAATTTAACCCTTATAAATGATGCTATTCAGATGTGAGACTTAAGTGGACTAATTCTCACACCAAAGCTGGCAAATACATAAATAAATATGCCCCTTACCAATATTTTTAGTGTATGTTCTGTAGCAAATAATTAAAAATATTTATCCAGAAACAAGGTGGAGGGTAAGCACATACATCTGCCCACAACTAGGCCTCAGGGTATTATAAGTGGAAACTCAGGTGGATTGATACCTTCAGTCCCGAAAAAAAATCTCAGACCTCACAGAGGGCCTACTGTATAACTGACTTAATATCCAAAACATGAAATAAAAGTCTTGAAAATATCCTGTAGATGCAATTCTCTTATAGAATAAAATTTCTGTTTTCAATATAAGTTACAGAGTACAGAAGATAAAATGGTAAAGGTGACAGTAAAGTGATAAAAGAGAGATGATCTCTCTCAAATTACCACATACAATAAATTCAGTCAAGACAAATGAGGTTTTGAATTGATACATCACAGAAGTCAGGAATGTCAAAACTGTACTTTCTAAGAATTCATTATGAAATGTAACTAGCACTGAAATTAATCTTTGTGCTCTCCAGAAATTACATTACAACATATAGCTCAGGGATATAGTGAACTAGTTAATATCTGTCCACAGAAAGCAGAAGTGCTTTTTTCAAGTCATTAGTCAGTCCTGGACAAGAAAAAGCCCAAGAATTGTATTTATGAGGGAAGATGGGTTACTACAGGGAAGCTTATCAGTTTATTTCCCATGACCTTCATCCATCTCTTCTGTCTGACACTTGAGCCAAAAATTAATCAGATCATAGATGTCACAATGTACAGTCCGGTGTTTCAATAAGAAAGTGTACTGTGAGCAGTTCAGTGGCTGCTTTACACGCAGCTTATTCAGCTTCAGGAGGACAGAAAGATGAGGGCAGCGACGACTTTACCATTTGGTTGTCCTGTCTTTTGTTTCCAAGTCAACAAGGGGGAAACCTCACAGGTCACTTTGGTTAGTCAACTTCAGTCAGTCAATTCCACCAGCCAAATTCAGATCTGAGCTCTGCCTGTCCCCACCACCCCCATGCTCATATGCACACTTGGGCCACGGATCAGGAACCTCTGGGGCAGGAATGACATTTCTTTAACACCTTCAAGGGTATTCTCCTTCCCCCAGGCTGGGTACCTCGAGCCTGGGAAGAGGTCAGCACCAGATATCCCACACTGAAAACATTCACAAGTCCCTGCACGGGGTCTGGGCCAAAGCAAACAAGTGACAGTACCGACCAACACTTTATGCCGAGCTTCTGAGTCTGCACTTAGTCATGCTGCACAAAAAGCTCTTGACCTTACAAATATTTCAGTGCCATGGACACCCTCCCGCTCACTCTTCTCCCTGTCCACCTCTACAGAAACTACAGTAATTAAGAATCGGGGTCTTTGTTCACGAGTTATCCAGTTCAAGCTACATGATACACCATGCAAATTCTGAAAGGTTCTGATGTGATAAATAGAAACAAATTGAAAATTCTTTTAATGACCACATCCACATCTTTGTAAGTTGTGAATATAGCATGCCACAGCAAAGAGAAACCCAAACTCAACATTATATTCACTCAAAGAGAAAAAAAATGCAGTTGTAAGCTAGCAATACTATAACATACGCACCAGAGAGTTACTGCCTGTCAGTATAATCTACTAGGAATACAGTTCTTGAGCTCCATCCTTCTGGGCATGTGGGAAAAAGAAGTCATTACTGCAGTGGGAAGGGACAATATTCTTCTTTAAGGTCAAAGGGGAAACCCCTATTTGCTGGCAAATATTGATTAAAGCATGATGTGATCAAATGGACAATCCAGAACAAAGCCAAGGCACAACTGTCTGGTTTACTAACGTCACATACACTGGAGTGAATGGGATATTAAAAGAATACAGTATTAGGCAGCACAAGACCTCCAAACCTTGTGCATGTAAAATACCTTGCTACGAATATTAAAATATTCTTCTTATTGCAATGTGTGCTACTAGAAGGGCAAAGTATGATTACGAAGACAAGCCTGCTTATGCAGAGTCTTGTACATGTTGCACATGAGACATTAAAAATGGAATTCCGCAACAGCTGACAGGACAGGGAAATGAGGGGAGGAGAGGGGAAGGGGAGAGAGAGGAATGGGGACAGGCAAAAAAGAAAAGAGGAGTCAGGGAAATGTAGACCTCCAGGCACACAGTAACAATTTATTCAACCTGCCTGTTAGCTGTCAGGGTACTTCAAGCTTACTGGTATATGTTCCAGTGCTGATAAAAAAAAAAAAAGTGTCACACAGAGGTGGAGGAAAAATAGAAGCGCGTGTTGAAATTTGTGGTCAGAATCCATAATCCCTATTCAGCAATGCCTAGTAAATGAAAAAAGAACAAGCAGCAGTAAATACTTTTTGCGTGACCTGCTGCTAAGGTTTTGTTACTATTGTTGGGATTGTTTGAGAGACTGGTAGAGATGCATCTTTGTTTAACACTTGCATCTCTTCTCCTCTATGGATGTCTGCATGTGTGTGAGGGTGCACATCAGGTTTTGCCTACTGATTTTACTCATTTAAAGTTCAGTTAATTTTGTGTAAACTGGTAGTGTTTATGAGCCTTATTAAACAAATGCCCTTTTTCTTTGCTTTATGAACTCCTTATGTTCACAAAATATTTTTAGATATTTAGTGTCCAAATTTTAGCTGTGTCTTCAAATATTTACTATTTTTGCTTGGTATTGTTTCTGTGCCTTGTATGAACACGTAAATGACAGAAGGGAAACAAAACAAAAATCAGAAGTGCCACAAAAATTCACACTTTGGGCACAAATCTTCAAAACAATGTATGTTTGCACAAACATACCTTGAATTTTCATTTTTGAAACAACTGGGGGGGCAGATTATCAAGAGGAGCTCAAGAAAGCATTCAGCACTGAAAAAACCCTGTTACTTATCTATAGCTACATGCTTGTCATTTAGTAACAGACACTTAAAAATCTACCACGACTTTTTTAGTTAGCTTACTTCCATTCCCTAGTTTATCATCCAAATACCTGCCCACATCTAGTGTTTCCTAAAGGTGTTTCCCTGTAACGTAAGTCAACAATTTATGGCATAAGGAGTTTGTTATTTGCTTTTTTTTTTCCCCAGTGACAAGTAATACCTTGCAACAGCTGCCATTCATTTCTTCTGGGTGAGCTTGATTATTACTGTGTTTGCAAAGTAATATAGGGAATGGATTGATGAATAGTGTAACATAAATGAGTTGAGAAAAGTAATACTTCAGGAAAACCAGTAATAGAGTCGGGGCTTGAACACTGTGGTGGAGACAAAAGTTTTGTGGTTAATGAAGAAAATAATGGGAAAGAGTAAGTTTTACAGTCTGCCTTGGCTGTTACTATTAGAAGATCCAGTCTCCCGTATCCACTGGATAACAACTTAAAAGGGATCTTAGAGGTTAATAAAGCCCTCAGTGTTAAACTGTAATGCTACCCTTACAAAGAATCTACAAGAACACAGTAGTGAAAAACAGGAGTCCTTTCGTTCCTCTGACAGAGAGCTGGAAGATTAGAAAGACAAAAGGATACAGCATCCCACACGTAAATAAGCCACACGTATAAAATTAAGGGACAGTGTTTGACACTGACACTCTTGCAAATGCCCTTGGGAACACTAGCTGCTGGTCATGGTGGGTTTGAACAGATCTGGTAAGTTTTGGCCAATGTGGCTAAAGCATCTAAACTAGGATTTTGAGAGGCACTCAGTGTAGATCTAACTGATCTTGTCAAAAGCAACAGGATTTTTTTTAATGCAGCCTTCAATAGAACACAGAGTTGCATCGTGGTTTCCTTTTGAATATATAGTTCCACTAATGATTTGTCTCTAGCTGAAACTGCAAAAATTTTCTGCAATATAAGATTTGCCACACAAGGAGTCATGGTTTTGGTTCCCGAGGATTTGATAGCTATAAATCCCATGTTAGGCAAGGTGTCACACCAAATTCAAGGTAAACTTAAACCACTGCAGCATTCTGGGACCTTTTGATTTCATGGGATTTCACACTGGAGGACATTACATCAGTGCTCTGGGCAGATCTACATGGTTCCAGAAAATAAACTGGTAGAATTCAACATGTTGATTTTAATCTAAAAACCTCCAAATGGTTTAAGAATATGCTTAAATGAGAAAGTGCCTTCCTCTGCGTGATAAGACCTGCAGCTATTTCATCTTGAACAGTCGGGGTCTGTTGGTTTGCATTCACTGAGCAGAGCTGCACATCAGAAATGAAATATGCGTGGCGCAGCCCCTTGATCATGCCCGTATCTCTTTACTTTCCAAGCGTCCAGGAGAAGAGGCAGTTGACATTCAGAAAGACCAGGGCTGGTTTTAGTGTGTTTATGGTTTTCTTCTATGCTATTTATTTTGCACTTTTAATTGTGGACTCCAAGTTATGTTGGTCATCCAGAATTTGGGATAAACATTCTCCTCATTGCTTCCACCGTGACAACATTGAAATGATTCTATAAACACAGAATGACTGAAGTTAAAGCACATCATCAGATTTCTTCAGCAGTGAAGGACATTTCCCTGTAGAAAATTAACTTTTATTTTTTTGGATCACATTTAGTTACATAATTACAGGAAAAATCTCTCTCTCATGCTAAATTATCAGAGGCTAAAGGCATGTCACAGAGTTGGATTTGATTTCTCACCTTACTGTATGTGCTAACATATGATCAGAAAAGACTTATTTTAAAGTGTTGTACTTTGCATTGAAGTACCATTAGCAGAATAAATATGCCTTGGAGTTGTACTCCTAGGTTTAACAATAATTCTGATGAATCAGGTAACATGTAACATGTTACATCAATCCATTTTATTCTTCCAGGAAATTAATGGAGTTAATTGTAGATTAGATGACCTAGGTGCTTTGTCTTTTCTTTTGTAAACATTATGAGACTAGTCTGTCAAAAAAATTAAGGTAAAATTTCAAAGATAAAATGGAACGCGCACCCGCCAAAATGTCTCACTAATTAGAAATAATTTTAAAAGGAGGTTATTAAATACAACTTGTTCTGCATTTCATGTAAGTGAAATATACTTGAACATTTCAAGCCCTTTCTCACCATTTTTTCTAATCACAACTTCCTACGTTGTCACAACTTGGGAATCCCAATGCATTATTTTTGCAAGTGCATACATCTACATGAAAAAGTGACTATTCAATATATATCATCACTGCTACACCCTATCATTGTTCCTACCACTGAAGAAAATGTACTGTCAACATGATGATAGATGGCCTGGAGTCAGAACAGTGCAATTAACCTTTCTTAAGCTTATTCTCATTTAAGTGGGATAATGAAATCTGATTTTTCTTTTCAGGGACTTTCAAGTTTTCAAAATTATTTTACAGTAGACAGAAGCTAAGCACTTGCTATGTTTCTTATGAAACAATTATGCAATATTTGTATTAAACATTTGCTTTTCATTCAAAAGAAACTTAACTCTCATTATAATTAGTACATGAAAATATAACACTAAAAAACAAGACCTCTCAAATAACAAGATTTAAAAATGCAG
Source organism: Elanus axillaris (assembly GCA_026212715.1). Lineage (NCBI taxonomy): Eukaryota > Metazoa > Chordata > Aves > Accipitriformes > Accipitridae > Elanus > Elanus axillaris. The sequence goes on along the minus strand of JANZLQ010000031.1, from coordinate 20,080,319 downwards.
TTCAGATCTTGTGTTCTAATTTGCTTTCTGGTTTCCTGATTATGACTTTAAAATGCATTCTCTTGAATTTTTAAGCTTTCCTCTGCACGCTCACTCTCTACAAGAGAGTTGAAAACTCTTAAATGACAAAGAAAAGAAAGAGAAAAGGTTTAAATTATATTGTTTGTATGAGCTAGGAGCTGATGGGAATTTCAAACCTTGAAGCAAGAGGTGGAAGTGTTGATTAACATACACAGATCTTTTCCTGCACACCACAAAGGGGAATGAGTGCAGCTGAGTCCACTTGTGACAGATCCTGTTTAAAAAGGCTAAGTGACTTTTCAAAGTCATACAGGGATGACTTTGCCTTCTGATTTTTGTTGCCTTGCTCCATTAGATCTCCACAGTGCCCCACACACATTCTGACAGGAGGATGTGCATGAGCTAGTCCTGACTGACAGTTTGCAGCACTGTCATCACTACCTAAGAAATATTAAAAGAAAGAAGGACTACAAAGCAGGTTGCACAAAACCTTTAAGTATCACTTCCCAACATTATAAATACCTCACGAGGTCAGTCAAAGGTATAATTTGATCTCTTAGGAAACATCTTCCAGTTGCATATTTAACTTTTTATCTTTTGCCCTAGTGGGAAGAGGAAATAAATAATGGAGTACCTCCTGGCATAACAGAAGATCTCCTTGCAAATCTTTATCCATGTGAAAAGGTGTGTGGTCTTGTCTGGGGTTCTTGTTTTTAAATTTTGAGTAATCCCACCACTATTACCTTTCACAAGATTGTATTTCATAGAATAAAAGCGTATCTAGTAACTTCTCCAAATTAATTCTTAATTTGGCCTACATTGGTCAGAGCATTTCCTTTATGTTGGTTAGCCTGCCTTAGACTCAACAGAAAGCAAGGTGCTGCATTGCAGGAGAGATGTTATCTGTGATACATTATCCTATTCCTAGTGTTACCTACCTGTAAAGGAGCCAGGAAGCCACAGAACAGCTGTCGAGCTGCCACCGTGAGTAAGGGAGATTCTCATCATAGAGGCACTCGGCAGTAATGCCGACTCCTTTACAAGCTCTGACAATTACACTTTCAAAGAAAACATCCAGTGAAATAGAGCAGCCAGCCCAGAAGCCGAAACAGGGAAACTTCCTCAAGAACTGAGCAGGATATTGGAGCAAAACAATTTAGCATCTGGCTCAAGACCCAGCAATGCTAACTCAAGCATCACTCCAGACTCATGTTGGAACAACAGTCCTGGCTGATCGAGCTATAACCGAGGACCTCCCAGAGACCAGGGTGGGCTACAGAGGTCTCTTAACTCCTTTGTAACCAGCTGGCTGAAGAAACCGAGCTCACCTGATAGGACAAGGGGTACCAGCAGGAACTATTGAGTGCATAAGAGGACTAACAGTCGCAATAAAGCAGAAAAGTGGTAAATGGATCCTTAAGAAATTATTATCAAGCCTCATATCTTTGGCCAATTAAATAGCCAATTTATTAAAATAAATAAATAAATTTAAACCCATTTACTGCTGAGATGCGCCCATTTGTATCTGGTGGATGAATGCATTACAGAAATTGTTGCTGGAAACACCTCTCATTTAGGTTATTTTTTTCAGTAGTAACGTGAATGAAACTTTATCAATTCTTTCTTAAAAAAGAAAGAGTCACTTGGAGTGACTGAGGAGGAATATGAACTAATTCCATACAACTTTGTGTACAGTAAAAATTAAGATCCATAGTTTAACTGAATTCTCCTTGCCTTACACAAATGATAGTTTTTATGTTCAGGATCCGAGATTTATCTTATGGCATCTCTCCTAATTTTACATTTCCTTTTCCTTGCACTGCTGAAATGAACAATTAAAGAACAATGATGGTCCATCTAAATGCATGTATAGAAAACTATCAATTGCATTATTTGATTTTTCTCCCCTCAAAGAAATAAAAATAACAGCATGCTTTACATCCCCATCATAGGGTTTGATAGCTGAGGCAGAGTTGAGAAAAGTTCATGTATTGCATGTTCCTGCACAATTTAATTAATCCTTCACACCACTATGAGTAAAGTGATGCATAATCCAGTAGGACTTCATTCGTAATTTATCATCAATTATTGTCCCTCATTGTGTTAAATAATACCAACCTCATTTAATGCGTGAAATGAGTCCCATTGATTCCTTTGTTTTTGTAATTGAAAGGGACAGTCCCACCAGTTTCATTAGAGGTTATTTGTCCTCTAATACATCAAACGATTCACAGCTTAAATATTAAAAAAAGTATCCATTACAAAACACAAATAAACCCAAAGGCAAAATTTATAAGGTCAGTGAAATACTAATACTCAGCTAGTACATGATTTAACTGTGAAAACTGCAATAAAAGAAATGACTGTAACTTAAAATCAATGTTCATATAGAGAAGTATGACAATACACATTGCAGGCCAGTGTACATTTCTGAAAAATGTACTTTCATAACTACTGTATCAGTAGCTATGCCAGTCACACTTGTGTCATGCTCTGATTTAGGTCCTAGAGAATGCTGGTACAGCAGAAGCATCACTACTCAATCGTATTATTTTTGGCTTAGGAAGAGAACGTGTTTTTTAAGCAAGCAAGCCAAGCCATAGATAAAAATCAGTCCTCCCTAATAAGTACTGGAATTGCCAAAGGAGCTTACAAATATGAAGGGACACATTTACTGGTCAGGGCAGTTAACTCTTTTTATGCTGGAATAGGCATGAAAAGGTAGTGTAGTAATATCAGGACCTAGGCAGATGCTCAAGAGCCATGGTAGACTCTAAATATATGAGCAATTATTTCTTTTCTATTTAAAGGTTGGGCCCAATATTATCCATTGGTTTTAGAATATTTTAGTTGTGTTCTTTAGAACATGGTGTACTATCTTGACCAGGAATCACAAAGCAGAAAAAAACAGCACTTAGCTATCTCAGAGAAACCAATCACCTGAGTACTGATTGAGTTCAATATTATTATTCATGCATGAAAGTGCTACTTGTGACAGGCAGTTATGGATTAGAATTGATTCTTCATGTTAGGCTTTCAGAGTTAACCTTTGCCTTTAACGTGTTACGTATTTCCCTGGCGTGAGTCCTGTCTCCTTCCTGCCCATTTATGGAGAGAAGCAAGGCAGAACTTTACCTATAACATCATGTTGCCTTGGGACTCAGTCTGTACTGCAGCCCAACCCCAGATTACCTTCACTCTTCACATGTTGGTTCATATTCTGGCTTTCTTGGCAAGAAAATTCAGATACAGGGTAGGGAGTGGCTGACACCTGAGCTTTGCTTTTATGGGGAGCAAGACCTGAAACAGTTCAAGCCTACCTATCTCAGGCAATACAGATATATTGCCTTCAAATGGAGAAAGATGAGAAAAGAAAGTTAAAAACTATTAAGCAATTAGTATCTCACAACCAAGAAGTAAGCTGAAATTTCACAAATTCAGCAGCAGGTTAGTGAAATGCACAAGTCAGTATAGCTTAATATTTTGTAACATTTATTTCCTGCTTTCCATCTGAAACTTTATATGCCCTCAGCAAGGTCTCTATAGTTAACTAGAGTTCTTCCCCTTATGTAGTCTGCTCTGTCTTAAAATCCTTTCTTGGAAGATCAATATGCAGTTAACGTTTATATGACCTAAGGCTTAGCTTGAAGACTTTGTTCCTGAATACCATTTTCATCTTACTCATGTTTTATTTTCTCCATAAACATGTCAGACATATATTTCTGTAAGTATTGGTTCTCCTTTCCTTAAATGTTTTTTTGTATCTTCAAGACGGACCTTTTTTTTCCCAAAATGGCAGATAGGAAGTTTGCTGGACTATTTAATGCATACAGCACATATCTGAGAGTTAATTTCTCCCTTATGAAGCAACAACTCAGTTTCATTCACAGACTTAAGCAAAATTAGCAACCATTACTGAGCGTTGGCATACAGAGTAAAGCAACAAATACATGCCCACTTCCATAGCTTTATCAGAAATAATAACGATATCCTCTATTTCATATTCTAGGCTCTCTTAACAATAGTTTAATACAATATACATAGAAGCACATCTCTAAAAGTAAAGGACTGACAGGAAGGAAGTATCACAGGCCAAAGATTTTCCCAGCCCTTGAATTTTGGAGGAAAAAAGGGAAGCAACCATTTCTCCTCCATAGACATCTACAAAACAGTATCTCAGGTTTCCCCACCCTCTGTTAATACTGAATCAAGAGCTTTTTAACAGTATGGGAAGGTCAATGGTCTTAGGCTACTTGAGGAAGAATTTCAAACGGAGAAGGTGGTATGAAACCCAAGTAGTCCCTGGCACCAGCCCCCACATAACAGACTCCCCCCCTGCCCTGTCACAGCTCCAACGTGACACTGATGGCAAGCCATTAGCTGTGAGAGCTGCCCCTCTGGGGTGGGGAGCAGAGAGGAAATCTCAGGTAAAGGTCTTTAGGCTTTTACACAAAGCAACTACCATAATTTCCATCTGGGAGATGATACGTTTAACAGAAAGCTGCCTCCAAAATTCAGCATGTATACTATAAATCAAACCACGGACCTAACAGTAACATGAAAAGAAAGAGAAAGGCAACAGAAGATGATGACTGAGACCATTTTAAAAAAGGAGCTAATAAATAACAGCAGAATAGAGGACAGGAACAAAACCAAGGTGAGGAGTGGGATGAGCAAGGAAAGAGCTGAATGGAAAGTACAAACAAATTAAAGATGTTCTTCAGACTCTTCATTGTCATTTTTTGATACTACAGAAGTTTTTACAATGTTTCTATCACACTTCTTCAGTATGCACTTGGTGAGTTTCAAAACTTTAAACATCTTTCATAATTATGGACACTCACATTTGACAATTCCACTTTCATTCCCCTTTTCAAGGCACTGTCTCTAATTTTGTGCTACAACACTCTTGCACCAGCTTGTGTAATTATGTCAATATTTATTTTTTGCCTTTTTCAGAAGTGAGTCTTAAAAGAGCTCTGTAGAAATTTTAAGACACAAAACTGTCCTTATGGTTGGGATTTCCACTATTCTCAAAATAAACACATCCTGCTACCTTGACTGGCTTAGAATGGTCTGTATATTCACTTGATTAATAGTGGATGCTTTGTTTTCCTGCTCAGTTTTCTACCTTCAAAAAAATATTGAGTCTCTGCAAAAATCTTACACATCAAATGAAAAATTATTTAAAATATCCTACATATTTTTCACTCATTCCTTTTTTGGACAACTAGACAGGGTGGAATGAGTAAACTATCTTGTACAAAGGTATTCTTAGTGTGTGCTAGAATTAGATCACTTGCTACTAATTCATATCTTACATTATTGAACAGCTTTTTCCCTATGTTCCTTGGGAACAGAAAAAAATGGATAGTGATATGTGTGTTGTAATTGGAATCTGAAGGAGATTTTATGTTTGCTATTGTTCATTTTAATGTCCCAGTATGGTTTTTCTATGTTATCAGGTCAGCATTCTGAATTTCATTAAGCCTACTGGAATATACTATGAAATATGAAACCATATTAAAAAAAAAAAGGCTTGGCTTCTTTCTGTCCATTTCTTTCTATTCAAACAGACAGAGTATATTAATGCAACCTCAGTAGTAAGCTTTTATATATAACCTCTACATCTTGTATGTATTGAGTATGTTCTACTGCATTACAAGGGCAACTTCTATATCACAAAAGGTGATTCCCAAGAAAAATATTCAGCTGTGTCCATCCAGAATCTGTAAGGAAATCCTAGGGTATGGAATTTAAAGCATCACCCCAGGTAAAGCATGATGCTCCCTTGCACATTTCATTCTGAAGGATCATAAGTCACTAGCAATTTTGGTCTTTTTTTACTGTGAAAATGTAGTATATATTTCAAATTAAATAGGAATACAAAGGTCAGAACCACTAAACTCAACCATTTGCTCTCTGATATAATATAGAAACATAATACTACTACCACAATAATAACAGAAAGTTCTTGATAGACATAAGTAAAATCTCTATTTTGGTTACAGAATTTAGACCTTTTTATGGCCCTTTGAAAGCAGTCAGCTTCCTCAATATTCTTTTAATTTGTCTCCAGATTCTTATGGTCCACTGAATAATGTCCTTCTAAATAGAACAGTAGGAATACCTTTTTTCCACTCAGCTGGTAATGACAGCAATGCCAGAAAAATATCAGATGTCGAACTTTTTCATGCAACTCAAAACAACTAGATTCTTTTTATATTACAGAGTTTTGAGATATTTTTATATGTTTTTATTTAAGCATAATGGAATTAAATTGTGAGGCAAGTTCTTTTTATAGAAGGAAAATCAGCTTACTTGGTTTCCAAAATATCAAAACACTGAAGTGGTTTTAAACTTGTTTGTAACCAAATTACCATGGCTTTTTTCTTTTATAAATGAAATGTATATTAAACTTTACAACTGTATAAGTAATATTCAAAGAAAGGATTTTCACTTCTCATCAAAGGACACAGTGGTTTCAAGACAACCACAGACTTCATAATTATGTACTGACGTACTTATGACCACCAACTTCAATGGAGCTCCACTAATATATACCAGCTAATGATCTGCTCAAAATTTCTACAAATATTTTAAAGTTCTGTATGCTTTTTTTCAGCTTTGCAGAAAAGGACCTGGTGGTCCTGGTGGACACCAAGCTGAACATGAGCCCTGAGCAACGTGCCCTGGCTGCAAAGAAAGCCAGTGGCATCCTGGGCTGCATTAGGAGAAGTGTTGGCAGGAGGAGGAGGGAGGTGATCCTTCCCCTCTGCTCTGCGCTGGTGAGGCCACACCTGGCATACGGGGTCCAGT
>JANZLQ010000031.1:20058134-20073362 GCA_026212715.1 Elanus axillaris | reverse complement strand
GGGCTGTTCAGCCTGGAGAACAGAATGTTCAGGGGGAATCTTATCAATGCATGTAAATATCTGAAGGGAGGATGCAAGGGGACGGAGCCAGGCTCTTTTCAGTGGTGCCCAGTGACAGGACGAGAGGAAAAGGGCACAAACTGAAACACAGGAGGTGCTGTCTGAACATCACGAAACCCTGCCTGACTGGGAGGGTGATATAGCACTAGCACAGGTTGCCCAGAGAGGTTATGGACTCCTCGCCCTTGGAGATACTCCAAAGCTGTCTGGACATGCTCCTGGGCAGCCTGCTTTAGATGGCCCTGCTTCAGCAGGGGGGTTGGCTGAGATGACCTCCAGAGGTCCCTGCCAACCTCAATCAGTCCATTATTCTGCGATTATATTACAGAAATATCTAGCCATCCTAGCCAAGATTGCACATACCCAGTTAAGCAGGATGAACAAAGGGAACCGAAGTGTGAAGGGAAAAACTAACTTTGCTTGCTAGAATAGAAATGAGCACACCTGCGACCTGGAGCAGTGCTGTACTGCCTGGAGCAGGGACTCTCAAGCTGTGGCATTCAGCAGCTACGTCTGCTATACCACTGCTCCTCCAGGTATGCCACAAAATAAGCTAGATCCATGACCAGAAGCTGTCATTGCTGACAGACAGACTTGCCTTCATTGCTGCTGCTGAAGGTGTGCTTTGGTCTAATGGAACAGGCACCCTTAATTTTTACATTTATACAAACACAATATGTAGAGAAGTGTTACAAAACACCAGCATTTCTATGGCATTCAGAACTTCAAAATTCTCTGGTTCTTTAAACTGCTAAATAGTATCTCAACTACAGAGCATGTTCTTTGTCGTAAATACCTTATACAATCCCAAGGTTTATCTTCTTTAAATTAAGCTAGCCCTCAGAAGCTTAACATTTAAATCAGGATTACTTCTCAACTGAACCAACACAGGCTGCACTTGAATATTCCAAATCAATGCATGACTAACAGGATTTTTCCTGCCACAAACTGACTAAGTTCAAATATAATCTTAGCTACTGCTTCCTTTCTACTGATTACAGTCAAGGATGCAGCAACCTTTGCTGCTTGGGTGAACTCTTTCTGATATCTTAATGCAATTTACAGTACACCCTGGCATAATCCTTTGTTCAATATTGCTGAACTGGCTTTTCATTGACCAGTGGTTTTGTGGAAAGCTCAAAACATTATCAGTTAGCAATCATTAATTAAAACTGTTTACTTTGAAACTCATTTTAATACATACAGCTGAACAAATGATTTTAAATCTTTCATACTGTGAATACTAAATTTTTAAATTTCTTAAAATATTTCATTTTATACAGACTATCCATTTAGTTAGATGCCAGTACCTTATTCAAAGGAAATTCAGTCAAATATGTATGCACTTTTATGCACACTCAAACACTGTATTTGGTAATTTCAAAGACAGTATCAATATCTGATATCTCTGTTTCATATCAATGGAAACATTCTCCAGCTTTGCCATGAGATGAAAAACTTCATAATGTGACAGACAAATCCTGTAGCACACTCCTCCCTCACAAAGCATCTCCCCCTTCTGATGGCTTTTCCAGTAGGTGAGGGAAGGTAGCTTCCCCTAAAATGCAGAGGTTGACTGACATTATTTTGACTGCAGCTGAAGTGCCTTTCCTCCACATTGTACTTTACAGTCAACATCTGCAGGATGCTTCAGGTTTTACAGACCAACTCTGTTAAGAGAACCACAGTTGCTTGACAGTGTGTCAAAACTGACAGAGTCAGTTAACTATTTCACCTTGCTCAGAACAAGCAGCAAAGGTAGGGAATAATTCGTACTTTTAACAGTTAATATGAATGTTGTGATTGTTCCCTTTTTGTGTGATAGCAATACAGACAAAAGGCAAAACAAAAAAATGTTACTGGTAGATCTTCTACGATTTAAAATGTTATTATATACAATTTTGCCCCTCTTATATTGAGCTGAATTCCTTCGGGAGGCTGAATAATGATCACTGCCTCCTAACCCTTGCACGAGGCAGCTGAAGTAAATTGATGAAATAGCCTACTCCCTTTTGTCTCTTTTCAGACATCTGCATGCCTTGACCAAATAAACCCATCTTTTTCATCCTCACATACAGTGTATTTTGCATGTGTGCTTGCAGCTTTTCCCTCTGTGCTTGGGGACAACGCCTATTTATAAGAATCCTCTGGCAGCCCCTTTTCGTCCTGGGCTGCACCGAGTACCCAGGCATGGTAAGCTATGTCTGCCCCTGCATTGATGTGTAAGAGCAGCACAAAGCAGCTGGAGGATATTCCTGGGATCATTCCTTTACCTTTTCCTCTATAATTCTCCTGACAATTTGACTTACCTATGTTCTCAACTTTTATTGCTCCCCTTACTATAGTATCTAAGCACCATATCACTTTTTTCAATGTACTTCTGACACACCTGTGAGAAAGGAAGTATTTTTATTCTCCCTGCACTGACCTGGACTTGGGGTACGGGCTCTAAATGCAGGAAAACACACAGCTTATAGGGAATTCCCCTGTCCTTAGCCAATTCTGTAAACATGACAATGCATTTAAGAACTGAAAAGGAAATAAAATTATCTGTTGTATCTGTATGCCTCTTCCAGAACAAATCACAAGAACACCTGAGAGAGAGCACCAACCTGCTTTTGGAATAGGGACATTAGCTGCTATCAAACTGTGTTTCCACAGCATTAAGGTCAACAAGTAGAGGCTTCAAGTAGAGGAGGACCACATTCAAAAACTTAAAGCTGAACAAAAGTCATTTTAAACTGAAATGCTGCAACTAGCTAAATCTATAAGCATAGAAAAAATCCTTGTGTGTTTTCTGGGCAAAAAAACCCCGAATGTTTTAGTTATGTAAGCGAGTGGTTGGATGACAATTTGGAGCAGAAGCAGTACAGTAAAATGGTCAGAAGAGTATTTACTGCATTTTTCAAAGTAACTCTAGCACAAAGTCATGCTCTAACTTTTCATTTTCTGTTTTCCAAGTGGGAGTTCCATTCCCATTCTCTTCCAATGCAACTGAAGAAGGTCACAAGTTCCCAGGTGGCCATCCTTTGAAGGCAACTTCCATTTTTGTTCCTCTGAGCTCCTTTATATCAGCACGCACCAATGTCAAATGTAATTGCTGAATGTAAAAATTTCCTAATCAATGAGAAAGCCTAAAATGAAATAAATGTGTGGAACTAAACCATTAACTGAGCATTGCTCAGCATAGGAATTCTTCTAGAAAATATGCTGCAGGACAAATTAACTTGAGATATTAGCAAGGAAAGAATACGAGATCATGTCTGCCAACCTATAATATAATCTGCTCCAAAGCAGAAAAATTAGATGGAACAGATATTTCCCATTACAGTGAAATGTTAAGCTAGTTGTAAGAGGTTTCTGTTTCTCTTGCTATTGTGGACATTTCTGTAATTTCTAATTTTAAAGCAGATCAACCTAAGGTTATTACCTATCAAACAGCCAAAATGGGCAGACCTCTTTTCACAGCACATTTTCACCGAGGGAAAGAAAGAAACTGAAACTTCTTTTCATTTTAGCTCTTACCCATTACTGAAATGGAGACAGCGGGATGGATTTTAGCAAGTAATGATACAGGCAATCTACAGGTGGAAACAGGTACGGAGAGCTCAGCAGCTGTGATCAATGAATGAACATATTTGCACTGCAGTGACCTGATGACAAATCCACAAAATACCACTTTAACTAGAGTCTTCACCCAGATGCTAGGCTTTGTATCATCTGAAAGACATCCTAGTTCTGATAACCAGGACAGAAAGTCAGACTACATTAAGCAAAGATCAGCTGTAAAACTCAATTTAGCCTGCAGTGAAGTATAAATTAAGGACTCCTGCTATGCTGTGGATGTCCACCCAATCACTTTCCTAGAAACTACCTTGAAAGGTGTTATAGCCAAGACTCATATGAACAACTGATATTTAGTCAAGCCAAAAGTAGATCAGTCCTTTGTTTAGTCACAAAAATTAAAGGTAAGTTAGACAAGTAGGGAAAGAATACTTTCAATTTTTCACTTCACGTTTTTCATTTGCTTTTAACAGACACTTTCTGTAATGTTCGTAACTACGTGATCTGTATCTGCAGGAATCATAAACTTACAACTGATTAAGTGCTGTTCCTTTCCATAAAAGCATGACCTGCTACTGAAATAAAAGCTAGAAAATTTATTACAATGGACTTCCCACTTATATACTAGCAAACATTTAGAAATGTACTGCAATACATGCTCACACTTAATTTTCATCTGCTAGATAGATTGCTGTGGAAAATACGTTGAAAAGTATCCCATATGTTATATTAGGGACTGATGGCATTTTCACTACTGGCAGAAGTGATGATAAACATCTGTCAGCAATAGAGGGGGACTAGACTGACTAGAGGCTGTGAGAATTTGCTTAACTGTTTATATAAAATCAGAGCATGTGGTCAACAGCAGAGACTAAAAAGGAGAATTACTCCTATGGCAGGTGCTCAAGATCAACGTGACCATCCCACTGAAAAACACAGATATGATCACACACTAATTAGGTTTTACCGAACGTTTTGGTTCTTTCAGAGAACTGAAGAAACAAAGTCCCTGGGGAAAAAGCCGAGAGACCTTTCCAGGCACTGCCCTCAGTATCCTCAGCACCCTCTGAGTTACAGGACAAAGTTGCATTTTAATACTGCTACCTCATAGCCAAGGGTAAGGACAGTTTTGCCACAGGTATTATTAATAACCAATTAGTTATGCCTCCAGGTTGAGGCAACTCTTGCCTTAAGTTGTATAAGAGTTTTCCCAACTACAGAAAGAAAAATCTGATAAAATACAATCAGAATACATACACATTCCCTGTTCTGACAGACAACAAACCACTTGTGGAACTTTTTGATGAAATGTGAAGGGGTGTTAGCCATGGCATCTGTTCAGCTGGGGCCCTGGTTTTGAATGTAGCTGTGCGAATCTGGGATAATCAATTAGGTAGGGTGTCAGTATGCCAGCACAGATGTCCTTAGTCAAATGCAGATAATCATCATGTTCTTTGAAATTTCCAGAGGAGATTGCATTACTCTTGGGACACCCTTGACCTGCCATCAGGAAAGGTTTCCCAGATAAGAAAAATAAAAGGATCATATCCATTCCTAGTGCAGCCTTATATATTGCACGCTATTCATAACCTTGAAAGGGTTAGAGTAAGGCACTGAGCACTGCGTGCGTACTGCAAGGCATAGGAGCAGTGCTCCACCCTCTCCTGCGTCAATATGAAATAAAGACTACAGCATGATATGAAATATATCCAGGCACTTAGTACAAGATATTTCTTCATTAACTACATATCGTGACAGTTTGTCAATGAGGAATAAATAGCGGCATCAGTGATATCAGCAGACATTTTCTCTCACATTCTTTTCTGGGGAACACCAGCAGCTTCATGGACATGTAGCTTTTGCAAGGTCAAACAAAGGGAGTTGGGTTTTTAATTTCAGCGCACGCTTATTCAAGATGGTACTTGGAATATAAAGAACTGTGTGTGTAAAAATGAAATGAAACTTTGTCTTACAGGGACTACAAGAAACACTTTCTCTATTAATGATTCAAATTTTACTAGCACTGACTTCAAAAATTTCCTAAGTAAGAATAAAACAAACGTAATGAAGTTTTTCCATATCATCCAGCTTCACATGTGGTGTTAGAAATTTTTTAGAGCCAGTCAAGGGTATCAGTGGTAAAAGCTTGGGAACAAAGCTATCTGATTTCGCTAGAGGCACAGAACAACTTTTGAATCTGGAAGAACATCTCAGTGAGAAAACACAAATGAAGCTCATTTTTACTTAATCCATCACTGCACAGAGGATAATTATCATAGACACAAAAGCAAAAAATGGCTAAAATACCAAAGAAAGGGAGCTAGATCTAGAGGACTATTTAGATTTATAGTCACCATATTCTGATTCTTAGTAAACTTAGAAAGACAAACTACACTTTTGATTTTTTTTGTTAAAGGAACTATTGATGTGCAGTGATGGGATAAGCAATAGCATCAAGAACTTGCCCACATGGGAAAGGATGTGCAAGCAGAGGAGTCTTTTATTCAGCTGAGGTGCATCTGGAAGACCTAAGGACAGAAGAACTCCCACTTTTGCTGGAAACGCAGTTTGAACATGCACGCAATTGCTGAGTGGGCCACCAGATTGCAAAAGCAGGTATTAGCTACTTGAGACAACACCTAATGCCTCCGATTCACACTACTTCAGGAGAAAGCAAAGGAAAAATAACACTTAAATAGAAAATGAAGAAAGATTACATCAAGACTTTTAGACAACAAATACAGCAAAACAGGTATGCTGCAGTTAACCATGTCTACATTGTAGTCAGGGCTGCATAGCTGAGAGTTAAACCAGCCAATCTTTATCTGGCTTGGGTTTCAGTGGTCAGTCAGTGTGACAGCATTGAGCTCACCACAAGCTAATTCATATATAAATAACTGCTGTGACTGTAGTTTAAACATATATGGGCTTATTTGGGTATGCATTGTTTCTCCTGTTTTTGAAGTGAGGGTATTCACTCTCCACATACATTTGCTGTTTTATCACATGGTTGACTTAAAGGAGTGAGTTCCTAGCATACTGAATGGCACCTAGTTTATTATTTTTGTTCCATTAAGCACTACTCAAAAATAAAACATAAAAAGCAGTATTCTTTGTCTGCTGTTTCCGGAGACATTGGATGGGTAGTATTAATTTTTCCTGCAAAGTTTTTCCTCTTTCAGTGAGACTACTGTAAAGTAGGAAGATGTCAGTTTTGAGTGCTGTGTGAAGGTAACAATGGCTATGTCAATTCCTAAGTACTGACATAAAGTGTCAGACATTCTGTAAGCTACATAAAAATGTTCATCATACAGTCAGGCTGAAGAGACATGTGTGTGAAAAATGAAGTATTTTACACGTATTAAAGGAATTATTTTCCCGATTTTGAGCATCCTACTGAATTAGTCAGTTTTTATAACTGTAATGTATAACAATACTGCCCATTTTGACACTGAAATACTGATGTATCGAATCCTGTAAAACAAAAGTCAGACAATATAAAAATGTTTTCACAAAAAAATTTAGAAGTCTAACTTTCTCATTCTTTGGAAGGAGAGAAATAAAAATGTCCAGCCCTTAGACGTGAGCTTTCTGATTCTCAAGAAACCAATGAGATGATGAGTTTTATGCCAATGCCATTGATTGGATGTCAGTGTCTCACAGGACTGATTTAATTATTTCGAACCACCCTTATTCTATTAAGAATGTAACTGATTTCACTGTGATTACTTGCAGAGAAAAGTCCTATATGGTGTGTATAAGAAATGCAAGCTCCTACCATAATGAATGAATGCAAGAGGACTATTCAGATGAAAACTGCACCTCTACCTTTACAAATTTTTTTTTTACAAACTCTGCAAAGATTATATCCTTCAGTTGTGTAACACAGTGGTGTTTTTTTTCCTTCAAGAAACCTCACAACATTGCCATTAAGCTGCTCCAACATGAATATTAGCATATGCTCTGCTAACATGTGACCTTCTAACAGATACTGTATGCTTCTGTTAGCTATGAGTCCAGGTGATAAATGAAATGCATATTAAGCCTTAACTGTAATTAATTATAAGTACACATAACAACGCCCATGTTCAGTACCATATAAAATAGGATTGGTTTCTATTAACAGCTATCAATGTGCAAGGTTTAGATAACAGTACAAATTAATACAGAAGAATGCTAAATACAAAATCAATGAATTTCATCCAACTCTGTTGAATAATGACAGGATTTTAATAATACCGTTGTAGTTAAATGCCTGGTACATGTTGCCCTCTTGTGGAATCCAAGTAAAGTACAAGTTCCTTTGTATTTATTTTTAGGATTTTGCAGTGGTATTTTAATGCCTGGGATGTAATGATTTATTAAACCCACGATGTGTTAGTTCATCATGATAAACACTGAGTATATTCTGTAAATGGCTACATTTGACAAGCAAACCTAGATAATTAACTCTAGTAAATCAGGCTTGTGCTGCAAATTGTAAAGCCTTAGAATATTAGTCAGTATTTAATTTGTTAATTTGGAAAAAAATATATAAATAGTATATATAATTTTAGATCCTTGTAGAAGTTAAAATTTTTGCTAACCATGCAAAATGGTATTTTAGAAATTTTAGCTGTTTTTTACTGAAAACCCCAGGCTTACTTCACCTACAACTGCTACTACCTGTATCAGATACAATATAATCCCATGGATGCTTCATATTTCACTATCAAATTACTCACATTCTTTAAATGCAGAGTAATTAAAATACTTTCAAAGAACAATACATGTAATCATATTTTTTCAACACATATTTAAAAGAGAAATATTTTCCTTATGAACCAAGAAGAAAATCAGGAAGCCTGAATTAAACATCTAACCAAACTTTAGAGAACTAGAAAATACATTTTAATGAAGCTGAAGAGAAGAATCAAGAACTTCAAAGGCAGTTTAACACACTATCAGGATATTTTAAAAGAGTTAAAACTTGAACTATACCTGAATTTTCCCTGGGAAAACCTGCTCATATAAGAATATGAATATTTTAATTCCTTTAGAATGTCTCCTAACAGAAGGTAAGTTATATTTAACACATTTACATAGCATTATATTTAGGGTAACTTCAGATACCTCTAAGAGGTTATTTTTATTGTTTGGGGGGGGGTTAGCATTTCAGTTTGATTTCAGACATTAGTCAGTTTAGTACAACACTTGTACCCTTGATCAAAGATTTCCATCAACTGTGGACAAAGGTCAGGCATCCATGTTAATGTTATCAGCAGCCTGTGATACTGTTGACAGCTAGGTGTCACTGATACGTCTGCAGGATCTGATGGATTTGGTGTGATTGCTTTATTCTTCACCCACTGAGGTTTTATTTAGTTTAGAAAAAGGGGCTGAAGGGAGGTTGTGATTAGCTAACACACTTCAGCTCACCCTGTCCCGTGACCCTTTTCCTAGTGCTGGCACAAACTAAACATTTTACTTGATTTGCTTGGATAAAATCAATCCAGGAGGCAGGGGCTTCAAAGTTTAACTGGTTGGTATCCCTGGATTGTCTCACAAAAAAAAAAAAAAAGTAAATTTACAGGATGTTTGAATTCTTTCAATATATGGGACTGTTTATGGAGACTGTGAACAACTTGGGGCCACAATGTCATTGATAAATATTTGGATGAAGAGAAGTCCTCGAGCTTTGTTTTGCTTCTAGCAACTCCCTCTTTTCTCCCATCTGCAGTTTTTGGCAATCGCTTCTGTCTGCTCTAGGAAAACAATGATTAATAAGCATCCTATAAGCTGAGGTTACGTTGACTGATAAGGCCCTAAAAAACTTGCTTGCATTCTCAGAAGATTATTCCATGTTTCTTCTAGCCCAATTTTTTAAGAAGAGTCTTGTATTTCTTGAACTTTTACCTCAGAATTTTATCTAAAACATCCCTTAAATCTGATTCTGTGCTTTCATAATATTAGAATGTGTATGCTTGTGTTTCTGTGTGCTTATATACACATATATATGCCTTCTAACATATAGTCATACATGCTTATTGGACCTAAATTACTTGAGTTACCCTTGCTTCACAGAAATGTGTTAAAGGCAAATAGCATCTGCAATTTTTAAGACATTATGACTTTTTTATCAGCAAACATATAAACCAAAATACAATCTCAATGTTATTAGTATAGAAACAAAACTATTTCATGGGGTTTATGCCAATATGAGATAAGCTGATCTGGCTGAAAAGTGATTTTTTTTTTTTTGTTGGGTTTGTTTATCAGGGCTAGTCTGATTAATTCTTTGAGCTGACTGACCATGTAGCTTCACAAATGTGAATGTTGGCTCAAGAGAAGTGGAAGGGATGCCTGGCAGAGAGCACTGCGGAGAACACAACCATCGCTTTTGTCAACAGTGTCAATTTACTTTGACTTGATTGAAATATGAAGCAATACCACAGTTAGATGACCTAGGTGAATTGAGGCTTTAGTGGTTTGAGGTCAGTAATTCCCAGACTTTAAACCCCAAACCACCTACATATATCACAAAGCATTAGGCTCACATGTTCACAAAGAACAGCAGTACTGACATAGTCCCTGCTCTTTCGACTAGCTCCTGTAACTTTATTCATGAAGGAGCATCGTCTGGCAGAACTGGTCTCCACACCAGAAAGGTATGGATCATGAAACTTTAGGAGCAATTATCATAACATCCAAACTGAGGATAAATTAAAACCTATATTAAGGTGACTTTTATATTCTTGTTCAAAAGCAGACATAAATACAGCAACAGTAACTCTAGAAGTATCTGGGTGGCAATTGCTCTCATTTCAAAGAGCAAAACATATTTTCTTCTGATCTCTCACTTAGCCATTTACACTTTCATCTTATCTATCTGTAAACCATCTTGGAAAGGTACTGTTTACCAGAGTCATGAAGGAGCAGCCAAGGTACTTGGTATTTCTTTGGATTCTGGCAAGTCATTCATACAGAGCAGAAAATCATCAGTGCACCAAAAAAATTTTATCCATTAAAAAAACCTGGAGAAATGTGAAAGAAATGTGAAAGATAATCCTTCATACGCAGCACACAGACAGATGCACATACAGACACGTACACAGAAAACTAAATGAAATCTCTGCAGTTGTCTAAAGTAACTTCCGGGTTCTCTGCAAGCCAGATACAGGCAAATCAGTGTTAGCCTGATGGCTTGCTCAGTCAAAGTTTTTATGATTTTAGTGCTATTACAACTTCCTGGCAGGGCCACCCTGTCCTTGGGTTACTTCTGCAGAGAATTAGAGTTGTGTCTGCAGAAAATTAGGGGTGAAGATGTTTGGTATGAAATGCTGCAGGAAAAATGTAGGCAATATTCAATACTGCAGCCAGTGTGGGGAGATGTCCTAACCTCCAGCATCCCTGCCATCTCCATCATTTCCACACAGCTTTAGGTGAAAAATACTAAAGCCTGTCCACCCATAAGCTTCAGGAATTCATGAGTTATATGTGAAGAAAAGGATAAATCTTAGAAAGCTTGTCTGCATTTGAATACAAAAGAAAATAAAAAAAGATGGGATTCTAAGTTCATGCTTAGCAAGTAAATGCTCAGGATTAAACCTGTTGTAATAAAGAACTAAGACAGTCATACCAGAACTGAATTTCACCACTGCAACTTAGCGCAGAAGTAACTATAGTGTGGCCTGTGAAATTTTCACTGATAACTGTGTTAGTAATTGATTAAGTGATGAAATGATGACTGTGTCAGATGAATAAAAACATTACCTGATTTTCTCTATTAACACTTCCTTAGCATCTTACATATTCTGAAAATCAGTTTTTCAAACATAGCAAGCAAAAGTGCTTTCTGGTTTCTGTCTGTCACTGAGTAATGCAGAAACACAAGCTGTTACTTGCAAGTCCATTTCACTAACACAATGATCAGCCCAAGGACTATTAAGAAAGTCTGCAAACAGTCCCTCTGAGGAACAAATAAAAGCCATTCTGTGTATACAAAGTACTTTCAGTTGGATAAAACATTTCATGGGTCATGATCAATGTTTCATATCCTGATAAATGTAGATTAGCAGCTGTACTCCTTTACAAAGGTGGGTGAAAAAAGCTCCTTGTTCAATAGACCTTTCAAAGGCTGGATGTCTCAAAAAGCCTCTAAAATAGCTTTTCTTTTTTTTCTTCTCCAGAAATCAATATGCTTTAAAACATTTTACCTTCAAGAGCTATTGCACTTTTAAAAGAATGTTTTAAATGCAGGACTGTTCCCAAAAATATTTTTTAATCTAGCTCCCCCATATTCAATGTTATTATATTCAAAGATACTACAACCCAACATTTAATCTTCAAAACATACAGTCTTCTCTCATGCATTCATTTTTATTTTTGGTATCCAGAACTCAAATAAAGTATCTTTATTTAACATACTTCATGGGAGGTAGGAAGGGGCGAGAGGCCATAACACTAACCCTACTGACATTCTTTGTGCTTTCCAGCTAGTAAAAGATTAACGTGGTACTCCAGTCTTTTGCTGACTGTGCTTCGTAGTCAATGTGCATGTATAGCAACTTTACAACTAAATCAATGTAAAACTTTCAGGTATTTTGTTTTGTTTGTAAGTCCGTTAACACAAAGCTCTTCTTTGCAGGAACATCTTGGCAGAGTACTACCTAATACATTTTGTTATATTGAATGCTATTTTAATTATCTTAACACAAGGCACATATGAAGAAGACGCTACTACAACATATTAAAGCATTTAATCCCATTTCTGTTCTAAAACTGAATCATAAGACTAATGATTTTCAAGGAAAGCTGATTCTGAATACAACAAGGATAATGAATATTAGCATTTGGCCCAAAACCTCCACAAAGTCATTAAAATCAGTGGGTTCTGAATTAGTGCATTAGCCTTCAGCAACAGCCAAGGATTAAAATGAGCCCAATGTTAAAGCCCAGTAACAAAAGGAGGTTACATCTCTTTAGTCTTGGGATTTATAGCTTCTCTGTCATTTCTTAGGCTATCTCCAGCTTCTACATCTTCTGCTCTTCACTGTTGTCCGATTAACTCCTACACATCCACTGAACATGATGGGTGACAGAAGCCATGATCACAGCTTGTGGTAACCCATGCAAGACCATTTATGAGGTACATGAACAATACGATAAAGAAGAGGTCCTGGGCAAAATACAACAGGATTCAACATCATCCTACAGTTATTTACATAGGCCTCAGAATGTAAATTCTAAACCAACAAAATTGTTTACATAAAGCAACATTTATTTTATTCATTTATATCAAGACAGCATTGAAAGGGATAGCAAAAGCTCGCCTAGCTCACCCCTTACTCTCCTTGGCAAGGACACAGGTCTGCTGAGTTGTTAGCCTATGCCGCAATCCTGGAAAACCATTCCAGGTGCTAGTCAAAGGGAAAGGTTAGGGCCAGTTGTGGCAGCAGACGTTGCTGGCAGGACACATCTCTCATTTTCAATTTTCCACCCACAGGAGGAGGTGCTACCCTTATGCCTTTTGCCTGCCTAATGGCTATTGGCACGGCCAGCATAAAGCTAAAAAAGTGCTCTTTGCTCTTTGGCCAGCACTGTCAAAGTTCTACTCCACAGCAGCTGGGAGAGCAAAATTTATTTTTGCCTACACTGTTGAGAAGCCCTGAGTCAGCTCTGCTAGAATGATCCCTCATGATGAAAAATTTATGGCTTTTACTCTGCCTCCCTCACTGCCTTTTAATATCCTTCCCTTTTCCCCACAGTGTTCTTCCCAATTGGGTTTGGCAACCTCTCCAGTTCCTGTTCAACATCCTCCGTCGTCATTTTCAAACTAAATGTATCTAGCACCATTCCTTTATTTCAAGACCTCTTTACTTTGTTTTTAGACTGATGGCTTTTAAAGGGTGAGCCAAATCCCTATATGTTTTAAAACAACAGCGTTCCTTAAGAGTTGCTTTAATCACTTAGATGAGACACCTATGCAGTTTCTAAGAGCAAAGTCAGAACTCGTGGAAGGAGTGAGTTACACAAGATAACACCATCAGCTGTGAAGTGCTGTGAACATCTTAGAGATGGGGTTATTGGGATGTGCACAGTCAACTAAAAATAGTCAACAGAGCACAGAAATTGACTCTGAAATAAGAAACTAAATCAAGTAACATCCCTCTTTCCAGCTGCCTGCAAATTACCATTATCTCCACCCACTACAGGGCTCCAGCCCATTACAGCTGATGATCAGCAGCAGCATGAGACCAGAACAGAGGTTTCCATCAGTGCCATCTGTACAAGAGCTCCAACAGGAGGGGAAGGGAAGGAAAGGGTCAGCCAACCAACCTACTTGCTGGTACACTAGAACAGCCCTAAGTAAGTCAGGGGAAAAACTACCACTGGGTTTCCTCCAGAATTTTGTGGGCTTAATTTACAAGGAAATTTTCCAACCCAGAAGTCGTACCTTAAAGAAACACTTAAAATAGTTTGTTCCAGAACAGTATTTTAGAAACAACTTCATAAAAACCAGATACAAACATTTTCTTCACTTTGCCTGGAGATTTCTCTGGATTTCATTTTGATCTCTGTACTTTTCCCTTGCATCGGGTTATAAATAAATTCTTTGTATATGATCTCTGAGAGTGCTTCTGCCACATCAACAAGCAAAACAGAAGAAAAACTGACCTAGGTACCAACATCTTATTTTTATGTTTATTTTACATCTTATTTAACATCTTATTATTATTCATTTTTATGTATGTTTCTTGCTTATGAGCGGCACAAAATCTGTAGGAGGTAACTGCTATTCACACTCCACATCTCCTTGCCTTCAGAAAGGGGGAATGCTGCAACTGTGCTCCGAGGATGCCAGATCGCTGCCTGTGCCTGCCTGGATTCAGCTGGCAGGCAGCCCTCTGGGGTGGCACAGAAGCTGGCAGAAGTTGGAACAATGCTTCAGGTTTCTGCTTTTTTCTAAAACTGTACCAGCCATAGTCGAATTGTAGTCAGAAGATCTGGATTATCCTAAGGTACATGTAGTTACTAAAAGCCAGTGGGATACAGATTCCCAAAAAATATGTCATATTCCAAAACTGTCTCTTCTGAAACTTCAAATTTCTATGTCTGCTATTAACAGACTGCCAGTCTTAGCAGAAACTTATCAAATTTTGATTCATTTTTTCCTTCTTCTGAAAAATCTGTCAATAACCTTTAATGAAGAATTAGTTTCAGTTCAAGTATAGAAATTTCAAGTAAGTCAGAAAGAAGCAGTTACCTGCAGGTAGCAGAGCCGGGAGCTGCCCACACACCTTCTGGGCAGCAGGGAACAGCTTTCAGGAAACTGTGGAGCTGGCTCCCAGTCAGAGCCACCAAGGTAACTGGAACAAAGACTGTGTGCAAGGACCCACCCGCAAAAACACTGTGAGCAGAGGCAAGTTTAAAGAACCTTCTTATTTTTATTGTATTTGACTACAGCCCAACTATTTCAAGAGAAGCATCTTGAAATACATAACATTGCTTTGAGAAACCTGGTCTACTGGGGGCTGATGTGGTCCACCTGTCAGAGAAGGGGAAGAGCATCTTTGGTCATAGGCTTGCCAAGCTAGTGAAGAGGGCTTTAAACTAAAGTTCCCG
>JANZLQ010000031.1:20037845-20055283 GCA_026212715.1 Elanus axillaris | reverse complement strand
CAGGTCAGCTGTCCCAGCTATGCCCCTTCCCAGGTTCCTGTGAAAATTAACTCTATCCCAGCTGAACCCAGGACACCATGGCAGGGGCTTGGACTAGATGATCTTTAAGGTCCCTTCCAACTCAGAGCATTCTATGATTATATAATGGTAAATTGATTTAAAAAATGTATTTCTACCAACAGCCAAACGATACAGTCGTAGCTATGTTTATTTACAGTACAGAGTTTTGTAACTATAACTTGGAATTAATGACATATTTAAGTGGCTTGAAACAGCCAAAGAGGTACCCGAGCCTGTGAAGCTGTCAGCAAGAGCTCCTTCACAGCTGCTGCCCAGTGGGTTGTAGTACATACATACATACATACATACATGTACATACCATATGCAAGTTAAAATTGTATGCCTCAGTTACTTTTGGAATATGATGATGAAATGATTGCAAGGATTGAAAACCAATAAAATAATTTACACTTTTACAGTCTTTTAATATTAACATGCTGGGGGAAAACAAGACTCTTTAATTACTACTGGCTAGAACAGGTCAAGGTACTGATACAAATTTCTTAGAAGTCTTTCCTGGTGCTCTACCTTTTACCTTCTTAAAGAGCCACTTCCACCCAAGAATTGAAAAAAAAATTAATCATATCTTACTTTCTTTTTTATCCTTCTCATTTTCACTTCCCATCACACACTTCAGTGTTGTGTTTGTCCACTGCTTCTCTTTGGGCAGCTGTCCCCCCCCAGCACTTTCATGTTCAGTCATATGCCGAATAAGTATGGACAACCTCCAGTTTATGCTGCTGCTCTTCTCTTGCTACAGGATTATCAGCAGAATTTGAGGGGCAAACATTTAAGAAACAATATATATGTGTGTTACTAGAGCTATGAGGTAACTCTAGCAGTTCGTACCAGTAAATAAGCTGTTAATTTTGAGGGAATGAGCTAATACAAGCTGACGACAGAAGCATTTTAGTATTGTTCTTTAAATGTTCTAGCACTATGGGAGAAAGGCTGGTGTAGCACAGAAAATACATGGATGACTGCAAATGTCATTTGTTCCAGGCTGCACTAAAGGGACAACGAGGACACAGAAATATGCAAATGAAGTCTACATGCTTCTACATCTGCAGTCACTGGAAGACCTATGTGTTGGGTGAGGAGGGAGAAAGAAATCTGGCCCAGACAAGCTTTACTTGTTGGCATGGCTCCTTTTTTGTCTGCTGCTTCACAATAAACCACTCTGTTGTTCTGAACTGAGGGCAAAATATTCCCTCCCTTCTTTTTTCTTGTATCCCTTTAGAGTTAGATCATCTTTGCTTAAAGTTTCCTGCAAAATACAGATCATACATTTGTTTAAGCACACAGAGTGTTTTGCTCTAGACCATAATGCTGAATAAAGGTTAGAAGTGTGCTCTTACTGAGGGGCACTTGCCCTCTTTCACAGTGAAAATGTTTCCCTTGTCTGGACAAGAGCACAAAAGTGTATTATTTTAGCATTATTAAAATTGATATCAAAGCATCTTTAAGCCTACTGTAAGATGGAAATTGAATTATTTTTTTTTTCAGTGTCTTTTTCCTCCTCTCCATTAGTGGTAATTATGCAATCTTTTTTTTTTATTTCTTTTTTTTTGTAAATGTGGACAATTATCATGATACATACACTAAAAACTTTGATTCAAAATGACAAAGCAGTAGGGTATGTAAAAATGCAACCATAGAGGATCTGAGATTACTGCATGGCAAACACATAATATCTTCTTTTTGAGATGCAAATTTCTACATGAAATGTAAAAATTGTCTACAGCCGACTAGAAAAACAATGCAGCTATGTTATGCCATCTCAATACACAGTTGAACATACTTATCCATCAGTATTTTTACTACTGCATAAATAATGTATACATACTTGACAGTTCTAAATAGGTATGTTGTTTTTGACTTAAAACCAAATAATCCTTTTTACCCATGAAGAATACGGATATGACTGAATGTTGAGAAGCTATTGTGAAAGGAATAAAGAAAAGACTGGTTAGTGAGTGTTATAAAATTCAGTCTGTGCAAGATACTTTTGGATGTCTGAACCTTGATAAAATCAATTTATTTTAATGGTTCCAAGAATACATTCACAAAGACCTGACTTACAGGATAAGGACCTTCTGCACTAGCAGTAGGCAATTTTCTTAGATAACTTGTAAACACACCAAAAACGAACAATCTGTCCTTGATTTTTATGGAGTAGATCTTTTCTTTGGTCATAAGTTGCTTCATACCAGAAAATAAAAATAAAAAGGTTGAACATGCAATGTTTTATAGCATAAATAAATTTCACATTTGATAGAACAAAAAGGAGCAAAGATCCTGTTCTACAAACATGAAATTAGCTTTTAACTTCATGAGGCACATCTGACAGAAAACAAAACAAAGCAGTAGTTTTTTGTTTCATAAGTATACAAACTCTACAAATAGCAGCAGACAGGATTGTATTTTCCATAAAGCAGAAAAAAACCCACTGAAAGTTTGTGGATTACAGTTCAAAGATGAACTATTGCAGAGCTGCAGCATGCTCTATTGCTGTTTAGATTGTAGCAGAAGCAGCTCTTTGAGGACAAGCAGTCCATTTACCGAAGAGGAGGAAAGATGGAAACCTGTAGTATGCTTGGACAAAGAAAGTGTGTCAAAGATGAAATTACTACTACCTTGCATAAGTGATTAAGAAATGAAATCAACGCTGTAATTCTTATTACAAGATGCTAGAGTCGTAATTTCTAGCCAATGAAATTGTGAATTTATTAGAAAATTGGTTAAACACTGCAATGACTAGATGAATTCAGACCCACAGTTAAATAGTATCACTAAAAAAATGTTGTATTAACTTAGTAGTTTATCCCGAAGGACCCTGAACAGTCTCATATTCCAGTGGAATACAGCAATGACAGAAGTATTCACAGAACATCAACCTTTTGCTAGCTACCTGAAAAAAAAGAAGTAAAAATAAAACATGGAAAATTGGATAAACCATGAAAATATGGGCAGTGATAAAGAGAAGAACTGGAAAAACATACCATATATTTGTCAGAGCTATCAATTTGTAGTAATAATAATGTTTTCTTTATCACCTTTCAGCTTTTTTATGAGATGATGATTTTAGAGGACAACGCCCAGCAATTGATCAGAGGTAGTATTAAAATTGCATAAGAAAGATTAGGGGCACCATGGAGAATCCACCGTGCATATCAAACAACGCAGTCCTTAGGCATTTTACGGAATTCTTTTATGCATTCCCACTTCATCTGTAAATTCTGAAAGGACTGCAATCTATGAAGAGAGAATTTCGGATTTCAAAATAGCAAATGAGTCTACTCAAGTCTAAAGAAAAGTTTTTCCAGTAACTGCAAATTAGTGTAACTCCACCGAAGTGAAAGAGTATGGAATGGATTTCACTGTTTATGGATCTGATCCTTATTAAACATAAAATGCTGTAAAGTATCTGTTTTATTTTATTAGCTTTGTACTTCTTTTATTTTTTGCCCTGGAATTTTCCTCTGTATTTGTTCTAAACCTCCTTATTCTCCCATCATTTTCCCTGCCTCTCAGCATAGCCAGGATAATACTACTCCCAGCTATTCCTACCATTCTTGTGGTCTAGTGTTCATTGGAGGTTCTACCATGACTTCTTGCAAGTGATTTGCCAGTCCCCAAACAGTCTTCCATTCAAGTCTTAGAAAGGCAGGGCACGGCTTAAGTTTCCCAGATAAAACACATTCTGGCTCCCAATATGGCCAATGCCTTTCCTTCAGTTTGCCATAGCCAAATGTATGATTACTGCAAAAGTGAAAGCACCCTTCTTGTTCCCATCTCCTTCCTTGCCTTAGACAAATACCAAAATGATACAAACTTGCTTGTCAAGAGCTCACTGTTATCCTTTACATTTCCGAAAATGGTTTGGGCTGTTTTCTCAGTCATACCACTACCGGTCATAATTTAACATACATTTGTAAACAAACAAACAAACGCCAAAAACCAACTGAAAAAACAACTCTGAGAAGCAACCAATCCATTAAGTAGAACTTACTGGTGGAAGATATTGGCTCTGCAAGATCTGAAGAAATCATTAAGAATCACTTTCCTGACCAGAAGTTGCACTAACCAGAAGATGAAATTAGCTGTAAACCAAGTAGAATAAAAAAACTGTATTTAAGTGATACGTTTTTTGTTCCAGAGTTTAACAGGGGTCCCATCAATACAGAAGACTGTGCTGTATTATAAATTCTAGTTAAGTAAGTTTCCACGCCATCCCAACGCAGAAGTAATCTGTCTGATAACAAAGACCCCATCTTGTAAGATCTGAAACAGAACCAATTATTTTCTAGTCTTAAAAGCCTATATAATCAACTAATTATTCAGAAGTCAAACATAGCATAAACACAAGTGTGAAACAGTCAAAAGCAAGCAGTCTGAAAAAAAACCACCTCAAAGTCTGACAACTAATTATCCAAAGTGCTTGGTGACTATTTATGGTAACAGATACACTGCACAGAACATCTAGATTCACTCATAAAATAAATTAGCTCTTAACTGAACAAAATCCTGGGACCGTAATAAAAATTTTTACAGCTCTACCAGTGAACAATGTTAGCCTTGATGACGACCACTTAATTTACCGTCTACAGGAGCAGTTCTCCTTAGAATGCCAAAGATGCCATTTGTATTTGAGCCTTCCCCCATTTTTGTTCCATTCGTTTCACACTAACAAATGCTGTTTCTCCATCTCGTTTTTATTTTCAAACGTTTTTCTCCTAAAGAGAGATACACTTCAAAGGCCGCTTTGCCGAAGTTGAAATTTGGTACGTCAAACACTAGATGGCAGAACGCGGCCGGAGCTGGGCATCTGGAAAAGGCTGCACCTCAGCTCGCCCGCATTTTGCGCGCTGCATGTCAGAGCTACCAGCTGCACTATTTTACCTGGTTTTTTCCTATGAAAGCTGTCAGCAGTTACACAAAACCCATCCCCATCCATTACAAGCCTTGCTTACACGCGCTGTTGCCCTTCCCTGCAAAAGACAAGCAAGAAGTGTCGCCCCGGCAGCCTCCTGCCGCTCCCCCTCGCCGCCGGCCTCGCCCCGGCCCGGGCGCCCCGCGCTCCCCCTCGCCCGCGGCTGCGTGGGACCCGCGGCTGCGTGGGATCCGGCGCCGCGTGGGACCCGGGGCTGCGTGGGACCCGGGGCTGCCTGCGACCCGCGGCTGCGTAGGACCCGGGGCTGCGTGGGACCCGGCGCTGCGTGGGACCCGCGGCTCCCTACGACCCGCGGCTCCCTGCGACCCGGGGCTGCGTGGGACCCAGGGCTCCCTGCGACCCGGGGGCAGCTGCAGAACCGCAAAGCCGCAAGGTCCACTCCTGAAGCCAAATCCCATTGACTTCACAGGGCTGCGTGTTTCAGTTGAAAACGACCAAGAACTGAAGGTAGAATTTAGGATTTAGGACGAAGTACAGATCAAAGGAAGGGACTGACATTTCAGACTCGTCAAGGAATGTAAGGGTAAGGCACGCAGAAACAGTACTGGGATGCTAAACCCTCCAATACAGAAATGAACAGACGGACTGCAAAGACCTCTTCTAAAATTTGAAATTGCTCTTCGTACACAGTATCAGATGAATTAAGAGCTTAATAGAAACTAGGAGATTAACAGGTAACCTGGCTCACCTGACCAGCTTCACACATAAAAGAATACAATGAACAAATGCACCTACACAAATTAATAAAAGCAAGGTGCGATGCAGTTCTATTGCCACTGAACACAATTAAGACACCAGTTTGCTCTCTATCAGGCTCATAGACTCCTGCGTCCCGCCACGTCTTGGCGAATCCCACTGCAACATCTCAGTGGCTCAGCTCACTTTTGGGGTAAGTAGAAAACAACGTGTGCTGGCAATCTGAAAAGTTACGTACAGCTGAAATTGAGCAGTGCTGTGCATGACTTGCTGTTAACAGCACTAACAATATGTTTCAGATGGGACAGCAAATTTCACCCAGGCTGCGCCGCAATGCTGCCTTTAATTCTCGCAGAGTTAAGCATCACCTGTGGTAGCCAAAGGCTTTCCACAAGAGCAGTGATGCATCCATTACAGCCTACACATGTTAGGTAGCATCACAAAAAAAGCAACATATACAGACATTATCTCCTACCCTAAACCTTGTCCTAGCCACATTGTATTTCTTCATACGCCTAGAGTTATACTTCAGAGGCTTCAGTCTTTCTGCTTTTGGCAGAGCTCTCCGCCGCAACCCTTAGGAGGTCTCTGAACATACACCACATGAAAACAAAAGGCAGAAATGTCACAAACTGAGGCAACAAATGGTCGGGGAGGGCTCTTGACCTGCTGCTCCGGGGAAGGCAGAGCAGCTGCTCGGAGCTCTCCCACCTCACACAGAGCTGCTCCTGGCATTGCTAGGGAAGGAAAGCACGTTCAGGCGGCAACGGGACTTGCTCAAATGCATTTTGAAATCAATGGGAATGGCTTGGGCAACAGCACAGCTACCATTTGTAATCAAATATGTAATTCATGCTGCATTGTTTCAGGCTTGTAATATTGTTTATTATGTATAATATTTCAGGCTTCGTGCTGAACAATAGGCTGGAGATTGCTGCTTTGGGAGGATGAAATTGCATTGTCTCCCAAGAATCAACATACGAGCATGTAAACTACTGATAAAAGATGGGGGGAGAGAGGGGGGAAGGGGAGAGAGAAGAAGACAGAGAGGAGAAAGTCCCACTCCATATATGCTACTCACTGGCTGTTCTTTTGTTCCGGTTTTGCCTCATTCTTAAAATGGTACATTTAACTGGAATTAAGGAGCAATTTCAGCCTAAATGGGTAAAAACAGTGAGAACACGGCTGGCCTGCCAACTCCCCTGGCCCTTGGGCTGCTATCGCCCTCGCGCTGTGGCAGCAATGCTGCCGACATTCCCCAGGGTCTGGTTTTCCTGCAGTCCCTCCTTCCCCAGCCCCCCTGCCGCAGCCCCAACGGCCAGACACAGGAATTAACTCCAAAATGATTGATAAAGAATCACAGGGAAAATCCGATGATTGTACCCCAAAAGATTTATGGTTGTTTTCTTTTTCCTCATAGATGCCTTGGCACTACACAAGGGTAATTTCAGCAAAAAAGGATGCCACAGTAAGCTAATATGAATTTCCTTTCATAGTTGTTCACACCTGAGCTATGCAAGCCTTTATGTCCAGGGTTTGATACTGCTCAGGTTAACTAGGCAATGCAAGTTTAGTCCTCACATACTTTAAAAGCAGAACAAGGGCTAAAAGGTGTTTTCCCATCCCTAGTCATAAATATCAAAACATCAAATTACAAATATATAATAGGGATTAATTTCTTCCATCTTTCTCAGGGATTAATTAGCTATATATCAACTGAAATCAGTCAAATTAGTGTAGAAGTACTGCAAGGGGTGGGGAACCCAAATCATCATAACCAAGCAGGTTTTGGATAGCTTGATTTTTCGATCATTTTGGTGCTTTCCTATGCCTCATCTTATGTACAAACATCTTTATGTATACACCCAGGAACCCATCTCACTGCTCTCTTTCAACCTTTTCTTTACTAACATAGAGCATTGCACGAACACTGTGGTGAAGGTAATTTCACAGCATCTCACGTTGCTCCCAGCTGTTTCAGAAACATTATGTTCTTTTTTACCCGATGAGAACAAACCTACTAATTTTTCTCCTCAGACTCCAGTTTCTTTCGAGCAGTTGCCAAGTTGCTACTGCATCATGATTACTCAGTTGGCATTAAAAAAAAACCCAACAGAATGAATATATATATTTGATAAAGAACAAGGCTACAAGTAGGTTTTCTGTTTGAGTCTGAGTATTACACAGGTGAACCAAAATTTGACCCTGACTACGTATCACCAGAGCAAAAACTGCTGGGAACGCTTTGATGCCCACAGTTTTTACTTACATATATACAACTGCTAAGTTCAGGAGCCTTCACACTTGACTGAGCACAACCACCTCCTTCATATTTGGAAATATCAGCTCTCCAGCATGTTGATTGGATTAAAAATAGTAAAACCTAAGAAGAGGTTACTCAAGGATAGGAAGAACTATTCTCCAGCTAAAACACAGGCAAAAGTAGGTGGCAGCAGATGGCATATTTATATCTGGAGTACTTTCTTATTCTCAAAAGCCAAAGAAGCCATTGCACTTATTGACACAAAATAGAGAAGATGCTAGAAGTTTACATGATTTCAGAAAACATTTAGACAAATTAATGGACAACCCCCGCCCGTGCTAAGGACTATTAAAGTGAAAGATACTACCTTTGGCTGGGTAAATCCCTTAGACTGTTTTATGGAGGTGGCTTTTCCTTGTTCTTATATTGCCTATGTATTTGCTGTTGGCAGTTTTGGATTTGAGGCATCAAGATAAACAGACCATGGATGGGTCATGTGATAGTCTTTTCTACACTCCTGTTTCAGTGTATGTTGATAAGTGACATGTTTACCTATATCAGTTACTTCAATGATTGCTATAGAATTTAGCTAAAGAAATGCAACTTCACATTTGCTCATTTTAAAGAAGGGATTTTATTAATAAAGTCTGTGCATAATGCTGTCCCTGGTTAACCAGACAGTCTAGGAAAATCACTAGCTTTTCCCGGCTTTCTTGCATTTTTCTGTGTATTTTCATTCATATCAGACCAAGTTCCTAACTAAATAGAATTACTGCTGAGCACAGTTAACACTTAACCATGGGTAAAAACATGTCATCCTCACTAATAGTGAGCATAAACAAAAACAGCTTTTAATTTCATTAAACTAAATAAGACCTCTTAGACACTAAAATATTATTTAAACTGATTAAGCATAGCTGAATCAGTCAGAATATAAATTAGTTAATTTTATTTTTATTTTGCCTTTCTGAACATGGAAAGAATAACGTCAGCTGTAATTTACCATTGAAAGCTGATGGCGGTTTCTGACTTAAAGAAATGATGTTGCTAGTTACTTACAGGAGCTTTGCTGCTCTATTTTGAAAGGAAACACCTTGTCACTGGTAGTTACAGAATTGCCTACAGCCTTCAGCTTTGTAAAAAATTTCAGGCCCAATTAAACTTCTAGAACAATCTCTAGAAATAAAAGAGAAATCCAAATCCCCTGGAAGACCTTGTATATTAGTCTCTGAAAGAGGAATTCAAATGGTCAGATTCTCCAGTGCTGCTCATGATAAAAAAAGGGTTAAACCCACGAGCAATTTTGGGGCTGGGGCTGGGGCAGGCACACAGCACCAAAACGCAACGGGTAGCAAAAGCCAAAGCTCTGCACACAGCAACATCCACTGCGTTTTGCTTAGGTGGACATGTGAGCAATGTTAGCTGACACTTAACACGGTAGGCTGACTTGCCTGGGGTACAGGGATATAGTCCTCTCTGCGATCCCTCCTTTGAGGGACATAATTTCTTGCAGAGATCTAAAGAACACAGTGGAGACATACTCATTTTATATCTTAACCATCCCAGCAAGGTTTGCAAGAGAATGCCTTTTGAAACCATCTGCACACTTTAGGTTTGACAATTTTTATGTGAATTAGAAATTGCTATGAATGGCTTTATCATGAAAGTATGGAGTACAGCATTTTTATATCTATGTAACATTGGTAAAAGTTGGTGAAATAAGTACAGTTTAATTTGGGAGACGAAAATGTGTGGGTCATAGGCTAAAATCACTCAGTACAGACTAGTTCCAAGATTTTTGTAGGCTATGGAAAATATATAAAGTTTCCATGAATGCATGTGCACTCAGTTATTTTGAAACCTGATAAGCGAATGTCTGAAATTTGATGCACTCTAGGCTGAATTAATTTTCAGTAATGAAATTGTAAATATTACATAACACTACTTCTGAGTATATCTCTGTCTAAATACAAAGGGATATAGTTTCATTTTAATACACAGGGGAGTCATATATGCAATGAATGTTAACAGCAGTAGGTATTATAGGAAAAATATTCTGTGCACTAAGAACATATTCTATTTTTTTTTATTTGACATATTGTATCAGTTGTCATACTACAATGCATCAACAAATAAGCATGTCTAACAAGAAAATATGACTGTGAATGACATAATCACAAATTCAGCCCTTCTTACAAATATAGAAAGGGGCCACAGCTATTCTGAGATACTACCAATTGTTTTTCTTATCCTCTAAGCTGAGACATTACAATGGTAGGTAGGTTCACCAGCAATGGAGTCTTGGAAGAAAACCATTTGACAGTGCAAAGAAATTTTAAAGAATCCGAACTACTTAAAAAAAAAATACATGAAAATATGGATTCTGATAAGATTTCTCTCACTTAATGATTTTGGGTGGATTTGGGATTCTAGGTGAAAAAAATAATTCAAAGAGAGAAACAAAGTATGCACCTTGCAAGGACATGAGGAAGAATTATTACCATTAATCTTGGAGTCACGTTCCCAGAGCCAGGCACTGGGACATCCAGCTCCAGGTGTTCTTTAAAGAGAGTGCACACACCTGTTATGCTCTGAAACGCAGACCCACCGCTTCTTCACTCAGTAGCATCTTATTGCTTCCACAATTTCACTAAAAATTACTGGGAATATTCAAGCGATAGTTGAACATAAATAATTGCATTGAGTCTGTTCCTAAGCAGACAAAAGGGAGGTGGAAATCTAACACTGCTGTTTTGCCAATGCTGAACCTTAGTACTGAGTAGTACATCCCCAACTGTTTGCAAGAAATTGATGACAGAAGCAAGAGCTGTGTGCAGATCTCGAGTCTCAGTCCAACATCTGTACTACCAGGCTAATATCACTAACGTGTTGAAGGTACTCACAGCTTTGTTCTCCTGGGGAGGTCAATGCACAGTGTCACTTCATTCCCAATGAATGCTTAAAATAAAATAATCTCTCTCATTTACAGACATTTCTCTCCGCCAAACTGTTTTTTAATCGATCTCCACATATTCTGAGTTAGTTACATTTTCTCTGCCTCCCTAGAAAATACCTTCCTCTTAGAAGCACATGCTGCTATCCAACACAGATGAGTCACAACTGAGGTAAGGGAAAAGAATATTTAACTTCTCCAGGGGAGATTACAGCCGCTAGCCTAGTCGAATCATTGTCTTGGATTGTGAACAGCATCCTGTAACCTTCAGTGAAGACCCTTTGTAAAGCAGCAAGGCATTCTGCTTTTATATTATCTTACACAAACTGGTATCAACTAGGACAAATTCACTGAAGTCAATCTACACTGATGCAAAACCATGCAATAGAAAAGAGAACAGCTCTAAATACTCTGGTACTGCACCAAATCCAAAGAATAAAAAACTACACATTCCCAAGCACAAAAAAAGTTTCATCAGATGAGAACAAGATACTCTTACATCCACCACTAGAAAGCAGTATAACCATGTTTTTGACAATTTGGAAACAATAACTATTCAAGTCAGACTTCTGGAATATTTAAAGGGTGGACCCCAAGACAAAAAAGAAGAGGGAAAAAAAAAAAGAAAGAAAAAAAGCCATTTCTGTCTGATGATTATATTGACTACTTGTGACACTGAATGCCCCTGCTGGAAAGTTAAAACTAGAGAGAATTGTGAACATGATGCGAAAGCTTCATATAAGATATCTTTCTCATGATTAAAGGAGATAAACCTTTGCAAGCCTTCTTGCATCCTTCCTGCACACGATCACTGAGCAAAATACAAGACAAAATGCACAGAGGACCTGCTACTTTATTATTTTGCACCATGCAAAGCGTTCAGTTACTGTTTTTGAAAATTTCTGATGTCTTTGTAGAATGCTTTTATAAAGCTGTGAGAGGTGTGGTGCATTTATAAGAATATGAAAAAAAGATGACAATATCATCATAAAATCTAACAGAACAAAGTTTACCAGATTGGATTTTGGGCTAGATTAATGTTTAATAGGTGCAAATGCTCGATAACTCTTGCTACCTATATCATATTTTGTGATAGTGAGTTTTGTGATTGTATCTTGAGCAAGAAGAGCAGGTGGTAAATATCTCACCTCTGTCTGTAGGGTAAATGCATCCATAACGCTTCCTGATCCTTAAGCCCTAAACAGGTATTAATTATTTCAGTAGTAAAGGTGTCATATTCTTCACTGAGATTTCATTAAGAAGGGAAGTCTGAAGGCTTCAATTCTCTTGCAATTCAAATATCACAAGATTACTTATTGTGGTAATAGCACTTAACTTTTACATCCCTCATTCATCAACTACTTCACAAACATCAGCTAATAAAGCAGACTTAAAGGTGTTTATTTTCTTTGCCTTCTAGACTAGAAACCCAGTCCAGGCAAGTGATTCATTAGTCAAATGCAACACGTGCCAAATCCGGTAATGTTATTTTCCCTAGGTTTTTTTTGCTACATGAAACCATCCTATTACACTTCTTGGTATATATCCTATTTCAGGCAATAGATAAAGTGAATACAGCGATTCAATTTCTAAGATGTTTATTACTTTCCCGAGTATTAAATGTAGCTATTTTACATCTTAACCTCCATATAAAAGTTTGGTTATTTTTGAGATTATTTCTAAACAAAATTGTCAGTTTGATAAATATTTCATCATTTCCATCATTTGCAAGTATGTTGTTGGTTTTAAACTGATATACATAATGTACTTCTCATATAACTACATATGCTTATCTCCCTTACATCTCTTCTAGGCAGAAAGTTTCAAAAATAGACGTTTTGTACCAAATTGTGTTTCTTTTCAGTCCTTATTTATACTCTTGAAAGACCTGTACTCCAAGTGATATTATGAACACTTCTCCGCTCTTCTGAACCTTTCGTATTTTTCTTTCTTGCACACTAAGACATTTTACTTGTTTTTTCTAATTTATTTTCAGTAGTTTTGAAGACTGCTGACTAAGCCCTTGGCCAAACATGCTGCTGGTGTTTATTCTAGCCTTAATGTAAAATGTCACTGAAATTCACATACACACAAAGGATGGGTATATACATCGCCTAAGAGAGTTTACATGACCTCCTAGACAGAAGGGTCATCACTAGAAGGTACATTAGGTTGAGCTGGGTAAACAGACTCACCCATTCCCATTTCATGCCTGTCTCTGCTATCACACAAAACACATACTGCCAAATGAGTAGCACTAATACACTTTTTATTACATGATTGCAGGAAAATATGTGTTCTTATGCAAGCATAAAGACTTCAATATTGGGTAGGTCAATACCAAAGATTCTGTAAGCCAACCTGCTAACTAAGGGAAGAGCTAGAAACAAAACAGGACAAACATAATAAAGGAGAAGGAGAATAATCTGGGAGTACATCCCGAGGCGTCTGTGAAGGCTATAACAAAAATTGCTAAAACTGCAGAGTCAAGACTTCATTCAGACTTAAGACTACACAATTCTCCCCAAGCCTTTTGGTAAGCGTGCTGTGTGTGTTTTGGGGGCAGGAGGAGAGAAGAGTCCTTTACAAATTAATGCACTTTAAAATTTATGCTCTACAGTAATAATAAAACACATTCTCTAAGCAGCAGTACTGTGATTTCTTCCCCCTCAATGAACTCTTTTAAATATAGGAAACAAGATTAAAAGATAGTACCATGTATCATAGCAAGCAGTATTAGTGATACGGAAATAAAATATAGTCTGGCTGGCAGCATTCCAGCCTTCCTGGCTACTTGTCAGCTCTCTGATATGATGATACGCTGCATGAGACTTGCCTCCACATCTTCTATATGTAACCCTTATCTGACAGGGGTCTAAACAATGCCCTTCAGAGGGGACAGATTATGAATGCGTCAGTTTGCATTTCAAGCTAAATTCCACAATTAAGTATAATTATGTGTCATATGTTTTCATCCTTTCAATTTTGTGTAGTTTTGAAAACTAAGTAAACATGTAGGCCTCTAAAATAACAGAATGTGTCACTGCCATGATGCAGCATCTGTGGTATACTGCAGTAATTCTAAAATGAAAATACAATCAATGTAATTATTCTAAACTAAGTTATTTGAATTACAGGATAGTTACCATATGTATACGGAACAGTTCTGACCCGTACTTTTTACTATATTCAAGTCCCACTTCAGATCTCAAAAATATTAAAGATCACAAAGGAACCAACAACAGTGCTCCCTAAAACCAGTACAATTTCCCAAGGAAAATAAAAGAAGATACAACTTCTTCTCATATGTTTACAATTATAATATTAAGAATTATGGTTTCATTCTTTCTTTTTCACCCATTCAATGACTGCATGCCTCTGCAAGCTTACTTCTATCTCAATTTCATTTAATAAAAGAATTAAAAGTCATAAGATAATTTTTTATTGAAATGTTTTTTTATAATAAACCATTGATTCATTTAACTGAAAACTGCGAGAATACCTAAATGTGCCCACCCTTGCAAAGCATGAACGCTTTTGAAGCTAATGTGATGAAAACATCTTTCCTTGCAGAGGTCAAGGCAGAGTTACTCATTACAGTGGAAGTTTTTGGCCATAGTAATTGCAGCACAATTGCTAGTAATCTCAATGTAAGCAAACAAACACATTCACATTGACTGAGAGACATTCCACAGGTGAACACAGGTGTACCCCCAGCTCAAAGTGTTGTCTTGTCTTCATTTTCCTCTGGGGAAGGCTCACACCCAGGTTCAGTTTGAGCTGAAGCTCTAGGTTCCATTATGGGTCTTTTGAAGTCAGTTCCAGGGCTGACTATAAGGGGGCTAGGATTTCATGTGCTAAATTCAAATACTTTTATTTAATTTCTTTGTTTAGACTTGGTTTTGTGGTGATTTTTGAGGCATTTTCTTGGTTTGGAGGAAATACTCACAAGTTCAATTAACTAATTCTCAGATATGTCCAGGAAATTACAACATTTTCTTTTTTAAAACAAAGAATTTCTTAATACCACGCAAAGACTACAATATAGAACACACCACTGAAATCCTCAGAATTGGAAAGTGGTTTCATTTACAGAAACAAAGACTCCAAGACTGAAAACTATGTGTTTTAAAACAGGATAACTCTAGTAGAACAGACATGTAAGTAGTTAACTTAGTTGACAATGCAGCCAATAAATTGTCCTTCTCTTTTATCAACCTGATCCTGAGGCATATTTGGTTTTGCATATAAAATACATACCTGTGTAGCTTTAATGGAACTTGAAAAAATAACTAAGGAGCCCTATATATGCACAATGTTGCCCTACCTCCAATAGAATAAATATGAAAACAGGGCCTTTTTGACTTTTATTTTAAGAATTGTGCAATAAAATGGACTCATAATGGAAATGCTATTGCAACCATGACACTACAGCATCAGCTATGGCCTGGCTTTTCTGACGTGTTTCCTCACAAAAACTGCTCTAATGATTTTTATCTGGTACTTTAGATGGCATATTTAAGTCCAGATTTAAAATAAGCAATATGCAGAGAAATACTTCATCATAAGGAATATAGCTGAAGACTGTGTTAATTAAGTGTTCAGGGCTCTCGATGATTAGTGGCTTTATTTTTGCCCCAAATAGTTTTCAACAGAAATGACAACTACATAGTTACTATTAGCTGTTGTATACTAACAATTAACGTCCACTGTGGTAGTTTGTATACACAGCAACATGCTAAAAGATATTCCTAGTAATGGAATAAAACTACAGAACAAACTAACAATGTTCCATTTTCTAAATCAGCAATGGAAGAGAAAGAAATGCGGTTTTAAAGACATCTGGAAATGCTTCCTCCATAATGGATATAGTTACTGTAGCACTGGTCTTTCTGATTATTAAATCTTCACCCTAGAAAAAAACATTCTAGGAAAAAACCAACAAACAATGAAGACAAATTCTGTACAATGACCTTGGAGTCCTACTGCAGTTACCACTCTCACTACAAATCAGCACCAGTGAAATATAATTTTTAAATGAAGACTGCAAGGAAATGTACCACAAGTATGAATCAAAAATTATTCTTCATTCCTATTAAAGATTCATCACAGTATCCAAAAGTCAGATAAATACAAAAAAAGGTCTTGTTTTCAGACTCTGAACAACTAATGTTCTTGGGTCTATTGGGACGTCCAACTACTACCTGAATCCCACTAATTCTTGACCTCTACTCTAATACCAAGTTTCACAATCTGCTTATGAGCATTTTATTACGGAATACAACAATTCAAGATTAAACCACTTTGACTTTATTGAAACACTGTACTTCCATTAAACTATTATGCTTTTCGCTGAATTTTTACAGTTAGCCTAAAATGCTGCACTTGTTTTGTAAAGATAATACTTCTCACTCTTCATCTTGCAACAGATTCCAAAATTAATCAAAGCTTAAGAGTGTGATACTGAACAACCCAAATACTTTCTAGAGAAGGCTTTTCTTAGATCTTGCACAAGCTCCACCTTCAAAAAAGTAGTTAAGATAGCACATGGTGGGGGGGGAGGAGAAATGATAAATCAGTTAAAGAGGTAAAAGAAATGAGAAAAATTTAGCAAAGTCACAAGAGCAGAGCAGGCAGAATGAGTCAAGGCAAATTTGGAGCTCAGCCAGGAATCACTGGATTGCTGTAGCGTGCATGCAGGTATAGGATATGACAGAAAGAAATAAATAGTAGGACCCTATAAAATCAGTAAAGAAGCTAATGCAAGTGATTAGCAGAGTCCAACAGATCTGTTAACTTTCTCAGTATTTTCAGACACTACATGGCCTGCAAACCCTGCATCAGTCTCTGGAATGTATTTTCTATCTCCCTCCCACCCTCACTTAATTAGAGAGTTCACGCTATCCTGAAACCCCATAGGAACATGCCGTGGTGCCCAGCAGCAGAGTTCAAGAAGCATTTCATGGCTCAGAGCCGGAACTAAGAGCTCACAGTCAGCCTGGTCTCTCCCTGCTAATTCTAAACCTCCATTCTGTTGCATAAATCTTTAAATAGCTTACACATTCTTTCCATTGATCACTGAGAAGGTATTTAACAAGTTTTGCCCAGTTAAAGATTAACTACCTATGGTTTCTTTAGATTAGAAAGGAGACAATTAATTGATGATATGATAAACATATAAATTCATTATTTCCTGGAGCAGGTTTCTCTCATTACTAGGCAGACAGGGTATGTTAAGCTTCTGTACCACTTTGTTTGTTTACCAATATAGGCAATAAAGCCTCCACTTTCCCCTCTCCTTCAGTATTTCTAATGCACTAAAGCTTTAGGGTACTATGTGGTCTGAGCTACAAGAGAAAAGTTTGTGTTAAAGTGAAATCAAGACAGAAGTCTACGGTCTTGGCTAGGCTATGAGGTGATGTGCTGTATTGGGTTTCTGTGGCAAGGTTTTGGTAGCGGGGGGGGGGTGGGTTACAGGGTTGGCTTCTGTGAGAAGCTGCTGGAAGCTTCCC
>JANZLQ010000031.1:20011342-20037745 GCA_026212715.1 Elanus axillaris | reverse complement strand
TCCCCAAGCCGAGTCTGTTTTGCCCGTGACGGTGATTAGTGAATGATCTCTCCTGTCCTTATCTCAACCCACAAGCCTTTTGTTATATATTTTTTTCTCTCCCCTGTCCAGCGAAGAGGGGGGGAGTGATAGAACGGCTTTGGTGGGCACCTGGCGTTCAGCCATGGTCAACCCACCACATGTGCATAAGCACCAGAAAGCAGAGCAAGGTATCATGAGATGCATACAGTGACTGTTTACTGTTTTACAGCATTGCATGAATCAGGCACAGCGGGATTTCGCACAGAACAGCTTGCTGGGGACCCCTCTTGGTTCTTCTCTCTCAGTTCTCATTGACAAACAGGACAAAATACAGCAGGTGGCTGGGGCTCCATCTGGGTTCAGTGCTAAGCATTATTATGCCACAGTAGAAAACCATGGTGAGCGTACATTTGGGATACTACATACAATCAATGGTAGCATATAGCAGAAATAGAAATAATATAGGAAAGAGCAACGAACTTGATGGGAGACAGGCAGCAGAGTTTGTAT
Organism: Elanus axillaris; assembly: GCA_026212715.1. Lineage (NCBI taxonomy): Eukaryota > Metazoa > Chordata > Aves > Accipitriformes > Accipitridae > Elanus > Elanus axillaris. The sequence continues at coordinate 20,037,214 of JANZLQ010000031.1, read as the reverse complement.
GACGAGAGGTAAGGTAGCCTAGGACTCTTCAGGTGGTTTTGAATCTGAGGCTTGACCATTTTATTTGATGCTGTCTACTACTTTTGAAATAATCTTCTCCATGCCATTCTTTATTTTTATGCCTTTCAACATTATTTTTCTAACAATTAACCAAAATAAATTATTTTTCATACAATGCATGCTTCAATTGAAGCCCTCATTGCCAGAAAACCTTGTGAACATCAAAAGTAGAAACTGTGACTGATCAATGAGGCCTTGCAGTGGAAGAAAGCTCTGAGGAGAGGCAAAGGCTTTGTGCTCATGAAGCTCGTGGTGGGATGTGGGGAGTGACCATCCACTCCTGATGCAGTGAAAGCTGAACTTGCCTCAACACAGAGGCATCCAGAGGGTAGCCTTTAGGCTACATCAGCTGTCTTCTTGAGCTAGCCCGACTGGTGAGATGCAGGTTAATAAGCAAGGCTCAGCCTAGCACAGACTACAAAAAGTAATAACAAACAGAAGAGAGCAAAGAGCTTGAGCTGGTTTGAATCCATGTACTCCTTCCCACTGGCTAGGGACACTCAGCCATTGTACTGGGATCCAGCTGTGCATTGCAATTGTTACATGCTGTTAAGTGCACTTATATTTTGATCTCATGCACTGCTGCATCACTATGTGAAATCAAAATCCCATGTCACATCAGGTATTGTCAAGTAAGTAAATCTGATACTAAACATCAAACCCTTCATGTGTGGAATATTAAAAGTAACCTGGTCAGAGAGAAGTGGACTCTTGACATTAATGCAGTCTAACGTGGTTAGATCACTTAATGTAAGAAAAAGCCTTTAAGGACTATTAAACACCATTACTCAGTATAATCTTTCACCTGAAATTCCCAAACCTGCGTGTGAGGGGAAATACTATTCTTATAACAGTTCTTCTTTTGTAAGGTGCCGGCGAGTAAAAAACAAGCTGGCCCTTTAACCTGATGCAGTCCATTGTTCTTGCATGGGATAATTTGGAAGCTCTGAAGTAGGTATCTCTTCAGTTTGTTTGTTTGTTTATTGGGGGGTGCAGGGGCACGGGGGGTTGACAGTGAAATCTGGTTGTTTGATCTCAATTTTCATCTTCTGTGTGTAAGTGTGGTTTTGATAGGATACAATACAACACTTAGAACTTGCATCCCATGACTATTCAATATATTTGGTAAGTGTTGCACGAGATCACTTCAAAGTCTCAGCAGAGTCTAAACAAATTGTCTGTTATGATCTTCTTAATATGCTCATTTATTAATGTGTTTGTAAAATTTCAACAGATCAAGAAGGGACAGTTTTTCTTTTTCACACAGACTTTTCTGCTTAGACTTGTCATGTCATGGTCTCCCAGGTCTTTCCTTTGGAATGGACTAGGCTGAAGTATGGGGTTTGGAGGTCAGTAGTCCCCCGGTTCAAACACAGACATCTGTAAAATATGGATGCAGTATCTGTCACTCTCCAGTCCCCTGAATAAGAAAAACCTGCGTATTTTTCACAGCCTTTCATTCATTTTATACTCCAGTTCTCTTAGCAGACTTGAATTTGTCCTATTTGATCTTTTAACAAGTGTGAATAGTATGAGAAACTCTTCAAATGCACAGTCATTATTGCCAAAAGAGGGAGGTACTTCTTCACAACCTTCAGTGTCAGCGAGTTGGGCATTTAGCTGCCTATCACTGTAACTCTTGATTTCCTATTTCTACACAATCAACACATTTCTTACTTAAATATTAAAGAAAGGTTTTTATATGAATTCTCTAACAATAGCTCTTTTAATGTGTTTAAATGAATCTCAATGAAGCCTAGATGACAATATTAGGAATCTATTTTCTACTACCTTTTAGCAGTTTTCCAGATTGACTTCACCTCTGGTGCATACATTGATACAAGAATTACAGCTAAAAGGAGTTTATCTGATTTTGTGGTAGACAATTTTTATACTATCATTGCTGAAGACATATGTAAATGTCAAACACTCTCTAACATTAGAATAACTATACTTTTGATTAAAAATTGAATTTAAAATTATTAAAAAATAAACCACTCAACGATTAAACTAGACAGTAAACAAATTAAATTCTACCTTATTTTGTGACAGTTAATAAATCAACTTTAAACAAATTAGTGCATATGCTCAGAACAATCCTGTCTGAAAAATAGTCTTCTGAGTTCATGGGAAGTGATGGTTTAGCAAACAAACCTAATTTCAGTGTTTTCACAAAGAAGGAGTATGAAACAAAATACTTCCTGCATACGGCTATGGACTCACACCTTTAAGTTAAATTCTGCCATAATCAACAAGCAGAACACTTGACAAATTCCATTTGCTATTTCTTCTTTTTTAAGATCTCTTGTCACTCTGCAATTCATCATGCTAAAAGCTTTGATCCCTAGTGTTGAGCAGACATGATTTCCTAAATGACTAAAACTTATAGGCAAGTGTTTCCTTTTAGAGCTGTATGTAAATGAAATGTTAAATTTTATTTTTGTAATCTCTTTAATCAGAAACAAGGGAATTAGCCAGCTGTTTGGAACTCATGTTAAGATGTAATTAAGCATCTGATTGAATTTCTGTGCATATCAAACAGCAAAGGCTAGTATTTGCACATAAGACAGATCGCTTTCATTAAAATAAAAATCTCACCAAATGACAACAGAAAGGGTTTACTCCAATGGTTTGTCTCTGAGATATCCCTCCACAAGAAAGCACACAACAGAATGGCAAAAAAATTTGCTTTATGTGTCAATCATACCAATAGGATCCCTTACTGAGTGACACCTAGCTTTCCCTTACATCTGTACTGCATGCTACTGCAATACGCTAAGGAATTGCCTGTCTTGCAGGCTTCATAAAGGAAAAAAAAAATCCCACAAATTATCAATTACTCCAGTGTGGAAATAAGCTTTACTGCCACCTGTGCTTGTTTTATTTTTATTTATTTATTTGGTGGGGAGGTTTTTTTTGTTTTTCTTTAATTGCTAGTGAAAGACCTATTAAAAAGTATTACTGCTGAGGTTTAGGTATAGGTATCACATATAGCCAGGATTATTATATCTGGTAAAGCAAAAACAAAATTTTCTCATTTTCATGGGATATTCTTCAGAGATGAATATTAAGATAGATGAAAATGTATTCTGTTTTTTAATACTAACAGATGAGTACAATAAATAGTAAGCTAAACAAAACCCATAGTTTTATGGTGTAGGATGAAGATAGGTGAACAAATTATTGGAGAAAACTGCTTCTTTAAGCAATTTTATCTCAAGAGAAGTAGAAGCAGCTCCTTGACTATTGCAGTCAACTCTGATTTGGGTCAAAGCATCCATATTCCCTTTGTGCTAGCTAGGAACAAAGCAAAGGCAGGAAGGAGCGCCATTAAGGTAGGGTAGTTACTCTCTTTGTCTCCTTGGTTTCCAAGGGTGGAAGTAGGGTTTACTCACCCAGTTGTCCTCTTCCCGTGGCACTTCTGCACTCTCTCACTGCTGAGAGGATGGGGCAATGCTGTGATGCTGACTCTTCTAGGGACAGTCTGTGCATGCCCCACTGCAGTCCCCTCTGCCAAGGACTTTCAATTGACTCAAGAAAGAACATGAAAAGCAGCTGGCCAGAAAGCCATGTCACATCAGCCTGCAGCATCAAGTGCCAGCGCCGAGAGCCACAGGACAACACAACTCTTAAGACACCAAACTGGTGTGCCTGCTGTTGCCCAGATTTATTCAAGCCCCACGTGGAGGTGAGGCTCGTGGATCTAACATATTAGTCTGGTTTTGTAGAAGTCCTCAGTGTATAATGCACACAGTGTGACCCCAAAAGGTCCTAATCTGGAGAACCAGGGCAGACAGGGAGGGAGAGTAGAGAGTATCCAGAAAATTAAGAGTTTCTTAGGTAAAGGTATTTAAGGAGTTTCTGGCTTGGGGATCTGCATACTTGCTAGACATAAGCACAGTGGACACACTCACTGAATTTACTGGTTCCCGTCTTCTTTTGTATGCTACACAGAAGGAATGCATTGGCTATGAGTAACTATGCAACACAAAACAAGTCCTGTATTTGGCAATCCAGAGGAAAGGAACATCACAGTGCAACAGACTACATGTGCAATTCAGGTGTGTTACTTTGGCTGCTTCTGATCATGACAGCTGAGAAAAAAATCCTTGTGTATGGCTGTCTTGCTATCCCTCTGCAAATTAACAAATATAAAATTTATAAAACAGCTAAAAACCCACAAGTGTTTAGAGATGTATTTGAACATGAACTTGAAAGGAGACATACAATTTTGATGCTGATTATTTAATGCAGTACTGTCTCATTCAGCTTACAAGAATGGGTTTTTGTAAGTTAAATAATTTTCACTTAAGGAATTTTTTAGGAACAGTTTGGCACAAATTTTTCAGGTTTTGAGACAAAGATAATTTTGAAAATTAAAAAAAATGTCCAAAGTTTTCCAAAGAATAGCCAAAGTGCTTCTTATTAGAAAATAGCAATTTATAACAGAACATGGCAATTATTTTAAATCAAATTCTATCTAGTCTGGTTAATATAAGGCAGGCATATATTCCTAGAAAGGAAAAGACTAATATTGGCATATTATTACAATGTTGATGAGATACAACTCCAAATTTTTGAGCAACTATTATTGCTTATACCAAATACCTACATGGCCACTAGAAAATGCCATGGATGAAAGAGCTTGTTCTACAAAACAAGCCAAACCATATGAAAGCATGAACAAAGAACATTTTGCCCACTCCAACAACACTGAGTATTGTCCACCATAGAGCACTAGCAGCAAACAATATTTCCTAGGATAAAAAACATCTGGGGTAGAATGTTGGGCCTTATAACAAAGTTCTCCATGCACACAACCTCCTCTAGAATAAATGATCCTGGAAAAGGATATATGCAGAGAAACTATATAGCCCTATGTCTACAAGTATACATACAGAAGTACATTAGACACATGCACACATTTGCTCATACTGAAAAATCATTTTCAGCATTGCTTTTGTTCAAAATCCAAAGCATAATATTGACATGGTTATCTAGAAAGATGTCTCTCATAATCAAAACTCTGCTTCTCTTAGCACATCCAGCCTTGCCAATCTGAATTCTACTCATAAAATGGCTCCACTTGCAGAGAACCTGTGGTTTAATTTATGGTTATTAGTCTATGTGTTATTGTCAGTAACAGAATAATCCTTTTTATCCATTTACTCTGTTTTCTCCATTTAAGTTCCCTTTTTTCCCAGCATCACAGATTTCTTTCTACTGAAGGGTTTAGAAACTAATGTTCTAGATGTTAGGCAGTAATGACTGAATAGTCTTCATGGTAAAATGAATCCCAAACCAATTGTGGCTGTTACTTACCAAGTATGGTTCTTAAACTAATGCTAGTCTGGACTTTTTCCTTCTTCTGCAGAACAAACATTAGATAAATTCTCTTGCCCAAGATAGTCTACACACAAAATTAAAGTTACACTCTCACAGCTACTCTGTAGCACTGGATAGCAAAAGCAGCTCTGCAAGTAAAACACAGTGGTAGATGAGATTTGCTTTCCTCAAATTCTGCTCCTTTTTACAGTATTTAAACGTTATTCCAAAATATCAACTACTGTCATGGGAGACATATTACTCAGTCAATCTGGAGAAGGAATTCTTCAAAAAGTAACTGCTTTTTGACATATTTTTTAACTTTGACTAAAACATTTGTTAATGTTTGATCTGCGTGAAGAGAGTTTTAAAAAAAGTTTCATGCATATAGCTCACCATGCCTTTAATTTGATAAAACTAGATCAAAAAATGAGAGTCAGTTATTTTGCATGCATTTGTTAGCATTTTTCCTGAGACTTGGTCAGTTTAGCCTAGATCATTGTAATCTTTACTCTGAGACCGATTCCACTACTCACTCTTGCTCCTCAGGTGCTTTGTGCAACACTAATACCTGGATCTCTTGTTATGGAACAAGGTCCAGTCAAGCACTATCTCAGCAAACAGCAAGAAGAAAACTGACCTATTGCTGTGAAGCTAGGAAGTTAGTTGATAAGGAAGAGCATTTAATTTTAGCTTTAAATCATCACGTTCTGGAGTTGCATGATTCTGTCAAGCTCTCAACCTTTATTTATTAACCTGTCTGAAGAGACTGAAAAAAACATGAAGCTTAAATAGAAAGAACCCAAATCATTGAAAAGGAAAATAACTGGCATTTTTCTCAGTCTATCTAATGAGTTTTTAAAAACTTTGGATAGACCGTGTTGCATGTATATGATATTTTCAGCTTTAATAACTTACATTAATAACTAACATTATTACAGTTCCCAAGTGAAGAGCAAAAAACAAATCAAAGATCAACCCTGATGCAACCATGGTTCAGGTTAGACAGGGTTCCCTCAGGCAGCCCATATTGATTCTAACAATGATTCCATAAATTACTACCAGAGCAGAAGGTCTGCACACAATTCCCGAATTCTCAGTTCCTTTTCTCTAATTTATATTACTGTTTGTCCCTCAGTAGTTTTCCCAAGCCAAAACAAAACACGGAAACCTCCTCCCTTCCTTAGAAGACCTTAAAACTCCATTTAAGTATTTGTCCACAGATGAGTGCAAGTACTGTTAGCAAGAGCTTAATGTAGTGCCTGAGTATTAACTAAGGTTGACATGTAGCTAGTTGCTAAGCATCCTGGCTTATTTTGTTGTTATTTCATCAGTCACTGGCAAGGCAAGTGAATCTTCCAACTTTATAAACAATAACTTTTACACAGGAAGTTTTGGGACCGTGCATGGCAATGGCCATGAGCATGCACAACATACTCCCATCCCTCAAAGGTACCAAGGATGCACAGCAAGTCTTCTCATTTCCTGAAATGACTGTGTGGTCTGGTGTCTTTTTAGCATCCATGTGATAAGCATAATGCCAAGTCTATGACTTGACAACGAGCATGTCCTCAAGGTATGAGGACTGCAAAGGGACTTTTTGTTTCCTTGCCAACACAGAGTATAAAATGTAATACTTAAAGCTCCTTTTGTACTGGTAAAGATAACTCCAAAGAATGCACTATGAAGAATGAGTCTTTTTATCACAAAAGGCAATGACATGTTTTACATATATATGAATATGTAAAAGAAAAATTAGTTAACAAGTGATTTTAAAAGTTCTATTAAAACAGTGATGGATATTTTTGTACTAAGATTATCATCAGGTCTAAAATGAAAGCATATTAAGATATGCAGGTACCCTCATTAAACTTTTCTCTAGTTTATAAAACATATAAAGCATAATAAAAAAGCATATAAAGATAACATTTTCTGCTTACTCCTTAGCCAAGTTCTTGATTGACCTCTTCATAATCAAGGAATCAGATTTAAATTCAACATTTCCCCCTTTTTTTAAAGTCTACTAAAATCTTGGGTTTAAAGTTCAGAAAATACAAAGAAACAAATACCACACTTCATACTGCCTCACAGCTAAGCCTCATCAGAACTAGGGAAGTACTGGAATTCACAGTTTGTCTTTGCACTTGTAATCAAGCACATGATCTGGACATAACCTTAGTACAACAGTCATCACGTGGCAGTAAGTTGTTCAAAGAATCCTGAATCATTTTGTGCAGAGAGTTCACTTTACAGGTAAGTCTTAACCATTATGAACTCAAAGAAAGTTTTCTGTCAGGTATGCTTCCCTTGTTACAGGAGTTAGCAAGCATGAATAAGGTACAGTGTGGCAGTACGTCCCCCCATCCATCCCATCCCCCCCATCCTGCTGGCAGGAATCAAAACTCCTCCAGGCAGGGAGAAAGGGAAGGAGAAAAAAACAACCCTAAACCCTGGAGGCCACAGGTTGAAATGTGATCTGGCCAGTTGAGACGTGCCAGGTCCACAGAGGTGACTGTCTTGGCCAAGAGGGATTAATGACCCCAGGTCAGACTCGACAGGGGTATAAAGGGGGTCTTCCCAGAGGACACGTTGGGATCAGTCCCCCTGGGAGCAGCGGGTCTGCGGTTGGGGACTCCCCCTCGGGTCGGGCACCCACCGAGGTAACTCCGGAGGGAGAGAGCCATCAGCTTGTAGGGGAGTGATAGGTGCCCATTGCTTTACATCTCAAGGGTTCTTAAATCGCCTGTGTAGGACTAATTCCCCTTACACCATCGTGCCTGTGGTTTTATAAAATATTACTGGACTTCTAACCAACTCTTACTGAAGAATAAATCTGAGCCTTAACTTCTGTTGGATTTGGTTATTTGTGCACCCGTAACAACAGAGGTGAGCACAGAAAGAGCAGTTCTGGGGTTGAACTTGCCAAATGAAATGGACTGGAACTCTGTCTTACGTGGTGATAGCCAAGTCATTTAAAGCTGAGTTCTCGCTAGTGATCTCTGTCCATTGCTCATACGCAGGTCTACACACAGCTCTGTACCACCTAATTGCCAAAACTGCGCAGCGCTCAGGGCTGCAACTGAACAGTTAGATCTGTGCTCTGAGTGCTTCAAAAGCTACAAAAACTAGGTCCAAGGTGTCCCTAGTGGAAGATATGAAATAAGTACTTCTGATCTAATCCTCTCTGCATTTCAGGTCTTCATTTATAAATGAAGGTAACAACATCCCTTTTACCTTGCTGGAGTCATGTGAACATAAGTTCAAAGGTATTTCTAAATCACTCAGATACTTTTGGAATGAGCAAACTGAAAAAGACCATTAGAAAATTAATAGCTGTCTTCAAAGCTAAGCAGTAAATTCAGCCTATATCCATACACCCAAGAAGATTAAATGAGTACTACTGATTGTTGTAATCACCCTTCGATTTGTCACATTTCTATTATAATAGCTATTCAATAACAGCTATTGGTTTTATATGAGTATTTCAGAAAGAGTAGTTGATGTCATGGTTTGGCACACAGTTTTATGGGTTGGCATTTGGGATTGACACTCATTTTGACACTAAGTCAAAAATTAATTGTACAGATCAGTCTGAACAAACGAAATTAAAGTGTTTCTATTGCAGTGTTATGTGTTTTATATATTATGAACAGACCAATAAAACTACCTGACAAGCACCTAGGAGGTTTTAGTAATTTTTAATTTTAACTGTTATACTTAACTTGCTATATGCAACATAAATTAGTTCTGCAATATACACACAATACTTACTTGAGTCTACTTGACTTAGCCTGGCCGAAAGAAAAAGATCTAAATAAGGGGTTTTTCCTCTATTTAAAACATAGGAGAGATAATGTTATGACTTTAATACCATTAATGTTTTATGTGGAGACTCTCCAGGCTGCAGCATTTCCCAGCTACCACTACAGTGAATGCTGTGTATGCTCTATTGGAAATTGAGATCTACTTTTTTTTTACATTCGAAACATCATCCAGTTCACATAATCTTTATTAAAAATAATGATAAATTATTCCTTCCCCTGTAACAAAAGTTATTTTTCCCTATATCTGTTTCTTTGGTTTTATCTTACAGTTACAAAAGCAATATTAAGTTCAACACAAACTTAACAAAGTCAGAGCTGTATCTATTGTTGTTGCTCGTGCATGTTTTCCTTTATGGTTGACATCTCTATTGCTCTTTGAAAGAGTTCTTACAATTAAAGACTGCGCTTGCCACCGTATTCTCTCTTCTTGTCACGTATACAGGTATACACATGTGCACACTCAAAGGTGGAAAATTTCTAGCAGCAAGCAAAAGGACTAACTTTTTTACAAAGGAACATCGTATTTTAGCTCTGCAAAGTTACATATATTTTCAACCAACTGGACCCAAATGTAAGTCTGTATACCCAATATTGCCCCCCTCCCAGCAATTAATAAAGTATTGCTATCTTTAACTCCAAAGTTGATCATCCATTTACGTCTTTACCATAAACCAGTAGAAACTGACACAAAACAAAAGTTTTAGGTTTTATTCATTATATAAGGTTTGCTGGTAGTTTCTGGCCATGTAGCTAACAACAACAGCTTTCTTCCATCAGCAAATTATCTAGCAGTAAACTGGACATATAGTGTCTTTAATGTTGACTTATGAGGACTGACAGTTAAACATCCTATTACTTGGGGTTGACCATATATCCTTAAATGCATAAAATAAAAGGAAGATAGAAGATACAGAACAGCACATTTTCTAGAAAGCTTCACACTAAAACATTTCATCTCTGCTATTAAAGGCATGATACAAGTGTCATAAAAAAGTTGCTTATATGTTTAATCTGTCACTAAATTGATTAATGATAAGAGGAGGTGAACAGTTCAGCAGAGTTAAGTCTGAATCTAATACATACCAAGGCACTAGCATTTGCTGAACAAAACTGATCTTGTTTTTATTAGCTAGGTTCAGATTTGATGGGATGAACCATTCACCCAGACATAATCATAATTCAAGAGAACTATAAGCAACAGCAAAATGTCTTTTCTACTCTGGCATTTTATATAAAAATGGACAAACATAATATGGGTCAAATCCTCCTCTTTGTATTTAGAATTAAAATGCTTGAAAACAGAATACCAAATATATTCTCATCAGAGTAGCAGTAATTGTCTGCCATAATGCTGCACAGCTTCCCCATTCAAGCATCTTAGGAAAAGAAGTAATTAAAATAAGGAGCCTTTTTGAAGGTAACTAGTGAAATGGGGAATATTCAAATCTACCAGAACCCTGCCCACAGAGCTCTATGCTTAAATTCAAAATACCCTTAGGTTTCCTTACCTATGGAGCACTGGGCTGTCAACAGTTTCCCTTCTGGCACATTTTTGGGTATGAAACATGTATCTTAAAGAGGGAATTTGCCCACCTCTCTCCTTGTCTATTCTCTCTCTCTAACTGAAGCACATGAAATATGCAGGATCTAATGAATGAATGTTTAAAGGGCATTGAAAGGACAGTTTAGAAGTGTTATCGCAGTTTCTAGAAAGATGTTTTTAATCACTCACTAACTACAGTTATCCCATTAATCTGTAGTAGTGTGAACCAGCAAGGATATGGACCATGGCCAAGTATACTGGCAGAGGATGAAGGGACTAATGAAAATTTAGAAGGAATATGCTAGATAGAAAACAACAGGACTATATTATATGATAAAAAGCAACACAGGTAAAATCTGACAATGAAATTGCTTATATATTCTCAAAATAGATTCTGAAAATGTTCAATACAAAATCTATGAAAAATGAAATATATTTCAAGGCACATTATCTCAAAATCTGTTAATAAATTTTCAGTTGTTACCAATTCTATGGTTACTGTGAATTTGTAATATTTAATATTGTGCAATATTTAATAATTAAAATGTTTAATAATTAATTAGCTTATTGGGAAAGGATCAGTGCCTATTAGCATGTATTTGAAGCATCAGTATTTGTCAGGATACTCTTGTTTCCTAAGACTGGTAAAATGTATCCGTTTCCTTGTTTGATTATAATTATTTGTTTAAAGGCAGGCATCGCAGGTATTAATTGGAATAGTTATGATAGATACTATACAAGTATATGTATATCTTATGCTATCCGTGCCTGAAAACTTTGACATTCCAACTGAAAGGAACAACAAAATGATTATAAAAAAAACAAGGGGAAAATGAAGACAGTCGGAGAGTTCAATAACAAATCCTTCTGCTTACGAAAAAAAACATATGCATAAATAATATATCTCTACCCTTTAGTATATTTTGTTTTCAAATGTCAGCTTCTATTTGATCTGCTTTTCATTGGTTTCTCACTAATATCACTGCTTAAACAGATTCTGATGCAAACTGACGTTCACAATAAAAAGTGAAAAGCCTCCATCTGTGGTTACTTTGCAAACTTTCAGTACAGGTTTCAGTAGACCTGTCTTATGAAGGAAGTGTACGCACTGCAGTTATAATGCAAAACGTTGCCAAAAGTGACTTTCTGGTCATTACAGCTAAGCCTTATACAAATGAAAGCGTATTTAAAATTTGAGAATCAGAGCAGTCTATTAACCAGGACACACACAAAGATGTGTATCCTGTGATATTTAAGGACATTAAATAAATTCCAGTAATGAAGTTAAATTAACATGCAGAAATTACGCATGAATATATGAAAGTATTTTAAACATGATTAATGAAGCCTGGAAGATAATTACATTAGGAACCAGTAGCATTAAACAAAGATAATTCTGTGTAAAAGAACAAAATTCATCAAAAATTTTAACAAATGGATGAAGGATTAAAGATAAAAATCCAACTCAATTACAGTCTATGGCCCCAATCCAGAAAACCACTTAGAGCCTAAGTTTAGTTTTATCAAAGTTAACAGACCTCATCAGTCTAAAGATAAGCATCAGCCTAAGGCACTTTCTCGACTGGGGCCTAAGGATTCTGTGCAACTACACTGAAACACAACACATTTGCCTTGCAATAATTACATATTTAACTAAGAATTAAAATACTATCTGTTAAAACAAAGTGTACTCTAAAAGGCTTTGGTGAAATGCAAATGCTTATCTATCACTGTTACATGCAGTGTGATCTGGAAAATTTTCCAGGAAGCTAAATAAGAGATCTCTGATCCCTAATCACAGAAAGAGAGGGTGATGCATTCTGCAACCTTTTTTTCATAATTTGTGCATTTTAGGAGCATATATAACTATCGGGAAGAATCTTTCCATGATGGTTGAATCAAATTTAAACATAGCCACTCTGCCAGCACTTAATTTTTCCTTCAACTTTTTAGAACACAAGAAATATCCAAAACAAATACCAAAAGTAAGTCTTTTGGGATAATAGTAAGACCACTAGCATTGGCTTTGGATATCAGTAGAGACCTCTGCCGAAAATTACGGAGTAAATCATATTGGTAATTATGTTTTACAGTGAAGATACAGCTTAGAGAACAAGTACTGCCTTTAGGAGTAGGCATATCTGGATGTGACAGATGACAATCTCTTTACTACTGAATCACCAGCTGGTGACACTTTTTTAGACATGGCTTCATTAAGAAGAACAAACAGAACAAGGTATTGCAAAAATAACCTTGATCAATTGTATGTTGATGCACCTAATTGAAAATGCACCTGTAAACGAAAGCTTAAGAAAAGCAAACTCATTACAGAAAAAAGTGCAATAGAAAATCCCAAAGACCAGACTGTGCTATTGCTCTGGAATGTTGAAGACAAAGATGAAAAACAGAAATTGTTTTCCAGCTAAGATATAACCCTATCAGAAAATGAGGCCAGGCAGGATTAGCTGAACAATAGCAAGCATATGTTCATATAATTGCTTTTTTTAGGGCATAAAAATTGAGAAAATCTGAGAAATTATGAATGCATTAAAATGTATTTTTTGTTTTCTAATAGTATTTGATAATACAAGGTAATATTACATTGAAATTTCACTTGAAGTATTTTTGTTCCCCCTTTGGCAACTGTAATAGAAACAAACAAGTAAGAGTTGAAGTCACCTTGAAGGCTTGGTGGCTCAGCGTTTGATTCATTAAGGATAAGGTTGTGGTGGTTGTCTTCTCTTCTTATAACAGTCTAATATCTAGAGTAGGAAAGTCCCTAGAAATGTTTCGGTTCCTTCACTGAGCAGTTCCAAGACATGGGATTTTATGTCAGCGAAGTGACAAATGTCTGAAGCACTAATGGTAGGAACAGATATGGACTGGACATGTTCTCAACTCAACCCTTTTAAAAAGGAGTAGGGCTAAAGTATGACAACTGGAAAGATGTCCTAACCACCACATTAGACAAAAAGGACCTTCTAAAACACAGGTATTGTTACCTCAATTCCAGAGGATAGACATTTTCACTCTACTGCATACAGGGAGACATTCCTGGATGTAATGGAGATTCTTCTTTGCATGGTACTGTGTAAGAGTTCTTACATAGCCATAAGTTGAAAGTATACAGAAACATTTGGGTTCTTGTTGTTTTTCATTTCATTAAAAGTGTTTGAACACTAAAATGTGTTCACAGAAAATACACAAAATATTACTCACCAGAAACAACTATCCATATGGAAGAAAACTGCACACATGACTTAGGTTGATTTGCTGGGCACAGTTTAAGTAGCTAACTGTTAAATCTTTTTAAAAAGAATATGCATCCTATTACAAATTAATCCACTTTTCAGTTAAATTTTTGATAATTCACAATTTGTGTGCATATTAATTTAGTTAACTTGTAAAAATACTTGCTGGGTAGGACCTAGGCAATGTGTTCATCGGAACTTGGATGTAAAAGCTCTCTTCTTCCAGATGGTGGCCAAGACAGAAAATAACACTGACATGCAATTCCAGAGGATGTATATAAACAGAAACTGCCAATCCTGCCTCACAAAGAACGCCTTCATAATATGCAGTTCTATTTGAGATTCCCTGCTGTGAAAGGGGAATTGTTTGTCTACAATTTGTCCACTGTTTGTCTACACCAACAATATTCAACTGATTACTTTGGAAAGCACTTGGGTTAGGGTGTGATTGGCTCTATACCACTCTTCAATTAATGCGTATTCCATGAAGAAAAACATTCTCTCTACAGCAAGGTTGACAAATAAATAAGTGGACTCACCTATGAAATCATGTATATATCTATTATTCTGAACTTCAGTAATTCTAACCATTCTATTATTTAAAGTATCAGATACACTGTGTGGAAGTTATTTCCTTTTTAAGAACCCAAACACTTTTAGTGTTTCTTTAAGTTCTTATTTCTACAGCATCTACAAAGACTGTAATATTTGTTTCAACAGTGAAAAATGTTTTAAAAATAGAGTGAGCATAGCTTTCAAATAAAATCCACAACAGTCACTTTGTCTGAGGTTCCCCCAGCTGGGTTTTAAAATTATTTTTAGCCTACCTAGTCAGAACTGTGGAAAAAGAAAATATTTCAAATAAAAAAATGGAAACATGGCTTTGTAAAAGGTTTCTTTCCTTCCTGTTGTAAGTCAGAAAGAGACTGCTAGTTCAGCAGGTGTGAAATTCCAGTTTAAGTACAAGCTACTCTAATTTCACAGTTGAATCGCAGAGTTGCCACAGAGTCCCTACTGAGCAAATTTCACATTTGCATGCATTCAAGGTCATTACTGAAGGTGATCAAAATGAGACTCGACACCTCCATTTATTTATTGTCAGAGAGTGGGTCTGAAATTTGCAATGACTCTAATCATTCTGATTCCATGTCTAAGTCAAGGTTATTGCAGTCTTGTCTTGTCTCGTCAAAGAAGAATTTCCACTTCTAAAACACTAGCTTTCAATAATTCCCATCTTTGATCAGATTTCAAGCTCAGTAATTCTGACATGGATACTACACAATCTGCTTGTACATCGCTTCATCAATTCATATTATTACCTCTCATTGGATTAAACCAGCATCTTTTTCTTTAGCATATTCCTGAACATTCATTCAGTGATGCACCTCAACATCTTAGAAAACACAGAAGACAATTTAAAATACAATTTAAAATGTGTCTGTGTTTAAAAATACAAACCCCTATTTGTATGCATATATTTACACATATATGCACATAGTATATATAATATATAATCATAAAGATGTGAACATGCATATATAGACACTCATATAACAAGAGAGAATTTAGACTCTATATCCAGATAGAAAAGACAGACTATGTGTCATGACTAATAGAAATTTGAATAACGGTTACAGTAGACACTATAATGAGAATGAAAATGACCCAAATATTGAAGTGTGCTGAAAATCTTACTGATTCATTACTTCTAATGAAAAATAATTCTGCTCAATAACTGCTTTTAAAAGTAAAGTCTTGAACTTCTGAAAAATATGTTCTTGGAAAAAAATCAGTATATTTAGTCTCAGTTTGATTAGTATCAAAATAAGAAAATTTCACAGGTCTCTGAGCAGCTCATATAAGTGGGAATGTTTTACCTCCATTACATAGATGGAAAAATTTATGCACAGAAAAATTACAATACTTGTCCAAAATGACACATTGATCCAGAAGTGTTGAGAAGCCACCACAGGCTTCTTTTTGCATTTCCTTACTCTAAACATTATGTGATTATACCTATTCTTCCTTTCAGAGCTTGGTCAAGTGCCAGGAATCATTAATTTCATTTCTTCTCAGGTATCCTGATACAGCTCCTGAAGTCTACAGGTTTGTTGGCTTGCTTTAATTGCATATTTTGCAGGCTTTGAGCCTGAACTTGGAACATGCTTAATTTAGTCTACTATCATGTGTAGCTATTATGAAATAAATTTATGATGTCAGACTAATTCATGAAGTCAAGCCACCTTAATTTTTAAGGTTCAGTTATATTTTCTTGGAATAGCTTCCATGGTTAGATAATCTCTAAGCAGACTAGAGAGGCAACTGCTATCAATTGATTTCCTTTCACTCATTAAAAAGCTTTCTGTTGAGCTGAAAAATAAGCAGTGAATTGGTAAGTGTGAAATCAATTCTTTTTTACTCTTCACAGGCCAAAGATAAATACTTGGAATAGACTAGGAAGTTACAGCATATGGCTAACTTTTGATACTTGAATTCTCTATACTGCACTGTATGTCAAAGTTATCAGTCAGAGTTTGTCTAATTCACAGATCCATTTCTCTTTCCTAAGAAAATTCACTTTAAATGTCACTACCAGGAAGCATAAAGAAGCACATCAATAAATAGTCATTTGGTTGCTGCATTTATATAAAATGTTCTTCCACTGAGCATTTTGCTGAGTTTGATATAGTGTATCCTTAATGTTACATGTTTAAGATCTTTTCTAGGTATGCAGAAATATATAATCACTGTAGTATCTGACTTTTTTAATTACTAAATTTATTCTTACATATACCTATGATTCAGGAAGTATTACTATCTAACTTCACAGAATAACTGAAAAAAATATGGCAGTATTAAATGAACTGAATTAAGATGCACAAGCAGGCTACACAAAGGCCAAGAAAAGAATATTCATGTCATCACCAAGTGCTTTACCCATGAGCATTAATGATAATTCCTCTGGGAGACATTATCTATTCATCAAGGAAGTGTTCATACTTGCCAGTAATAGGGCAAACATTTCTTCAGTACAGCACAGTTTTTAACTTGTTTCCAAATAAATATTTATATTGCTGTTTAAAACTAATTAATCATTTCACCACTGAAAAAATTAAAATAATTACTTAATAAAATAAAACTTAGATATAATTTCCCAATCTTTTCTGCTTCCAGTCTATTCAGAAGTAAAGATCTGATTTCTTAGCCTTGTTTTAACTATTCTAAGAAAACCTATTTCTCCTGACTATTGGGCTCCTCTGGTCCCTTTCCAGATCTCCTTCAGCAATACCACTTCAAAAAAAGGGTTCAGAAACTTTAAACATGGTGCTCTTTACTTTAGGGCCTCTAGGAAAACTTTTATCAGATGCAACATCAACTGCTAACATGACATATAATATTGATAGAACTGGCATGCTAACACTAAAATATTTTATTGTTTAATTTTATTACTAATAAAACAATTTTATTAAATCAATTTTGTTTTATTAAAATTAATATAAACATATAAAATACAATAAAACAAAAATGTAAAGTCACTAGTATTATTGTTATGTTAGAATGAAATATACTGAAATAGTATATAATACATCTGAAATCTACAATGTTTATTTGAAACTTTTTTAAATTAGAAAACTACTCAGCTGAGTTTTTTCTTTTCTTTTTAGCAACACCAAAAGAAAAAGAAATAATAGTTTCATAATTAAACATTGGCTGATGGTTTTGCTGCCTCTAGGTATTACGGGACTAATTTACTTAAGAAGGCAGTGGAAGTTTTTCTGGGGCAATGTTGTCTTTCCCTGATTAACTCACTGTTGACAGCATGATAGTTGACACAGACACACAGAACTCTGTTAAATCCCATCTTTAATAAGAAAACTAAGATGTTACAAATCAGCATTTTGCACTTATGGAGATTAGGAAGCATGTAAGTTGTTCACTCCTTGTCATGATAACGACTTTGATCAGAAAACCCTGCCAGAAATCTATGGTGCACCTAAGCACGTGAGCACAGAGCCGGTGCTCACACCTAGTATCAGCTTTAAGAGATTATATAGCTAACATTAACGTTGATCTCTAAAAGGTGCTATCTAGTTTCTTGATGAACTTTAGATATTTCTAAGGTTCAGATTTCTTCTTTTAAGAATCAGATAATTACAGAAACATTTACAGAATCTTTCCAGGATTCATGATTCTCGTGTGACTACAATAGTGAATTTAACACACCACTGAGCCCCTTTGACATGGTGCAAGCCCCGTCTATGCTAGCAAACTGGTTTACTCTCCAAAGGATGGAGAGCTGCAGGGACTGTTCTCTGGCCGATGCTAACCGCTCAGCCATGCCTGGGGACCGCCTGGGCCAACACCCATGCTAGGGGCCAGTCCAGGTATTCATCAGCACAAACTGCCACGTTTCGGTGGCCGGGAATGTTCTCATGAGAATCTTGAACTTAGTGGGATAGGCACAACCTTACATGTGTAATTTCCAGTACTAGCATTAAGCCAAAATTTTCAGATGTGACAAGTGTTTTGTACCTCCATTTCATGATATCTGGTTTGTGAAACCCTAAACTGAGTGACTTTCAGAAACTCAGAGCATTCTCCCATTGAAATAAAATGTACTACATGATTTTTCAGAGTAGCATTCTCCTATCAGGCCTGAATATCACTCTTGAAACTGTTATGCAGCTAGTATACGCTAATAAAATTATGAGTTGTGGGGAGCGTCTTCAATTTTATATAAAATGCAGTAAGGCTCTTAAATTCCTACTTAAAGAGATGTTCAACTTTATAAGAGGTCTAAGCACTCAACAGGTTGCAAGAACTTCAGTAGACTTTAGATTACAACCCCCAGGCAATTATTAGATTATATTAACATCTGATAGTATTGCAACTAATAACTATTGTAATATGATATTTTGTAAGTCTTTTTCTATAATTCAAAACCTGAAAAAAAGTAAAAGAACTAAATCAAACACAAGCCACACAAAATCCTAAAAAGCCCAGATGTATTAAAATTGCCTTTCATAAAATACCAGCTGAGAAATTGCTCCTGAATGATATGTGACATTCTGAGTGACACTACATCCCTTTTTAAAAAGATACAAAACATAAAATTGTGGGTCACAAACACTGTTCTTCTTTCTAAAATACACTGCAGATAATGATAAGCTAATTCCTGAAGTCCTGACAACTTATTTTCTGAGGCTGAAATTGGTTTGTGTTCCTTTCCCATTGATTTTAAGACAAGACAGAAAGGTGAGAAATATATCTGAGATGCATTGATATTTAATTATTAGAAGGAAAATATATCTTTTGAATACAAACATCGGTTTTATCTTGTCTACCAGTTGCTCTGAGGGTTTTTTGTTAGTTTGCTTTTGTAGAAGGAATAATTTTAACTTGACTTGTAGGCTACATTTTTGAAAAGTAAAATGCAATATATAGAAGTTTATCAAGGAAACATTTCTTTAAAAAAAACCACAAAAATAAATTCAAGCTGTCTCAGCAAGCCAGTGAGCAAACGGTACCTTTGCAACCGGATTTACGGAATTCTGCCTTCATACAGGCATTTTCTTACAGACATATAAAGCCACTGCCTACTTGCTTATCTTTTGTCCTTTGCCTTGAAGAAGATGCTACCCAGACTCTCCCCAAGAAGCCACCTCATGGTAATGTAGTGCAGCCATAGCCCAGGATAAGCACAGTACCTCAGGTATCTCACTACTGCTTTACGTATTTATCTTCACAACACGCCTGTCAGGAAGTACCGTACAGCCCTGCTATTCTGATGTGAAAGTCAGGCAAAGGTATCTGTCCAATAAATTTTTAAGGACCTATACTAAGATAAGTAGAACTGAGGTGACTGAAATTTGTTCTTCTTTTCTTCCAAGAGGGGAAGAAATTAAGCTTTTACTGTATTTGGTTTTGAAGTTCCCTTGGTGTCTGTAACCACTCTTCAAAAATGCCCAGAACAGCCTCTGGTCAAGAAGCCCATGCAATTCAGTTCAACAACCTGAGACTACTCAGTCAGGATCAAGAAGACATGGGTTTGTTTCATGACAGAATATTTCCTCGACAGAGACTGGTACCTCCAAGCTGTGTGAGCTCCCTCCTCGCAAGCCCTGCAGCCACCAGCTTGAGCATCTCATCTGGGCAGGAACTACACGCAGACCACCACTGCGGCTTCAGCCCACTCAGAGAGGATTCAATGTACAAATATCTTCCAAGAACAGAGTAATATTAAAAGAAGTACATTAATGTGTTCATTAAACAAATTAAATAGCTACAAGAGAATGTATGCCAATGGTCAATGCCGGTCAGAGAGTGCACTGTTGGGCAGAGGTATAGTGCTCCTTCCTTAATATGCTTTTCCTATATCCAGTAATTATCAGGTCATGGACTTTCAGTGCTAAAAGTGTCATTTGGTATGGGATAGCAGTTTTTATTCCATTAATTTTTCCAAACAATTTTTGAAATATGACATCTTGTGGTAAGGAGTCCCCCAGGCTGACTACATGTTACATAAAAGAACAAGCTGACTTCTTGGTTTGTTTGTTTGCGTTATTTTTTTCCACAAACTTTTCTCCTGTAAGTATTACTGAATGTTTCCAGTTCTTGAATCGGGAAAGCTAGTGGGCAATCATTCCAAACTCAGTTTCTCCATTACAGTCATAGTTTCTAAGTCTCCATCCTATCTACCTTTACTCCCCTCAAGGGCTGAAGAGTCCTAATCTGATAGGTCAGTCTTTCTGTTCAGTCATACCCAGTGTTTTTCTCTGAGTTTTTCCAGCTCCATTCCATGCTTTAGAGGTGGTAGGACTAGAACTAACTTCAGACAGTATTCAAATATTAGTACACTAGAGATTTTTATATATGTTTATTAATGTTATTTGCCTTATTCTGTATGCCTTTCTAGTAACAACTTAACATTTGATTTATCTTTTTTTGACTGTTATTGAGCACTGAGCTGACGTTTTCAGAACTATCAATCATAACTCCAAGATCTCATTTTCTCATTTCCATGTGATAATAGTCAACTAGGAATCCAACATTACATGTGTAAAGTTGGAATTGTTTATTTCCCATGTACATCACTTCAAATTTATCTAGATTGTATTTTATCTGCTATTTTACTGCAGTTACCAAATATGGTAATACCTTTCCTTGGTTCATTCTAGTCAGCCTTTGGTTTTATTACCTTGAAAAACTTGGTGTCATCAGTAAATTCTGTCTAATTGTACACACCCCCTTTTTCAGAACTAATGAAAATGTTGTACAACCCAGACACATGTGACTCTGCTGGTGACCTCCCTCCTCTCTCAAGACCAACCTTTTATTCCTACCTTCTGTTTCCTGACTGACTTGTCTCTGCTTGCAGGCTAGAATTCTGCCTTTTTTTCAGCTCTTTCCCTTCCCCTTTTTTTCATTCTTTTGCTCAAATCTCTTCAACATCATCATATAGAATTCTACACTGCTGTCCAGATGCCTTCTACAACAAAAAACAACAGCTGAAATAGATAACTTCTGGACAGAAGGAGGGTTGGTACTGCTCACACAGGAATATATAACAATCCTCAATGCTCAAATGCTCAAATGCAAATAAGCAGGTTTTATTGTATATATTTTCTCATAACTATTATGGGGAAAAAACCCCAACAAACTCTCACATAAAAACCCAAAAGATTTTATATCTATCAGTTATATACAAAGGAAATCTTTGTAATGAGCCTAAAAATAACTGGCACAATCTGCAATCCATCACTATGTTAAAGATCTGGGATACTTATTCTGTGAAGAGCCATGTGTTGTGTCAATGCAGATCACACTTCTTTTCGCTCCCTTAATGCCTTGCCAATTCCTTAAAAAGAGCTACTCTCAATGTCAGTAATGTACCATCTGTATACCTTTAGAATGTGACTAACTCCAGCTTTAATATATGGTTATTAAAACCATTTTGAATCATTCCACAGCAGAATTCAAGTGCATGTAAATACCTATATATAATATGATTGACCCTTTCATCATAATATGTCGACAATATTAATCTACTACAAAATTGATTTCCCCCCTTCAGCTTTTACTTGGATAGCCATGAGACTTTCATTAATATCTATTTACAGTAAGTGCTATGGGATAAAGAAGGAGATTATTTTTCCTATTCCGCTGGTCAGATACTGACTCTAACACTAGAATGAAGGTACCTGGGGCTTCCCATTCAATAATTGCTACCTGAAAGCAAATACACAGGTAGTAAGCAAAGGAGTTTGGTTCCTTACACAGTAGTCCATTTAATTAGCTTAGATGTACTGCAGGTATTAAATTGTTTAATGGGAAGGTGTAAAGTTCTGTGCTGCTACTCCCATCTTTGCTCCTTTCCTTTGCTCTCCTTCCCCTCCTTTTCAACTCTCTTGCAGGAAGAATCAGAAGAAAGTTTACTTTTTAGTTGCAGTGTTATTCTCTTTTTTCACTTTGAGACCAGTAAAGCTCAAGACCTCTACAATCTACCCTACTGCCTCCATATGTTAACTCTTTGGACCAGGATGACACATACCTTAGCTGTCCAGTGAGGTGACTTTAATAAAACACCACCACACAAAACCAAAAAAAAAAAAATCTTACTTCCCTTTGAATGTGAGAATACTAATTTTTAATTTATTTTTAATAAATATATTTCCAAAATACATTAAATCCATTGCTTTTTTCACCCCATTGAGCACTTGAGGCTCTTAGTTGTCATGGGTATTTCTATATATATATATGAATAGGCTATGGATGTCATTTGTGAAGTACTTCTGATAATGTTTTCTTTATCCCACTATTATACTCTCCTTTGCTTGCTATTCAAAAGTCATTAAAACCAGAAAGTCCTGAACTAAATTGCATTTGACAGTTCATTTCAAATAATCTAATATGACATCTTATATATACATCTCACATTTGTAGAGAGCTGCACAAATTACGCATCCCAGCAATTTTATGAATTTTCCTTGGTGCTTTATCCACACCAGTAATTCTGAACACCTGAATGCATCTCCAAAAGAATATGCAAAAACAGTTCAACCTCTCAGCTGTTTCCTTGCTAATCTCTTAAATAGATTTTGCTAGCAGTCTCTCCTTGCTCCCTAACTATACAGGCATAAAACTAGAGTCTGAATCCTTACATGCACTGATTAAGAGCACAGACAATGCAGATACGTAGCACGAATATTCATACGACTCTCTTTGTTCATAAACTCTCACAGCAAATAGAACCAGTAGCAACATAGTATGTATTAAACATATCTACATGGCATCTGAAATAATTATTTAAAGATTAAAAAAAACATTAAAATGACTACAATAAAATTTGCAACATGATGTACAAGCACCTGACATCATGGCAGAAAAACCATAAAAGAAATTTATTTTTCCATTCAGACACAGCCTCAGTCCTGTGAGTAAGTACATTCATCTTTCACTGGAAAACTCCTTTTAAATCCTAGAATTAAAAGGAATAGATGAAAGAGGCTATCCCATCAGCCTTTCCCCACCCTGTACAGTAGAGTGGCCACAGCAGGTAAACTGAAAGAGGTAGTATTTCACCAAATTAATTTCACAGCATGATAAGTAATTCTGCATTCTCTTGATTTATTTTAATGAAAAAATAATATGGATTGAGATAGTTCAGTATTTCACAGTATGACCAGCATCCAAACATATGGTACATGTCTTCTGGTATTAAAAATATGGATTCATCACTAACGAAGTATCATTATCTTTCTGATATATGACAGTCCCACTTTGGAAAGACTGTATGTGATCACAAATTACTTTTCGAGAAGCCAGGTACCAAGTTTCTGTTTAAACACTGAAAAGAATTATCAGTAAAGATACTGAATTGATTCTTCTCGCTATTGTAAACGCTACAGAATTTTTTTTCTGACACTACATATGAACCTCCATTATTATGCTAGTACACAAAATACATCAGGATCCATTAAGAAGGAGGTGAGTCCTCTACAGCGGTGGGAAAATGAGAGACCGGACACAGATTGAAAGAAAAGAGGTTTGGACTGGATATAAGAAAAAGCTTTTTCCCCATGAGGACAGCCAAGCATTGGAAAAGGTTGCCCAGACAGACTGTGCAAACTTAGTCTTTGGAGATATCCAAAAAGTGACTGGACACAGACATGAACAACCTAGTCTGACCCTGTTTTGAACAGGAGGCTGCACTAGTGACCTCCCCAAGGCTGTTCCAGCCTGAACTATCCTACAGTCTTGTGACTGCCCACACTGTCTACAAGCTGGTTATATCATCAGGCTCCATCTAGAACATAATCTTGGTTTCCTTGCAAAAAACAACCCAGCTCTTTGGTGCCCAGGAATGCTGGCACACGTGTGTGTGTGTGTCTGTGTATCCATATACATACACACAGTGCATGCTCTCTACTTTAATGATACCTGATGCAACCATAATTTCCTCAAAAATATACTGGGAACTGTGTTCTGGTTTATGTTACACACAAGGAAGTATATAGGATTTAACTTGAACAGAAAGACTGCCTACAAATGTCTTGTCATTGTACTGTGTTTTGATATCTTCTGGGGGAAAAAATGTGAATATTAAGATACCATGAATAATGCATTAATATATTTTGTAAAGAGATTTCCTTTCTTATGGTAACTTCACACTGATTCAGTGGACTGAAAGAATACAAGAATAAGACTTTTAAACTCTATGACAGATAAAACTTATAAATATGCCAATTCTCCCCCACCATTAACCAAAGTAATTAGGTAGCTTAGTCTACAGACTGGAATCAGTTTTCTGACTGTGAGACATGCATGTCAGTATAGTATTAACAGGAATCATAATGAAACACATTCTGAACCCTCAGATTGGCCATAAAATATATTTTTAAAGCAACTATATAGATTATATATCAGTGAAACTTTTAGAAACAGATACGTAAAAGCAATTGATGGTATGCTCTCACAGTTTCCACAGATCTCCTTTTCCAAGTCTTTCCTGCTTTTAGCTTGAGTGATCAATATTACTGTGTTACTACCTAGCACTTCACTGCAACCTTCTCTGAATGGTTTTTTATACCTTTCCACTGTATTGTGCTTCCTCCACAGTTGGCAAATGTCCAGAAAAAACACCTGTCTTTATACTTTCCTGCCTCTTCTTTACACCTCACTGCATTTATGAGAAAGCAATGGCAGACAGCACTTTCCCCACTGATAGATACAATTCCATCTGGCAATGCCCAAGTCCGAACTCATTTCATTTTGCTACTGCATTCTATAAAACCAAAAAGCACTCACCACATAGTTTGATATGTTTTACAGTGAGCTCTTTTGTGAAGTTTGCCTTGGTTTCAGCATCTACCATGAAATTTTGACTTATACAATTGTGTTTTATATGAAAAGCTCAGGAAACAGCTTTCTCAAACTCAACCTCACAACAGTGTCCTGCTGACTTGTGCTATAAGCGCCTGAGCTATCTTGGAAGTCAGAGAAAAATAGAATGTTTTGAGTTGGAAGGGACCTTAAATATCATTTAGTTCCAACTCTCATGCCATGGGCAGAGACACCTTTCACTAGACCAGGTTGCTCAAAGCCCCATCCAACCTGGCCTTGAACACTTCCAGGGATCCACATCCACAACCAATCTGGGCAACCTGTTCCAGTGCCTCACCACCCTCGCAGTGAAAAACTTCTTCCTTACATCTAATCTAAATCTACCCTCTTTCAGTTTAAAGCCATTCCCCCTTGTCCTGTCACTACATGCCCTTGTAAAAAGTCCCTCTCTGGCTTTCTTGTAGACCCCGTTCAGGTACTGCAAGGCTGCTATAAGGTGTCCCCAGAGCCTTCTCTGCTCCAGGAT
>JANZLQ010000031.1:19982985-19993821 GCA_026212715.1 Elanus axillaris | reverse complement strand
GGGGGGGGTAGTGTAACAAAAAAAATCAAACCAAAACCTAAGGTTATACCATAAAGCCAATAAAGGTGAAACAATGAGTCCTTTGAAAATGTGTTGATGTCAAACTAAATCTGATAGAGTCAGAACAAATTTAGTCACAATATCCCAAATTAAGAAAAAAAAAGCCATGTATTTTTACTTCTATCAGCAGGGATGGATGACTACATAAATTACATGATCATTATGTAGGTAAATTAACTGAAAACATTATACAAGATTTATTATACAGTTCCCATTTTCTGATAACATGAAATTATTATCTCTTGTGTTATTAAGTAATCTGGTTTGTACAGTCATAATGTAAATTCTACATGGTAATATCATACCATGGAAACATCATTATGCTTCCTTGATAACAAATACATTGTATCATAACATAATGTGATGTACCATTAATTTACTAATATTAGGATCTAGGAATATAAATTAGTGAAAAATATTTTCAAAATATTTTGCAAGGACCACATATTACCCTGCACTTCAAAGAAAGCTGAATACTCCATGAGGCAAGATGACTTTTCAGTCTTAAGAGTTAGTAACTGATAATTGTATGTTGTTAGGTATACTTACAAATGCATAAACACATGCATACAAATATACAGTGGTCAGACTGGATGATCTCAGTTGGTACTGCTTCTCCTCTAGAAGATGTTACAGTATTGCCTATGCACATTGCAGGAATAGGACAGAAGGAAAAGGCAGACATGAACAGAAACACCGTCTTTACAAGAGCACAAATGCCAGTTTTTCTCTTTTTTAATTTTTATTTTATTTAGTCTATCTAAATAGAGCTCCTTCTTCATAGGGGCTAGCCAAAATGTGAGTGGTGTTTGGTTTGGGTTTTTTTTTAGATCTTAATTGAATAATATTTTGTCTGCTTCAAGTTAATTGTATATGGATGACAAAAACACATCTTTCCACATATTCCTTGACCCAGCAAGGCCTAAACTGCCTGTCTGCTCTCTCTGAATTTGGCCTTGAATACCACAATCTACAAACCTGATGGCACTCACAACTGGAAACATTACATTAAATCATCATCCCTTGCTACACATCACTTACAGATGCATTTGTCACAGTTATATTAAATTAGGTTCACAAAAATGTAATTTATGGCCAAGACTGACATTTCATAAAGCCTGTGAAAACAAAATTACTGGACAACATGCACCAAAACATGGTATTTCTTGCCACTACAGTTTGTCGACAGAACAGTTCCTCTAAGATGGTCTTTTCTGTGATAGAAGTTAGATGATGGAAAGTTAAGAACATGACAGAGATGAATCTGTGGTCCAGGCTGGTAAGTTGAATTTGAGCCAGCAGTGTGCCCTTGACCCAGGGAAGGACACCAACATACTGGGATTCTTTAGCGAGAGCATAACCACCAGGTCAAGGGGTGATTAGTCCCCTCCAGTTGTCATTCATGAGTCTGCACATGGAAGAGTCCATCTAGTTTTGGGCCACTCAGTCCAAAAGAAAAACAGAAAAATGGGACAGAGCTCAGAGGAGACCCTCTAAGATGGTTAGGGCGCTGGAGCATATGATACTGGGAGACGCTAAAGAAGTCTAAGGTGGTGGTCTAATTACAGTCTTCAGTTGCCTTAAAGTTTTGCAGAAGTGACAGCCAGACTCTCCTCAGAAGTGCACAGCGAAAGGACTAAATGCAAGGGTCACATATTACAATACAGAGAGTTCCAGCTGGTTTTAAATGGAGTAAAATTTCACATTGAGAGTGGTTCAAAGAGGTTATGAAATTTCCATCCCTGGAGGTGCTCAGAGCACAGCTGGACACCTCCCTGTGCAACCTGGTTTAACTCTGAAGATAGCACTGTTTTGAGCAAAAAAAAAAAAAAAAAAATTCAGACTAAATGACCTCCATGTGCCTTCTAACCTATTATTTTTCCATGATTCTGAGTGTTCATACATCAGAGCTACACACTTCCAGACTTATATTTATATGTATGTCTTTAATCAAAAATAGCTAAAGGTTATCTTCATTTGGGCTCAGATTCAATGAAAGAATAAGTGGAATCTGCATGGAACTTGGGGTCTTATATTTAAAAATCTGACCCTGTTAAATCACGTCCTTCAGTCTTTAGAGTTAACAGTCCTCTGGGACTTAAAACTCTTTTCCTGAGAAGGCGTAGCTTTACATAGGTTTTGAATTTTTTTGGCTTCTATCCTTTGTCTTATTTCCCTTGTGACCTACAAACTAGGCTTTTCTGTTCAGGTGCTCTGAAATGCTTACTGGCTCATCACAAAAGAGTTATGATCACTTTACTTTAAAACAATACAAAATTATAACCAACATAACTGCCATCTTTGTAAAGTATGAGCTCAGCTGTTGGATCACTTGCTCAGAAAGGGTGAAAACTATCCTCAAGTACCTGCCAGTTGAAGGAATTTAAATCCATATGCCCTACTCTTTGAGAAGTGTCAAGGGAGTACTGGTCACTTAATTTCCTTAGCTGAAGGAGCCTTCACTCTTCCTTTACAGTTTCACAATCAGGGGCTTACACAGAATTTGAGCATCCAACTCCCTTTGCCTCTGAGTCTCTGCCAAGACAGTAAAGAGTTAAACTATGGGTTGGGTTTGGCTGAACACTTCTTTTTTAAACATTATTCTCAGAAAAAAACTGCACAACAATAAAACTAGCTAAATTTTTCACCTGAACTATTCAATGCCTTATTCAGATCATTGAGAGATTTATTTTTATATTTGATTGAAGATTCATTCAGGCACTTAAAAAGTACAGAAGAATGAGTGAGTACACATTACATTATAGAAGACACTGATCATCTTTATGAAGCAGCAAATGAAGATCTTTCACTACTAGGAAGGTACCTTCACAGGTGGCAGGGAAACCAGAGGAATATAGAATTTCTTGTCAAAATGTATCCATCATACATATAAACCCCAAGTATCATATTCAGACAACAAATTCAGTATTTTGACAAGCAGGCAACAGGGAAACTACAAATCTTGTTTTCACTAGGCAGATCACAGAGTCTTGAGTACTGAAAAGTTAACTGATTTAAAAAAAAAAAAAAAGTCACACCGAACAATTTTGATAGTTATGTTACTGAATTATGATTAACTTGACAAAAGCTCTGACATAAGAGTTTTCAGATTCCAAAAATGACTGCTTGCACCTTAGCATGTTAGATGCAGTAAAAAAAGACAATTTCAATTTATTAAAGTTTCATTATAAATAATAACTGTCTCATGTTGAAAGAGGCAAACAAGCTAGGATAGTGAATGTATTTCCTATAGTGTTTCATTAGTAAGCCAGGAAGTATTAGAGAAAAGTAAATTTAAAGTATTCTTGTCCATCCCAGAGGAGGTCAGGTTCTCTTCAGGATTTCAGTAAGCTTCTATGATTATCAGAGAAGGTTGTTTTGTGGTTGGTTGTTTTTTTTTAAACTTACACTAGCAAAATATATTTCTCAAATTTACATTTAATTATGTATATTTTATATATCTTATGCTTTGTTATATATCTGCATCTCCTAAAAGGAAACCTATTTCCTGGAGAAAGAATGCACTTCACAGATTTAAACATCAAAAAAAGTATCAGAAAAGCAATCCTTTTTTACTTGAAAATGATGGAAATATATCAGGTGTTCTAGTGCAACATCAGTCTTTACTCAAGTACTGAGAGACAATACTTGTAGACCACAGAGGTCTACAAGCTTCTATCAAAATTTCTCAAAAATCTTGGTTCAAAAGAGGTTTTCTCTTCATCCTCCTCTCCCCAGGATCTACAGAGAACTCTGTTACAAAAAAATATTAATAATCTATCAGGAGCACTCAAAATTTGTCATTCCATGGTTTTACAAGGCTTTTTTTGTCCAGGTGTCTCTGTAAAGCTCAAGGATTGACTAGATCCCACATATCTGGCATCTGTTCCAGTTCAGATGGAGAGCACTTCCACAGTACTCCCTGCTAAAGGACCTGATCCCAAGCTCAGCAAATCCATGAGGAATGCTCGTACTGTCTTTTTATTAACAGACCACAAATCTGAAAGCTTGCACTCACCTCTACTGATGTAAAAATAAATTTTAAAATCCCAGTTTAAATTACTGAAATCTTCTGCTGCATGTCAGATTTATAGTTCATGTCAGATTTATAGTTCTATGGTTTTTGACAATGTAGTAACTGGTAACTTTAAAACACTTCAGTGACTTAACTGAAAACATAGAGCTCAACATATGCATCTAAACATAATATAGCATTATTATGTTAATGCTATGTTTTCTTAGCGCAGTGCACTTTAAAAACAACTATAAAGTTTTCCAGCTTTTAAATATGCAGAGCAACTGGAAAGAAAAATCACATCTTTCCCAGATGTTTAAATCCCTGATTAAATAAAGATGTGCCAAGGCAGAGATACTTTCGGCCTCGGGAGACAGCCATAGTGGAATTGCGAGTGTATTTTATATGTGAATTAGAGGTAAGATGTAACGACATGAGATGAAAAGTTCAGCCTTGATTTTAATAAAGGGGGGAGACTGTACTTCCCTGTGGACCCCATATGAAAAAGAGTGAGACTCAACAAGAATATATGAAAAGATTCAGCAAAAACTACAGTAAAAAAGTTGTAAGATAACCATTAAAGTTCAAGCTTTAACACATTTCTGATAGTTTGTCATATGAAATTAAAGCTATGTCATCAATAAGGTGGAACAATTTTCAATTTTTAGTTAAGACAGAACTGGAGAGTTTGGAAACACAAAATTGTATTTTTAAAATTTTCTAATAATATGATAAAAATAATTTCAGTGAATTTGTTATTTTGAAAGCATGATTTTATTGAAACAAAATAACACATTTGCTGCTTAATGCTTCTAGCAATCCTCAGAAAAAGCTGTTACCTATAGCTCAATTGCTATTTTTTATGGCTAGAGCAGAATTCCAAAGAAGCATTATTTCTTTTTTTCCCCATTAAATGGAGGAAAAAGTTTGACATTTTGCACAGGCCTCTCTCTTTCTGTGCATTAAAAAAAAATAAAATAAAAGAGAGAGATATGCCTTTGTAAGGAAAAGACATGAAAAGAGCAAAATTAATGGGATGAACTGCTTAAAGGAAAAAAAAAATCCTGCTTTATTTGATCTTTTGTGATAATCACACTCCTGGCACCCTGCCAGCGAGGCTGAGCATGCTGGTGTCTGGCCAAGTAGAGTGATCTCTTGGTTCATGTCTGAGGTCTGTGATGAAAATTACAAAGCAGGGACAAAAATCAAAATTCTACCTGTGATTTTATTCTGAAACTAATTTGATGGAAAAAGTAATACAATGCAAACAGACTTTTTAGTAGAGTCTACAAAACTGACTAAATTGAAATCAATGCAAGTGGATGGAAGTAGCTATCATGAAATACATTTGGATCTGCAGGCGTCCCTTTTAAAAAGAATGGTAGATGTCTTTGTGACAGGTAAATTGCTTTGAAATTATGTTTGAAGTCCCAGGTTGAACTTTTAAAATTACAATTTCAATTTTGTGGCAGTACGTCGTCCTCCCCCCACCACCCCATCCTGCTGTCAGGAAACAAAACTCCTCCAGTCAGAGAGAAGGAGGAAGGAAACCCTGGAGGGCTCAGGTCGAACCAATCGTGACGTGCCAGGTACGCTGAGGTGACTGTCTTGGCCTATTGGGATAGGGATTAATGACCCCAGATCAGACTCGACAGGGGTATAAAACAGGGTCCTGCCGGAGGACATGTGGGCTGTCCTCCTGGGAGCAGTGGATCTGCAGTCAGGGACTCCCCCTCCGGCCCGGGCACCACCTGAGGTAACTCCTGAGGGAGAGAGCCCTCAGCTTGTAGGGGAGTGATATGCGCATTTTGAGCCATCACTTTAAATCTCAAGGATTCTTAAGTCGGCTGTGCAGTGCTAATTCCTCTTACACCATCGTGCCTGTGGTTTTATAAAACATTACTGGACTTCTAACCAATTCTCACTGAAGAATAAACCTGAGCTTTAATTTCTGTCAGATTTGGTTATTTGTGCATCTGTAACAAATCTACATCTTCCTTTATTCCAGATTCTTTTTGCATCTCCTACATAACACATTTAAAACCAACAAAACCAGCAAAAAAAAAGTCAATTCATTCCCTTAATTTACTTTCCTTGAATGACCATTCATTATAGGTCAACAAACCCCTGAAGGAAAAAACCTTTTCCTTTCTCTTTTCATTCAGTAGTCTATATCTGAACTAGTTGCCCACAGATATATGGAGAATTGTACAGCCACAAATTCTGCATGCACAATGCGCAATTCAACCTAGAAATCCAGCCAGGAGAGTCTTCTGTGTTATTATTCAGATGCAAAGCAGAAAAAAACACCACCAAAAATCAGCATGTCACCTTCTTTATATGTCTGTTGTGTTTTCCTACATTTTACTGAGATTTTACATTATTAGCAGTACTGATCAAAGTTTGTTTGGGTTTTTTCCTAACAAATATTGAAGGTGATACAGAATGACTTAGAAGCTGTTCTTACAGATTTATTCTTGAAAAAAAAGCCCAACCCAACAAGACAGATTTTGTTTCCTGTATATTACTTCAATAAAAAAACACCGTTCACTGAAGTGATACAGGTTACCTATTTTACCACCACCTTTCCTTTAAAGTTGGATACTATCTTGCCATGCTTATACACACTCACTACTCCTCTCTGCACTAGTAAGACTTGCCACACACAAGCACCAGGATTATCCCTGATCTCTAGGACCTCACTGAAAACACCACATTTCAGCTATTTCACAGTTGCTGCTGTTTTCCTTCTTCTTCAGGAAGGTTCTCTGTAGATTTCCTATTCTCTGATATTCAAGTCTGTTTCTGCACTCTATATTTCTTCCCTCCAACAACAATGCTAATCAAAGCAATGCTTTAACAGCCACCTTAACCTTCCTGTACTTATATTTTCAGGCCACTCCTTTTATATATTTTCTTTTGCAGTTCAAAAAAGCAACTCATTACAGCACAGACAATATAATACTTACTGAATTCTGTGTTTTAAATATGCATATATGCTTATACATTTCTTAACTACACACACACATTAAATCATGGAGAGAGAAGTTCAGATATATACATGCACATATTCACACGGACAACATAAAAATGATTCATAAAAACATGAATGCTTATGTTTAAATAAAAGGTACCTACCTGGAATAAGCTGGCCCAGTAAATGATGGCATCTGGAAAGGCTGAATACAGCTACTATGACCAAAAAAGGATAATGTTTCCATTTCATGATGTGTCCTTCCTTGCATTACACCAGCTCAGCAGCGCTAACGTAAATGTTACCTGCAACACATAACGGAAATAAGAACAAACAAATTAATGATACTTACAAATATTTTTGCCCAGTGTAACTCTATGCAGTATGCTATTTTATGCAGTTTTAGGTATTAAAATAATGCTAAATTTTCTAACAATTAGGAAGTTGTAAACCACAACCAGAATATTAACTATCCCTGCAGAGCAGACAACCCCAAACCAGATGTTTTAAAGGGAGCTCCATAGTGCACATGTGTATTTTAAAGTGCTGCATGTTGTTTGGTCATGTAATCCAAGTTATTAAAGAAACTGCTCAGTTCAGCAGATTAATTCAGTGTAGGTTTAATCCATCCCAGTTCAAGGAAATACTTAAACACTTGCCTAAGTTGAAAATGCTTCAATGCTATTCAGCTTTTGGTACAAGCAGGGTTAAAACTTTATACTAGTCCTCTTATAACACAGTGTTTTGCTGAAAGAGGATTAGGGATAATTTTACCCAATAATAACTTGAACAGCTGAGGTAACATTCTGCTGAGTTTCTGTGTTCTTAAGGGTAGAAAATTTTCATGCAACTGGCAGGAAGATGGAATCTTATGAAGGAAGAAAATATTTTGAATGAAAATGTGACTTTTAGACTCATTTTTCTGACCACCACAACTGTAGGTTGAAAAGTATTCACAACTCCACCACTACTGAAAAATAATCTCTGCTCATCATACTCGTTTCTTGTGCTTCAGCTACACTAGTGCTTAATACAGACTTTGCCAGACCTCCTCAGGCCTTGTTTACAGCATACCAACCTGTTCAAAATGCCCTTCCTCTCTACAGGTTCCTAAAGAACATACAATGGTTTTCACTGATGATCATAGATTTCTAAAAGTAGTAAGATTTTTTTAGACAATCTCTTTGATTAAATACACACAATCTGTAAATAAATGGATTTAGTGTTTTGGTTTGGGGGTTTTGTTGTGTTTGTTTTGTTTGGAGTTTTTTAAAATAAGAGCCTTTATCTAAATACAAACTGAAATGTGTGTGACTGCAATGTCCCACATATTGCATAGTATCTAGGGTTCATTTCAAGTTTTTTACAACAGAAGAGATGCTATTTTAAGTGTCTGTCCAGTTACTAGACGTGCACAATTGCCTGACCCTAACCAACAATTAGAGACCACCAAACACAACTGCAGGCATGAAGCAGGCTGATGCATGGAGCTCTCTACTCCAACAATAAATGTTAGACCTTGATAACGTTACAATTCCAATTCTCAGTTCTCTCTCCTCATACTTGTTCCCCTTGTAGTTAAGAATGTATATTCAGAGATGAACTGTTTGGACTATGACTCTCATATCACCTAATGCCAGCAGACAGAATCATAACAGTGAGAAAACCTGTGGTGCCATCAGTCACTTCTTCAGTCTGTTGGGACAGAGAATTTTCAGCTGTAAGCCTAATATTTATTTAACAACAGCAAACAGAAGAGTTGCATCATTACTGGAAGTATTCAGTGTCATCTGATACTTCTGGATGCTCAAAAATGCCTAAATAAGTTAAGCATGAATAGATTCAATCACCTACACGTGCTGGATTTTACATTTGCTTCTTCTGTTATACCTGTACTTCTATTATCTTAGCAATCAGAAATACTCCATTCCTACTACTGCTATTACCTGAATCCTATAAAATATTTTTTCTTCATTTTTCTCACTTCATCTGCACTTGCACACAAAACAACAGTTCCTTCCATTCCCATTCTTTTGATATCCCCTATCACTTGTATGACTGCTCTTCTGTTGCAAACAGCTTGACAGCTCTTAATGGCAAAGTTAACGGCAATTAATAGCCAAGGTGCTACACGCTGCTCTAAATGCCACTCATGGTATGACTCCAAGACTGAAATGAGGATTTGCAACTTCAGGCCTTCAGAATATCAATCTCTTTCTCTGTAGAATAATACAGGCTTGCTTTATAAAACTATTTACCACGTTGGCTTCAGATTCCCACAGTTTCTTCATCTGTACTTTCTCCCTGCAAATACAAGATTGAATATTGTTTCTAATGCAAAGCTGATGAGGCAGCCCACTGAATTGGCTCACCAAACAAAAAAATAACACTTTCAGTTAAGGATTTACTTTGTCATTATAAGGTGAGGTGCTCACACAATGTACATCAATGTGAAAGAATCATTTCATTAATACATGCTGCAAAAGCATTCAAGGACTCAAAGACTTAATAAGTGTCTAAGTGTTTCCATCCACTGGCAGGACACAATTCCTACTGATCTCAACAAGAGTTAAGATGACACATTCTGGAGGTGAAATTTGTTTTCTGGACCATAGTGTATTGGGTTGTTGTGGGAAGGTGCTTGGTAGAGAGTGCTGCAGGGTGACCTCTCTGAGGAGAGGCGAGAGGCTACCTGGTGCCGGCCACCTCCAACAGACCCACTGCAGGGCACAGCTGCGCCTGTAGCCAAGCTGATGGTGCTTCTGGGAAAGCTTGTGTAAGAAAGGGCAAAATGCCAGATAGGCTGTCCTGGTTTTGGCTGGGATAGTTAATTTTCTTTCTAGTAGCTGGTATAGTGTTATGTATGAGAAGTTCAGTATGAGAAGAATGTTGATAACACACTGATGTTTTCAGTTGTTGCTAAGTAGTGTTTCGACTAAGTCAAGGACTTTTCAGCTTCTCATGCCCAGCCAGCGAGAAGGCTGGAAGGGCATAAGAGGTTGGCAGGGGACACAGCCAACAGCTGACCCAAACTGGCCAAAGGGGTGTTCCATACCATGGGATGTCATGCCCAGTATATAAACTGGGGCAAGTTGCCTGGGGGGGAAGGATTGCTGCTTGGGAACTGCCAACGAGAGGTGAGCAATTGAACTGTGCATCACTTGTTTTGTATATTCCAATTCTTTTATTATTGTCATTTTATTTTTGTTATTATTATTATCATTATTATTTTCTTATTAGCTGTCCTATTAAACTGTTCTTATCTCAACCCATGAGTATTGCTTTTTTTTCCTGGATTCTCTCCTCCATCCCACTGGTTGGGGGGGGAAGTGAGCGAGTCGCTGCATGGTGCGTAGTTGCTGGCTGGGGTTAAATCATGACATAGGCAGAGGAATAGGAAAAAAAAGGGTCAGAAATAGGAGAGGGAACATCAAGGTATGAGCAGGAGGAGAGGGAGGCGGTGCTCCAGGCATCAGAGCAAATTCTTCTGGAGCCCATGGAGAGGACCATGCTGGAGCAGAGATTCACACTGCAGCCCATAGAGGATGCCACACTGGAGCAGCCGGACATGTCCTGAAGGAAGCTGCAGCCCATGGAGAGCCCACACAGAAGCAGGTTTACCCTGAAGGACTGCAGCCCATGGGAAGGACCCACACTGGAGCAAGGGAAAAGAATAAGGAAGGAGGAACTGCAGAGAGGAGCTGTTATGGACTGACAGCAACCTCCCATTCCCCATCCCCCTGCACCACTCCAGGGAAAGGATGGCGGGGGTGGGGGGGATGAAGGG
>JANZLQ010000031.1:19962396-19982885 GCA_026212715.1 Elanus axillaris | reverse complement strand
GGGAGGGGTGCGTGAAGGGGTGAAGTTGAGCCTAGGAATAATGGGCGGTGAGGGGTGTTTTAGTTCTCATCTATCTTTCTTGCCATTCAACTCTATTTTCATCAGCAATAATGTTTGCTCTTTAGCCAAAGTTAATCCACCACAATCATAAAGCTGGGGGGGAGATGAATCCCAGCAATATACTTCATAGCACTTGCCCTATCTGTGAAGGCATTCCACAGATTAATCCAAAGTTTTTGCTCTTTCATACCTCTCTCTTCCATTTACTTAATCTGTAGACAATGACTTCTTTTTAATCCCTTTGTGTGTGACAGAGCTCTACAGGGAGCTCAGATGTTAACTGTCTAGCTTGTTTGTTAAAACCTTTTCTTCCTTCTAATTCTGCTTGTATTTCATGTTTGAAATATAATATTTAATTCTAAAACCTGAAATTACTTCAGTGTTATTAAAAACATTATTATTACAGAGAATTTCAGTGAAGATGGCATTAATGAAGCCAAATAATTTTAATATGAAAACAAAACTTGTTAGTCTACAGTTTAAAAACAATTGTAGATATTCCTTGAAAACAATCCTGAATATGAGGCTAATTCTCTATATCTGGAGTACAGTGCTTTCTTCTGAAATAGTAGCCCCGATCACAGGGAAGATAAAGTAGAAAAAGATGTCATGAGAATGGAAAATGGTTTTCAGAAGAAGCCGAGTTCAGCAAAAGAGAAACAAGATCTTTCTTATCATCACCTACTGCCACAGTCAAAAATTCAAGCACTACGCTATAGTGGAAGAAACCCACAGAAGTGTGTCACAACCAAAGGGATTCAGCTGGCAACTTAAAACACTGTTTCCCTTAGTACATACTAAAAGACCATGAAGTATCTGCCACATGCATTTAGAACTTTATATACAAATTTCTCAGTGTCATAACATTTAACTTTTTGATTATAATAACTGAACTAAATGTTTCTGTGTTTGGTCCTTCTCTGCAATTAGCCTTTCAGTGTCTGAAATACAAAACTAATGTTACAGAATAAGGGACTGGCACTAATTAGATGTTGCCAGTGACAGAAGAAGGATGCACTAAACTCTATAAACTTCAGCTGGCCTGAGACCTCACTTAACTCTGTATCAAATGACTGCAGATCTACACCAGACTGGGCAAGAAAAGATTCAGGTCCAATGCGTTGTCCAGCGAGCACAATGAAGACAAACAGTGTCCTCTATGACATTATAATCATTAAAGAATCAATGACAAATTAAACTGCACAAACCCAAAGGGGAAAGAGGCACTATGGCAAATGCAGGGAAAGGGTGTAATCAATTATTTTCTTCCACTTCCCAAGTATAGTACTATTTATCACTATAGCCAGTGCCGCATTCAGCAGCAGAAGAAAAGACACTGAGACAATTCCAAAACCAATACTGGTTTTCTTTTCATGTTTCCCTTTTTATTTTTTTTTCAGTTTGATTATTATTGTTGCTTCTCTCAGAAATGGTAACCAGCTTGGTAAGACTAGATTTTGACAGTATGTTGAATAGAAAAAAAGGACACAAAGGTTAGGTAATTAAAATTCTAACTTGTAAAAGTAATTTCCCTTTATAAAATCTTTTGGTAAATATTACGCTAAAGAGATTGTTTACCTACAGGATGAGACAGAATTTTGATTTGCTCTGTACCAAAAGACTATTTTGGAGAGGACTGGCAAAATTTCACTGAAAGCAGAAAAAATACAAAATCTTCCTTTTGAAGCAATATTAACTCATTTTTAATGCAGAAAATCTTTAAAGCTTGTCATGCATTGTTATGCCTGCTGATATTGGATGGACTTTCCTGTATTTTCAGCCCTTTTGTTATGAAGTCCTAAAGTCTATTAGTCGGACACCCAGTTATCTAGTCATCTCTGTTTAGACTGACACTACTTCAGAGCTTACTCCTGTGCATTACCGTCAGTAAAGTTATATATCACTGAAATTAAGAACTTCCCTCTACTATTTCAAACATCCTGTCTTTGTTAAACTAAATTTATCTGGAATTCAAGGAGGATGAGAAGGAAGCACAGCCATACGTTGTCTCAACTGTTTCCATTTAGGAGCAAGAATGACAGAGGTTTGATGAACTAGGGGGAAAAGGTCTGGCCAGCTCCTTTTCTGTTCTAAAGTATATCAACTCTACTAAGATCAAAGCAGCTAAAAAAAATATAAAACTATTTAAACCAGAGTAGTTATCAGTATAGAGCATCTACGGATCTGGACTGTGATCCTTTCAATGACAGTTTCAGCAGACATTCAGGTAGCTCACCTTATTTAACCTTTTAGTATTCCGAAACATTTGCTTTTTCAGAACCAATTGTTAGGCCAGTTTTAACAACCATGACACAAAATTTATACTTTACTTATCTGAAACTGTGGTTTGGGTTTTTTTTTAATGCAGTGAAAAAAAACAAGAGTAAAATTATTAAAAATAACAACAACAACAACAATAATAATGGATTGAATGTGCTCATATTTACATTTCTAACCTGGCAGGTGACAAACTTATATGTAAACCAATCTTGCCTAGATTTTAACTGATTTGATTCTCTGTATGATATATTTACTGCCTAAGCAGTACCATAGGAATAGTTCACCTAGTATAAAGCAAAGAAAAACAAACAAACAACAACAAAAAAAGCTGCGTCTATGTTCATCCACTCGTACTGAAAGACTGCAGCAGAAACCCAAACAGCAGTATCAGCCTGGTATCAAACTGGTATGTGACATAAACTATAGCCTAAACCCTAAATACCCTCTACTATGCTGCCTACACGTGAAAGCTCAGTGTAAGGAGCCAAACTTACAACAAAAGAAACATCTTTTCTCCCACCAGTTTCAGTCTCATAAACAATCTCTCTACCAGAAGCTCTGCTCATCTCTAATATCTCCTTCATGTGTCTGGCTATATAAGCAGAGACTCATTTTGAATAAGGGACAACTTTAACAAGGAAGTTTTCCTCAGGGAGGAGTACATAAATGAGACAGTGAGCAACAGAACATGATTTCTGTGTAAGGAAGCAATATACTTATAATGCAATAAATGTGCAATGCAACGTATGAAGCATGAAGTGGAGTGTTAAGAAGTGTGAAGAGAAAGCAAAAAACAACCCCAAAACCCAATCCTCTAAAACTGTAAACCAATGATTTCCAGTTGTTCTCTGAATTGGGGCCACTCAAGAACACTGACAGTGCTCTGCTCTGCAGGCTCCTGCCCCTGCCTGACCCCCCCAGCCTGTTGGTCTCTCTCAAGGAGCCAAATTAGGTTACTGAGCACTTACTGCTCTCTGCCTTTTCTGTCTGCTGTGCCAGGAGCAATATAGAGACACTGTCTCAGCGTGCAGGGCTGGGGTTAGGAAAACCAAAGCCTACCGGGGAGGTCAGTCTGGTGAGGTATATGAATGGCAACAAGAGGGACTTCTACAAGTACACAAGCAGCAAGAGGAAGACCAGCAAAAATGATGTGGGGGACCTGGGGACAAAGGACATGGAAAAGGCTGAGGTATTTGATGCCTTCTTTCATCTTACTTTCTGTTAGAGACCAGCCTTCAGGAGTCCCAGACCCCTGAAACCAGAGAATTCTGGACTAAAGAAGTCTTGCTCTCAGAGGAAGAGGATCAGGTTAGAGAGCACTTAACTATCTGGACACACACACTAGTCCTGGGACCTGGCAGGATGCACCCATGAGAGCTGAGGGAGCTAGCCAATGTCACTGCAAGGCCACTCTTGACTAGCTTTGAAAGGTTGTGACGATCAGGAGAGGTTCCTGAGGACTGGAAGAAAGCAAATGTCATCCCTATCTTCAGGATGAAAGATCCAGGGAAAAGCAGACCTGTCAGCCTCATCTCAATCCCTGAGAAGGTGATGGATGAACCTATTCTGAAAGCATCTTCTTACGCATGGAAGGACAAGAAGGTGATCGGGAGTAGTCAACATCGTTTTATGAAGAGGAAATCATGTTTAACCATCCTGAAAGCTTTCTACAATGAGACGACTGGCTTGGTAGATACGGGGAGACCAGCAGATGTTGCTTATCTCCACTTTAAGAAGGCCTTTGACACTGTCTTCCATAAGATCCTCATAAAGAAGCTGATGAAGTACAAGCTAGATAAGCACAGGGTGAAGGGGACTGAAAACTGGCTGAACTGCCAGGCTTAAAGGATTGTTATCAGTGTCACAAAATCCAGCTGGAGACCAGTCCCTTGTGGTATACCCCAGGGATTGCTACTGGGTCCAATACTGTTTAACATCTTTACTAGTGACCTGGACAGTGAGACTGAGTACACCCTCACCAAGTTTGCATATGACATAAAACTGGGAGGACCGACTGTTACAGCAGATGGTTGTGCCACTATCCAGAGGGACCTTTGCAGGCTGGACAATCTCCTGAAGTTCCACAAAGGAAAATCTCAAGTCCTAAACCCGGCAAGGAATAACCCAAGGCACCAGTTACACACTACAGGCCTAGAAGGCACCTCTGCCAAGAAGGACCTGGGGCTCCTGCTGGACAAGAAGTTGAGTCAGCAATGTGTCCTTGCAGCAAAGAAGGCCAAAGGTATCCTGGGCTACTCTGGGAAGAGTGTTGATGGCAAGTTGAGGAAGGTAATCCTTCCCCTCTCCTCAGCACTGGTGAAGCCATATCTGGAGTGCTGGGTCCAGTGTTGGGCTACCCAGTAAAAAAACTGATAGTGCAGCAAATTCAGCAAAGGGACACAAAGGTGATTAAGCAGTGAGGGCAACTGTCATATGGGGAGAGGCTGGGACTGTTCAGTCAGGAGAAGGCTCAGGGGGATCTGATCCATATAGATGAATACCTGCTGGGAGGGAATCAAAAAAAGAGGTAGCCAGGCTCTTGTCAGTGGTGCCCAGTGATAGGACAAAAGGCAGAAGTTGAAACACAGGAAATTCCACTTAAACATAAGAAAAAAAATTTCTACTGTGAGGGTGACTTGACAGTGGAATAGGTAGCCCAGAAAAACGTGGAGACTTCACATGCAAAACCTGGTACGACACAGTCCAGGGCAACCTGCCTTGGCTGACCCTGCTCTGAGCAGGGCGTTGGACTAAATGATCTTCCTCCCTGCCTCAGCTGTGATTATCCTGCTTCACTGTTTGGGAACCACAGCACCAAAATCAGCAATCCATATACTGCTTCAGGAAATGCAGTATTATGTAGTGTCTAGCACAGAATGAGGGAAGGCTCCCTCTCACAGAAAACTAGTCACAAAATGCTCAGAAGCTGTAGTGTAGAATAACCAAAAAGCTATCAGCATCAAATGGTCCTGAAGCAAAAGCTGACTGGATGGAGCTAGTATACTGGACACATCTTTTAGGGCTTAAAAGAAAAAAGATTTTTTTAAAAAAAGAACAAAACATATTAATACTAGAAAAATCACTTATCCTGTGAAAGTTCCTCAATGCATGGTCAAAAATGGACAGTTGAGGAGGTCTGTGACATTTTGGGGGGAATGACCTTATGATCCCACAGGTAAACAGAACATACAGGCAGACTAATGCTTAAATGTGCTATGCGGTATCACAAGCCATTGGCTGTCATCGCAGGGCTTGTTGTGTTCAGGCTGATTATTCCCCTGGAATGCAAAAATCAATTCTAACTTGCAGACTATTATTTTGCACAGACCCACAGTATTGCAGGTTTTGTTCTCTGTTTTATATTCATTCACTCTCAGGGGAGCAATCAGAGGCCAAAGATAATTGGTAACAGTCACCAGTGAATTCATTGGACAAAACTTTCCTCAAATCCAGAAAATGATTTCATTCTGTTAATTAGCCTTCTTTGTTGAAACTGCTGATACAGCTAAAAGGTGTGGGAAGAGAGGGGAGAAGTGAAGATATTTGTATAATCACTCTCAAGGAGCCATACAAGAGAGTAAGAGGGAAAGACCTTAAGGTCTTAGCTAAAAGCCTTACAGCGCAGGATACCCTCTGCATGCGTGCACACGCACAAGTGCTTGTGTGAGATGAAGAGGCAATGTAGCTTTACAGACATTTCTATCCGCTAAAATTTACCTGTGCTTCAAACCTAGAGGAAAACGACACCTTGGGCTGTTCTTCCCAATTGTAGCCAGGCTGTCTGGCATAATTCTCACTCACAGAACACCAAATTTCTCTATAATTAAAGAAGTCTGCCAAAGGAGCAGAACTACAGTCTCCAGGAACTGCTTCAACTGACTCACTCCATGCAACTCTAAAACACATTTGAAACAGCTGTTTGGGTTTGTTTGTTTGTTTTTTAAATGCAATTTCATATTTTTCAAAATTGTATCCCCTTTAATTAACCTGGGCCTCCCTTTTTTGCGTAATAGGGCACAATCTCTTAATAAGTGCAAGCAAGCAAATATGAAGCAAATCCTGTAGTAACAGCACTACGGAAAACCCTGTGGGAAAATTAACTGAATTCAGAGCTGGATTTGGATGTGGTACCATATACAAAATTAGGTATAAAGCAGGGAGGGGAAAGCAAAACAAACAATTCTTGGTTAGTAGCTGGATCACTGACAGAGGCAGGGTGTCTGCAAAGAACCTGCACATAGTCATGAGAATAAAAATTATAACAAAATTAATGTATTATCTATGAGGTTGCTACCTTTTAAATGCTTTGACCTGCTTCTGTGAGATTTTCTTTTTCTGACTGTGATTCAACAACCAGGAAACAAAACTTCAAGATTATTCTGAACCCAAATTACAAGACTGCCAAGCATCAGATACTAGTCTGTACCTACTCAGAAGAAAGCAACAGGTATGATATAAAATAATTTTCTTGTCATTTCTCAAGTCTGGAAAACAGTATGAAAAAAGTAAAAAGGAAAGTTCTCTTTAGGGAAGTCCTACTTATGAATGTCAGGAAGAAATAAATAAAATGGTACTCTACTCCTATTATATCAAATACTTCCACCTTCCATTTCTATAAACTCCTTTTCCACATACGTGATGCAAGAATTAAGTATCCTCAAACTTAAATAGATTCCTTCAAAGAGGTTTGAACTTGTTAAGTAGTGCTGTATCTTCAAAATACCAAGAATATGCTTGCACTGTAATCTAAATCTATGACAAATTCAGTAACAGTGGAATGAGTCCTGTGTTTTCCTATAGACAAATGTTAAGAGCTGGCTAAATGTTAAAAAGTGTGCTTTTGGAAAAGACAACCTAGGAATGATCTCGAATAAAACAATAACCTTCTCCATTACCTCTTTTTGCCCTTTGGTATATTAAACCAACAACCCCATGTCTCAACTACCATGACTTTCAAGGTGATAGCTTATTTCTATACATTCTATATGGTATGTCTATTAATTTGATGGGTTTAATATTTTCTACCAGCTGTGGAAAATAGTTTGCTGCTAGATGACTGTAAAAGTGAGATTTGGTAAATAATTATTAGAAATCTTATGCTAACACTATGATTGAAACAACAGACAAAATTATAGCCAAGCAATTAACTAGTTGAGAGAGTTACTCATAAGTTTTGCGGTTCTTTGCTCTTATGACTAGATGTTCCTGTATGTTAGATGAGAACAATTTTGAAACTGACCACATGTGACTGAAACTGCGTTAAGCTTCAAGATCAAAGAACAAGAACAAAGACTTCAAGGACAGCCAAGAACTTCAAGTGGGTCAATGGTTGTAAAAGCAGCCCTTTGACTCAAATGGATCCTTCATTGCGCATGATCGGATATAGGCAGTACTATGATAATCAGTTATAATCATTTTTATGTATATGTATATTAATCTGATTAATATGTAATTGTTACTCCATATAACCTGCTTGTGCTGAAGCTGTGGCATGCACACTGGGTGGAATTACCCCCGTGCATCCAGCGCTGCAATAAAAAAATGCCTGCTTTCTAAAACTCCAAAACGAGTCTTAGAGAGTTTCTTCAACTGGCTTTTCGATATCACAGGGAGTGTTTGGAAAAAAATGGTTACTGTATCTGTTAAAGATTTCCCAGTACGAAATACCATGTTGCCAAATTGCTTTTCTAGAACTACATATTCATGGCTTTTTCAACAGGCAAAAAAATATCATTAGTAATGCCTTGATGTAACCAGTAATTTCATAAGAAACACTGTCAGTGTTCAAACATCATTAAGTAGTGGACATCTGAAGAAGCAAAGTGG
Organism: Elanus axillaris; assembly: GCA_026212715.1. Lineage (NCBI taxonomy): Eukaryota > Metazoa > Chordata > Aves > Accipitriformes > Accipitridae > Elanus > Elanus axillaris. Next base: position 19,974,719 of record JANZLQ010000031.1, on the reverse strand, counting down.
TTGTCAAACATACTTCCAAACAGTCACATGGAAAACAAACGGCATTTGATAGAAAGAAAATCCAGTGCCTGAAAGGTTAAAAAAAAAAAAATTCCTTTAACTGCATTTTGACTTCTGTTATACCTGATCTCAAAAAGCAAGGGTTTTTCAAAGGCATTTAGCTTTAAACATTCACAGTACCTTTGAATGTCCTCAGCAGGACCAGAAAAGAGGGATTCAATTTTCAAAGATAATTGTGTCAGATAACTGTCTCATCCCTTTTCAGAAACAATCTGATAAATACCTAATTACCAGCCAAGTGATTTCAGAGCCACACAGCTGGGCCTGAGAAAAGGCTACAGGGAATGACAAGGTCCCCAAAAGCCATCCAAGGCAAGAGGCAGTTGGTTTGTGAATTACTTCATTTATTTAGCTGATAAAATGCACAGTAAGTCCCCAGAGAAAACAAAATATTCATAAAATGTTGAAATAGTAAACAGAATTAATATTTAACCAGAGAAGTAAAATATTAATTTTCAAACAAAACAGGACTGTGTATTACAGAACGATTACATTCCAAAATCCATGACGGTAAATATTCAAGTCCTTAAAAACACTCATTTTTCCAGAAAGCATTTGTACACTACTCAGTCTAGCCTTGCCTTGTGTTGATATATAATGCTGTGTAATAAGAAATTGGCTTTATAGTAATTTATCCTGCAATCTTGCTGCAAACTTAAAAAGCATTCTGATCTTAAACAATTATAGTCTTAACTGTCAAATGGGAAAGAATTTATAAAATGTCACCAGTGTTAAAGAACTACTTCATCTTTCTTGAAAAAAACTCATAATCCAGCAATCCTTTCTAAAAATAGTGAGTGCCTTCACTTTTAAATTATCTTCACCAATTAAAAAAACCCACAGGTATATGTAGCATCTCAAATTTCAGTGAATCTTTTTACAATGTACATTGTAAAAGCCAATCCTGTAATCTTGCTGAATTCCTTGTGGTTAGAGAACTGTTGGCCCCTGCTACCCAACCTAAATGTTAATGGAGTGGAGAGGATGAAATATCAACATAATGATGCAGAGTTCAGAATCACAGATGGGAAGTAGCTTACTGATAATGCTTCAACAATATTAAAATGACCAAGTTATATATTCCTTAGGCTTTATGAATTATGTGTTTGCTTTGTGAAAAATGCAACAGATCTGGGATGGTAATCTCAAAAGTACATATTTCTGACCTAACTGCTCCCAGATTGGAACAAACTGATTGGAATCTTGCAAATGTGATGAAATAGGATGGATTTATGCACTTCTGTAAAGTCCACTCATAACATTTAAAAATAAGGACACAAAAAAAACGTTACATGTATGCAGGAGAGAGGTGAGTCAATGGCTGTTGAGTACACAGTGAGGGAACAAAGATTTAAACTAAGCTGGTTGCCTTTACTCTGGAGTGGAACAGTAGTGATCACAGTCAAGAACAGAGGGACAGTTTGAAAACCTGTTCCTTTCAGACTCTCAGCTATTCAGTGACAGCGTTTCTGCATGCGTCATTATTCACCTTGCACATAAAAATAAACTAAAGCTGGCCAAGAAGAGCCAACACTCTGCTAGCATTTAAGTTCCAGAAGTCAGGCATGCATGTTCAGTGGGGCAGGCAGGAAAAAGTCCTGTGATTTTGCCTACCTGAAATTTAAGATTTGACCTGAGATCACAGCTTTGGCATAACTGCTGTTGTGAAAGTGTCTTTAAATATGGAAGTAAAATCCCCAGATAATTCTCTCCCCAGCTACAATTTTGCAAAAAGAGATCTATGTGCTAGTTACTTAATACAAAGAAAAGCCCAAACTCCACTTCAGTGCATGGTGAAAGCTTTGTGTTCATCTAGCCTTCAAGCTTCTTAGGCTTCTATTTATTATGACAGACTGAGGCAGAAAATGCCCCCTCATAAATTTAAAACTCTGTGAAATATAAAAAGGAAATATTAGATGAAGTCTCTGTGCACAAAGCAAAACAGGGATGCTCTCTACTGCAAAGCTATGAAACAATAGGTACTTGGGGACCACAGACTACAGCCTCTGGAGGCAAAAAGGCTTGCAAGAATTCTTTTCCTTTTGAGATTCAGCTTTGAGGAAAAGAAAAATAGCTTGGCTTTTGCCCTTAATAAGAACGGGAGCAATTGTAATGGATTTGCAGATCCTGCCCCAGCAACAAGTCTTCTCAGAGACCGAAATTTACATCAGGATTTAAAGAATATTCAGCTCTCCCCTAGAGCGCATTCATCCTTCTGGGGTCGCCAGTAAAGGTGAGGCTTAAACAATATAAGGACTTTCAACCTTGTCTGCTTCTTGGTTAAATAGACTTGTGTGAAATGCTAACTCCTTGGGGGAAAGGAAGAAGGCACCAGCTTTCATGAAGATACTGGAAGAGTGGCAGAATCCCTTTGAAATTGAGACTGATCTGATAAGGTCATTATGGTTGTTAATAGCAACTCTTTCCTCTGCTTCCTTGGATGAGGCTGCGGCATTTAGCTACAGTCTGGAGCAGCAAGCAGCCAAGCTGCCATTGCAGGGGGACGCTGGGGACTGGCTGCACCTCTGGAAAGCCTCATCCTTTCCATATCCCAGTAGACAGAAGAGCTTTTCCCTGTAAGTGAGAGGGACACTATTGCCTCCTAGCCTTTCTGGGACAAAGCTAGTAGCTTTTTGTTATGTTTCATACTTAAAGCAGACTGATGCCTCACTGTTGATTTTGCTCCCACTAGCTTTTAAACCACGAGTCCAACGTGAAGAGAAACACAAAGATTTAAAGTAATAGCATTTTTACAGTTCATGAGACTGTATATCTCTGGGTTAACGGAAAAATTCATAATGTCACCACTCCCAGCCTCAAAAGGAACGCAGGGAGGACGTAACCCTTACCTCTTCTGTCTGGCTAATGGGCCCATGCAGAACTCCACACCAGCTCCAGGGGGGTGAGATGCAGGGCTGCACAGTGGTGGGCCTTAAATTATATGGAGGGAACGAAAAAGGAGATCTGGGGTTATTTCAGAGAGAAAGTTTAGTGGATGCAGCATGTGAATCTTTCAGAACCCAAGTCCTTCTGGTCCTGCTATTTCTGTTTCAGCCTCCTATGAGGAGAATAACCAATGAGGAGTGAGGGGACCACAGACTACATGCAAGAAAGTGCTATTCTGTAACCCTGATAATCCCTCCTGACCATGCTTTATGAAAGGGATTTATTTAGTCTATGTGGTATCAACAGCCTATGAAAAATTAAGGTATCACCAGCAAGCTCCTCCCAGACCGTGATGGGCTACCTGTTCCTACAAGTAGGAGGGAAGAGAGAATCTGAGGCAAGATTTGAAATCTCATTTTTAATATTTCTGTGGAATTGAAGTCTCAGACAAAATATATTTTAAAACTGCACTAAATTTTACCAGGAGCAGGATGTGCAAAAAAAGTTTCCCTCATAATCCAAACATTAGTTTGAAAATGCAGATGACTCCTAAAAAGACTATCATCCCCTTTTCCCCCCACCTTCTTCCTTGGTTTCTCCTTTTAAGAAAATCCCTTAAAGCATATTTTTAAACATCTCATCAGTTCTGGAACATAATTGAAGGTCTGAAGTTATCTGTTCAACAGCTAACAGTAGAAGAGAACTCAAATTGACAAACTGAATATTTTGAGCCTGGAAAACTTCCCTTCTGATAGTGATCCCAGACCATTATTCCCATCTATTAGAAACAGAGAGCTGTTATGAAGTACAGCAAACAGGAATGAGCATTTTAAAGTTTTGTTTCTAAGTATTATTGTAGAAAAATAAATAAAAAGGATAAAGCTCCAAAAAATCTCCTGACCAGGAAAGCACAACAGGTATGGAAAAGAGAATGAAGGTTTTATGTCTCAGAAAGGCTACCCAAACTTAGAAATTCTGATGCAAAAGTTGAAATAACATTTGCATACAAAAGCAAATATAAAACCCCCCACGTGTCTCAATAACAAATGCTAGAGTTTCAGCTACCCAGATAGCCCAGTAAACCAAAGCCTGGCAATAATTTTCATTCATATTTTCTCCTATCAATGCAATGAACTGTCCTAAGAGAAAACATTCAGCTCAAACAAAAGGGATTTCATTTTGTCAGAATATCTAATATAGTAAAAGTTCAGATTAACTGGCTAGTATTTTGACAGGTCCCCAGTTTCTAGCACAGATCCTCATGCATTTTATATTTGTCAGATGCACAATCAGATACTCACACATGTTATCATGCTCCCTGTAACTACAAGGGACACCAGCTAGAAACATATTTTTAAACTTATGAATGTGCCTGACATAACTGGTGTGACCTTTCTTAATAGAGGAACTGCTGTATAATCACTCTCAGGTGGGCAAGAAAATAAAACATCTTGAATCACTGAATTCAGTCACATCAGCAGGAATTTGAAAACGTGGACCAAATATTCCTGACCTGGACAGAAGCAGGTAATTGGAAATTTATACAGGTGGAAAACTGATTTCCTAGCTGTAAACCATAATTACCAAACTAACCTGTAATGGATGAATAATTAGGTAGTAAAAAAAATGGCTGAATCTACAGGTATTGTTTATTCATGACTTAATAATCAGCTGTGTTTCTGCATATTTCATTTAAACAGCTCTTTCAATCTGGAACTACTAGAGGAGTGACTACCATGCAGGCATTATAACAGTATAATTTTAAAAACGCTAAGAGTGATTCAAGAAAACTATTTCTGTCTTTCACTTCAGAAAAAGTTTTTATTTTCTTTCATTGAAGCAGCTGTGTCTTTGGAAATACCTGAAATAAAGCGGCATTAATTTTCTAACAAACTCTACTCTACCAGAAATAGTACCCATGGAGCAAGACAACAATATCATATGCTTTCTTTCTGAACTGGAAACTGAGATGAAGAATGTTAATTAGATGTTTGAGAAAATTATGCATGTTCTGGCTTATGCCACTGGCACTTTTGGAAGGCAAAATTGCTTTTCTAGGACTCAAAAGACCACATTAGCTTAACTTAGTAAAAGGAAGACACTGTAAAAAACTGACTCAAGATACTTTTACTCCATTTCCTCCTTTTTAAAATAATAATTTTGTTCCAGTATTTCCACTACCTTGCCTTTCCACCCCCACTCTTTCCCCTCCTTTCTTTTCAGATAAGTCTGGAGGCCTGGATCCACGTAGATGGGTTCTTTACAGCACTCTAATGCTACAACCAGTGAGAAGGCAGCAATGGATTAGACATTGATATGGCTACAATGTAAATTTACTCACAGTTTGAACATATGTTTTATTATACAGTCAGGTAAACTAATCAGTATTAATTAAGAGGTTCATAACACGCCTCAAAGTCACGTTCCTTGCACACATTAAACTGATTCAGAGTTACTCTTCTCCAGGTCTTTTCCTGTTAGTGAGAGGGAAATAAATTTATTTTAAATCCTTGCTCCCATCTGCACCAACCCATATCACAACCCACCTTCCATTCATTTCCTGAAAAATGAATACTTAATTTGTTTTCAATCTACATTGGAGATCTCCAGTATGTATTGGCAGACAAAAGGTAAATTTGTTGGGAATCACAAAGAGCATGCTCTACAGAGTACAAAATATCCCTGAACTTTTTAATTGGAAAAAAGTAACAGCTAATAATAATTTCACAGGGAAATGAGTATGCTTTAGCACACCTGTATGTGCTTATAGTGTAAGATTGTACCTTGCACAGCAAGCACTAAGATTGAAGCGTCTAACAATATATGATCATAATTAATAAATTAATAATTAATTTCAACAAAGCTTCTTTTGCATAACCTCAAAGCAATTCAAGAATTTTGGTATCTGAAACAAAATATTTTAATTATTCCCTGGTACTCTTCCCATTTCTTTTATGTCAGCCCACATGCATACTTTTACTAATATCTCTCTCACAAATACCAGCATCCTAACAATTCATCAAACTTTTCTGAGTCTTTACTAAAGTCATTACTCTGGAATGATCTGTTCATAAGCACAAAATCTACAACTATCCTGGTCTTTGCACAATAGTTTATACTGTTTGTTTATAAATAGTTCCTTCCAAGTACATGTGTAACAATTACAATAACGGTTTTCCCTCTCGGCTGGGGCGATGCTGCCACGGCAAACTGTTTCTCAGTTACTTAAGGTGTCTCCTAGTTCCACAAAGACTCTGCTTATGCAGAGCACTCAGATAGCTCAAGAGCCATGAACTGAAATACCAGCAGATGACAAATCAAAATCTCATTTTCATAAAATGAATGCTACCTCTCCCAGCATTTAAAGTTCTTGTCTAAAATTGCCTTTGATGAAACAAAGTTAAATTGATGTCAGGGAGAAAGAGCATGCTATAATACGCTGCTATACTTGGCAGTGGACCAACAAAGATACACACTGGGGCACACTCTAATGTATATTTTAGAAGACAGCACCTTCATCAGTACACTGGGAAATATTTTACCCTTATGAATGCCTATAGAAATTAACTCTCTGTTCCCCTCCCCCAGTAAAATTTGCTTAAAAATACTCTCACAGATAAAACATAACCAAACACAAAATAATTCATGACAGACAAGTCAACATTCTTCAAAGCAATAGATGCTGCTCTACCACTGCAGGCAAGGACAACTAAGACAAATAAAAATATGTAGCGCATGAATAGAAATTACAGCAGGTTTGATTACAGTGAAAAATAAGAAAATCCAAAGCTCCTGAGAAGCAGTTTAAAAAGCAACAGTCCTTGGTAAGAAAAAAATACCTGTTTTTCAAATGGCATTCAGGAAATCAAATTTCCCTGCAAAAAACTTTTCCATGTTTAAGTATTCAGACTCCAGGCTTCAAAAGCCAATATTTATGAGACTCCTCTTTCAGCAATTTGCTGCACTAATCTAGAATAGCATTGCTCACATTTACATTTAAATTCAGCCAACTATATCATCACATTCTTCAAGCAGTTTATTTACTCTGTCCTTGGCAAAGCATCTGGTTTAGTTTTCCATAATATAGAATATATCATATAGAAAATGTCTTTTCTGAACATCTGAAATGGAATAAACTGAATTGTATGCTCAATGTGACACAGCAGATTCAGAATATATTAAAAGAAGGGAAGTAAGACAACAGTGCAGGAATGACACAATATAGTTTTACTGCTCTTCCATTCAGTGCAACCTGTCAGTCTAACTGTAAGTCTAAACTACTAAATTTCAGATATGAAACTCAATCTGATCTGCTGTGCAAACATTCAGGCAGTTTATTTTAATGGATCACTGTCTCCATTCAAACATAAATCAAACCCAGTGTTATAATAATAGAAGATATGAGAACTTCTTCTGGTAGCAGATCTATCTTAAAGTCATGAAACCTGCAATAAAATGCACACTTTATTAAAAATATCTAATCACTGTCAATGGCTTTTGGCGGGTTTTTTTTATGATTCTGATACAGGCTTAATAAAACTATTTACTAAACAGAATATATAAGCAGGTTTATTGACAAATCACAGATTAACCTCTCCACTCCTGACCTTTCTTCTTCCACCTCATCTCCTACCTCGGCCATTTCACTGACACGTCAACCTAGCTGGCATGCTGTTGGCTTAACATGGCCAAAATTGATCTCTTTGTCTTCTCACCCAAGCACTGCATCACCAGCATCCCCCCTGTCACTCAAGCCTGTAATAAAAATGTCATTTTTGTTTCACCTTTCCCTAGCCACCCAGATCATAAATAAATCTTTCTGCTGCTGCTTATACACATTAAAGATAATTTTATTCCTTTTTGCCTGCACAGCTAAATGCTCACTTAAGCTCTTGGTTCTCATTTTGATTCATTTATTCTCAAGCTCCATTACATCGTATCAACCATTCCCTTTCAGCCCATTCTAAATGCAGTTTTTAGTTTTATCTCCATTTAGGTTTCATCACGATGGGCAAAAATTCCAAAAGCATAAAACAGCCTAAATACCCAAGATCCTTGAATCCATTTAGGATTCTAAATAGATATGGGTCATTTTTGTAAGCACTCATGCAGCTAAAGATGCAGATTATTATTAGACACATGAACATCTACAAAAGCTTCTCTCTTTGACAAAGGCACATCAGCCCCTAACTATCTTGGAAATTGGACAATTTTACACACTCATCCACTCTTGTAATCCTTCTGCCACCTTCTTGTTTCATGCACGAAATTTTTCGTATCATTTCTTAACTTTGTCCTTTTTTGGCTCCTCTTCTCTCTTGGCATTTTAAATTCTACTTCTTTTGCTACCATCTATTTTATATACAGGTTTGCCACTTTCTCCCATAAATGTTTAGAATTTCATTTCACTTCTTAATGGTACACCTAAATCTAAGAAGCAGCTCACTAATGCCAGCTAAACTTAAGATGCTACAATAGTAACAAAGCAAGTAACTATTCATATAAAGTTTGTGTATATATGTGTACATAACATATATATGATTGCATATTGTCACTCTTCTTACAATAACTTTACATTCTGAAAGTCTATGTCATTTGCGTGTCTTACAATGAGATTGAGTTTTCACTGGGAACAATAAATCTATCAATATATATTAAAATCATAATTTTTAATAATTCATGCACAGAGACTATGTAGAAAATTATCAAACACTCAACACCACAACTATAAAGCCAACCATACATAAATATAAATAAACAATGTTTCATTCTTTCCTGATTGTTTCTGCCTAGGAGTCCCCTCTCTCATATGTCACAGTATAATTTTGCTGAATTAATTATTAGAAATCTAAGTTTTGAAGAGTAAATGAACAAAAAAGAAAGTGCTAAACTAGAGAAAAATATTTTTATGTTGTTAGCGAGAGACAGTGCACGTGGTTCATGCAGTGTACCCTGATAACAGCAGTAAATTAACAATAGTGGTTCACAACTGACTAAAAGAACAAAGCAAACTACCTGTTGATCCTCTATCAGCCTGTTCTGAGGTAAACTTAATGTGCTTATTGTCACAGAATGTCTTTTATGGACTGGGAAAAACAACTGGCCCTGTGTCGTTCTGAAATCGCAAGTGGTGACAGGAAGAGGGTCAGTGGGCCATGGCTCCCAGCCAATGTTTGTCCACTTCCAACCCAGGGCACTTAGAAGGGCGAGAGGATTGCCTCCCTAGAAACACTGTGGTTTAGAGCCTTTGTTCAATAAGAAGTTTTGTCCTTGGGAATCCAAATTAACACAACCCACCCAAGACGCTTGTGCCAAACTAACTGACCATGGCTTTAGACCATGACCAAATCACAACTCTAACTTGTCAGAGATTCTTAATAATAAATCTCTACCTTCTGGATGGTTTTTTAAGGTATGCATATGTGAAGGAACACAGCACAACAAAACAGAACCCCAGGGAGAAGGTATTCAACAGCCTTCACAGGTAAGCTTTATACATAACAAAATTACTTAAGAAAAACTGCAGAGTTCTTTTCTACCCACAACAGAAAATACATATGTTCTTTCATTTATGTATTCATTTCACAGCTATAAAATAAAGCAATATTTAATTATTCTAATCAAAATATCAGAGCCTGTTATTTAGTAAACCCTGCTGCCTATTTATTTTGCTATTACTGTGACAGCAAAAACTATCATATGTATTCTATAAAAAGAACCTTACATTAAAGCCTATATAAATGCATGCCATAAAATACTTGGAATTTTTCCTTAAAAGAGGTACTAAAACTTCCTCCTTTAATTCATTAGCTTTCATTCGACTTTGATTGCTGCTATAAAATGCTATTTCTTTTTTACGATACCATGATCAGGTTTTTTTGGCTTACCGTAAAGGAAGCGAACATCAATCATTTGTATTATTCTATCATGATCAGTGCTCAGAAGGGAATGATCAAGTAATTTTATTAAATCATGCATTACCTACATCCTGCAGTTAAAGAAAAACAAACCACTGAATCCAAAGCTCTAGTTATCAAAGAAATATGAATTGCCCTTTCCAATATGTATTATTAAGCATCCTGTACAAAAAACTCTAGTACTGAAGCCAAAAATGATTCACATGAGATATGTTTAGCAATGAAGCACTAAGAAATTTCTGGCAGAAGTGTTAATTCAGCACATTTTCAATGATGGAGTAAAATGGCCAGCACATGTATTAATCATCTGATATTATCTTTTGTATAATGGCATGTACTCCTCTCCCTTTAATTGTTGCTAGCTGAAATGGCATTTGAGCTGAGTAGAGACTTGAGGATTAAGGTTGTAACAATATACAACCAGAACTGCTTTGCCAGGTCTTCTGCTGAGTACATCTTGGCCCCAACTCTCGAGGCTCCGCTTCTGCTAAAAGCTGCAATCAAGACACTCGGACAGTAAAGGATACTAAAACAACCCACACTCTAAAATGCATATCCTAGTTTCTCATGAAAAAGCGTTTGTGACCAATAAAATACGTTTTCATTACGTCTTATGGCAGAAGGAGTAACCATGAGCACAATGCACTTTTCCACATGGGAGTATCACTACTGACAACTCACTCATAAAGATGGTTCCTCATGCTAGACTTCATACTTTCTTACATCTGTCCAGAAGTTTGGAGAGGAATTCCTTCACTTTCCTCCCTTTATGTTTTAGCAACCATACCTCCCACAAATGCTGCTGGATGCTCAGCCCTGGATATGACTTAGTTACTTCATGCTCCATCATAACAAAGAGCAGTATAAATACTGCCAGTAACAACGCTAGCTTATTTCCACTGGATCCCAAACTTTGGCTGCAAGTCTGTGGGACTAGTAGTATGGACTTTTCTGGGCATTCCTTGGATGTGCATTTGTGTTAAATTTAATTATCTTCTAGCTGTCAGAATTAAAATGGAGATACGCATGCATGCCTCCACATTTGAAACATGTTATTGAAGAAACAGAATGGGTCAAAAACAGGGAAAATAAAAGGTTTAGGCTATATCTCTGGACAAGTCAAACCAATATAATTAAATACATTTATCCTCTTGCCTGCAAAGAGGTACTGTGCTAACAAATTTATGAAAATGCAAGAAACTCCTGAGCAGACCAAAATGGCCAATTAACTGCTTGTGTATTTAAAAGACAGAGGAAACAACCTAACTTCAACCCCTGGAGACATACAAAGAATCTCAGCCTCTAAAAGAGCATGACTGCCTAGAGATAAGGGGCGTGAAAGAGCCAGTCACGTTAGAAATGGAGAAATACAGCCCAAAGTCATACTACAGAACATTGCCTCTAAGAAGAACCTTCTTATGGGAAACCCAAGGCAGTATTCAGTTCTGTGATACCTAGTTTGACGCTACAGGAAGATTTGCAACAGTAGCAGTCTTCTCAAATTTTTCATGAGCCACATGCATCCATACTGTCTTTTTGAGCTGCTTCAGATCAATCCCCATTTCCCATGCCAAGTGGCTCAGAGTGGCTCACATCCATGCTGTTCTCTGCAACTTCTGCTTAGAGTTGCGTGGTCGCACTCAGACCAGATGGCATTCAAAGTAATCCACGGCTTGGTACCTATACCACACATACTCACCTATAGGCATCTTTAGCATATTTGTATATAGCTCATCTATAACTGCTCAACAACCTCTGGGTTGTCTAGGGATGCTTGTCCCATATCACACAGGGGCTGGGGAGCGATATGGTACCACAGAGTGAATATGATCCAGGGCACAGGTGCCCAAAACAAAAAAGGGAGTGATCCAACCTGAACCACAAAGGCAGTAAGTAAGAGTAGTTAGGCATGTACTGAATCCATGTATCAGACCTATACAGATCTGTAATACGAACTACAGTAACAGTGCAAAGTGATTGACAAATGTTGTCCCATCTTACAAGACGTACTTGTTTTCCAGAAGATATGCCAAATACTTCAATCTCTAAAATACCTAATTATTGTTCTAGACATCCTGAATTGAAAAGGAAACAAAGACGGTGTTGAGTTTTCTTTTATTACAGGTATTTTGGCAATAAAATGAAAACCTACATGGAACATTTATCTTCTGAGAAGATTTTAAATGGTTTCCACATGATCTGGGGCAAAATTCGAGTCACAAGGATACACTCCTGGTCAATATTGAAACATCAGTGATCTACAAGGCTAACCTAAGGCGACATGGTCCCTGAAGCATTAAGAGTAGAACTGGGAACACAAAATCCAGCCCCTACAGAAGATGCTTTTGGGGTTTGGGGTTTTGGGGGGTTCTTTTGTTGGTGGGTGGATTGGGTTGGGGGGGGGGGGGAGAGGTGGGGGTACAGCACCTGACTCTAGGAACGTTTTAAGAAATCCCTATA
>JANZLQ010000031.1:19936549-19957246 GCA_026212715.1 Elanus axillaris | reverse complement strand
TCCTCATCCATCCCCAGCTGGGAGCTCCCTGTGCTCCAGCTGGTCACTGACACAGAGGGTGACACCCCCTCCTCATCTCCCCCGCCTCTCCTTCCTAAAGGACCTGTATCTCACCGCATCTCCATGATGCCAGTAAGATCGTAGCCCTGTAGGCGTGCGCATGTGTGTAACTGCTCTTGTTTATTCCCCACACCAGGTGCATTTGCATAGAGGCATTTATGTTGGGCCCCCAATGAAGCTGACTTACTGGCTGGAATTCCTCTGTGCTACTGGTCAGGTGCTCTCCTGCTGACCTGTGATCCCTCTCCAGGCTTGGTGCACCTATTGCTGGCACTGATGTCAAACTGGTAGGAGTGGGATGGATTGAGGTTGCCTCCCCCCGGGAACTTTAGTTTAAAGCCCTCTTCACTAGCTTGGCAAGCCTATGACCAAAGATGCTCTTCCCCTTCTCTGACAGATGGACCACATCAGCCCCCAGTAGACCAGGTTTCTCAAAGTGACTCCCATTGTCTAAGCGGCCAAACCCATGGATTTGGCACCAGACCTGCAACCATCTGCTGATTCACCAGATAATCCATATATTATAGAAACCTTTTTTTCCCAGTAATAGCTTCCTAAACCAGAATTAATAAATCTGACTCCTTTTTTCTCCTGGTTTCCTTCAAAACAAGATTTAACCAATCATATGCCATACTCTCCGAATCAAACACCGTAATAGTTGGTGCATCTGTTCGGAAACTGTAACCAAATTTGAGAGGTGGCGTCTCAGAGATAAACTTCCACATTCCCATGTGGTGGAAATGGGCACCTGAACAGAGATGTCCATTAGTGCTCTTGCTGAAGGGCAGCTAGCAGCAGGAGCTGTCCTCACCAAACATCCCACCTGCATGGGCCAACCAGTTCATTAACACATCCCAGCTCAGGGGCAATCCATGACTCCTTCATGCTGTCAAAACTGCAGGTAGGGAAGGCTGAACTAGGCACCTCTCTGGTAACTGAAGTGCTTCAGACGAATGAGGCTACATTCGGAGGCGGAGCTGTCACGACTAAGCTGCGACAGGAGAAACAAAAACCTGAAAGAACATGCTAGATTTCCCTACAAAGACCCTAAAGAACACATTTGCCAAGGAAAAAAGGCAAATAATGTTCTCAAAGGAACATTATTATACTAGTGACAGCCACCAATTCACCTTTCCCACCATATTAATTTAGCAAAGAAGCTGCAATGAGACACCAAATCAAAATCTGCAACCATCTATGACTACAATAATTAAGCTTTTTACAATAAAAACTTGGAAGAAATCTCAGATATGCAATGGATGCCAGATGTTGCTTTTATTAAATCAGTTTATTCAAAAATCCCATTCACTGCATAGCTGTGCTGGTTTTGGCTGGGATAGAATTAATTTTCTTCACAGTAGCCAGTATGGGGCTGTGTTTTGGATTTGTGCTGAAAACGGTGTTGATAACACAGGGTCGCTTTCCTTACTGCTGAGCAGTGCTTGCACAGAGCCAAGGCCTTTCTGCTTCTCACCCCACCCCACCAGCGAGGAGACTGGGGGGGCACAAGAGGTTTGGGAGGGGACACAGCCATGACAGCTGGCTCCAAACTGACCAAAGGGATATTCCAGACCATATGCTGTCACGCTCAGCATAGAAAGCTGGGGGAAAAAGAAGGGGGGGCTTTCGAAGTTATGGCATTTGTCTTCCCAAGTAACCATTACATGTGATGGAGCCCTGCTTTCCTGGAGATGGCTGAACACCTGCCTGCCCATGGGAAGTAGTGAAGAAACTCCTTGTTTTGCTTTGCTTGCATGCACGGCTTTTGCTTTACCTGTTAAATTGTCTTTATCTCAGCCCACAAGTTTTCTCAATTTCACCCTTCCGATTCTCTCACCCATCCCACCCAGGAGGGAGTGAGTGAGCGAGCAGCTCTGTGGTGCTTAGCTGCCAGCTAGGGTTAAACCACGACAATAGCATTGAATCAACATTCTTTTCAAGCTGTTACTCATCTTCAAAAAACTCTGGTGCCCCATTGCTGTATTTGCCCTACAAATCACTGACATTAAGCCTGCAGTAGTATTTTTTCTGCTTTCCACATTGCACTACTCATTTTATGAATGTCCATATTAAAAAAATTATGTGGAGAAACATAAGTTACATTTTAAAACTTGCTTACTTATTAAAAATAGAGGACCCTACGTATTCCCACAAAACCTACATTTATTTATCCATGCCATTTGGATACACATTTTCAGAAAGAGAATAAAGAAGCAACTTGCCCTTAGTTTCTAGGGGGTTTTTAACATCAGGAAAAAAAAAACTGTTCAGAAAACAGTAAGAAAGAGAGTCAATAATTCTAGTGAAAGTTATTTAAATTTTATGTAATAATCAGGTTTACTTGGCATCCTCAATTCCCAGATATTTTAGTCATCACTTGCTTCAACTTTGCATTATGTTAATGATAGATAATTAATACTCCAGAATGTTTAACTAATGCTTCTACCGAAAATTAACCCTATCTGTGAGTACACACATGTATACACAAGGCTGTATATATATCAGATGATGCTGAACAGTATAATCTCTTACTAATGTTTTTAAGTAAAATATAAGAATGAAGCATAAAATTTAGTCAGATTTAAAACTGATAAAGAAAGAAATAATTTAGGGAACATTACCATCTTCAGTATATCACCTGTGAGTTCTGAAACTTTGAAACATTAGACCCATGCCAAAAGTTTTTCTCTTCTGCAAAACAAATTGGAAAGTAGCACATCTGAAACACATGCCTGACCCACCCTGCCCCCCACCCCCCAACTGCTAGCTATTGGAAATAATTGATATACCTGTAAATTGCTTCACTTTGCAAGTAAAGAGCTGAAATTAACTCCTGCTATTTTCTTTCTTTGACAAGTTTGAGCTAAAAAGAAAAGCTGCACTGGCAATACAAATGAAAAAAAAAGAATAAATTAAAAATCATATAGCATGCAGTACCTTGTGCTGGTTTTGAGTTACAGTAAACAACATTTCCTGTAATTCCATCAGTTGGCTATATATAACAGACTATGTGAGCACATCAGAAAGAACTGAGCTTGCATCTTCAAAATTTAATCAACAGTAAAAACAGAGAGCAGTTTTAATATTGGGTTTTGTTTGTCAGATTTGTCTCTCATCTTCAGGTAGAAAGGCCTGTGGAAAGGAGACTCTCTTCTACTTACTGATCATCAGCTGTTTTCATTTTGGGTCCTGTTGCAACCAAGCCTTGGGGCACTAACAAATTCTAAGAAACTAATTCCTGCATACCTACACTGAATATCTAGCTTGTATATTCAGTCTGAAAGCTGCAATCATTTCCAAGGTAAGGAATTCTCTAATCTTTTGATCCAGAGATGTAACAGGGAGAACCTTCCAAGCATGTGTCCCTAAAAAAAAAAAAGTTAACTAAAAATAGCAAAAGTGTTAAACCTAGAGAAAGAGCTGTTTGAGGAGCAGAGGCAGTCTAAAATTCTCGCTATGTTCAGAAAAACGTACTACTTTGAAACAAATATTTCATGATGGTAGTTCAAAATTGCCAAAATGGACTGTTTATATAAATGTAGTTGCTAGTTTAGAAATGTGGTTAACAAAGGTCAGTGTAGCTAAATCAAATCTTGTTTAAGCTCACCAATTTGCATGTTCTGTTAATGTATTGGCTGCATTTTTTTATTACAGTGAAGTTTTTAATGTTTGTTGTTAACTACTGTTAAATGACCAGCTTTCTACCACATCTGGCTTCTAATTACATATAAAAAGCAGCTGCTCAGGCATTCTCTTCCCTTACAAACATATCAGTACTATGCATCATTTGTTTTACAACAGCCAAAAAACTCTTCGGGATTATGTTTCCCTACTCCTAGCAGCTGAGTTCAGTTTGCATTAACCTGATGAGCCTTTACAAGATACACCAAAGAGCAAAATGAATCTATGCAGATGAAAATGAAACTCCTCCTGGAGTGCCAGTCTGAACCTGACAAGCACTGAATACTTACAAAGCTTGTTGAAGTCAAAAGGATGCACAGATGCTTGGCAGTGCTTGTGGCCTTAGGTCATTAAGAAACTGATAAAGTAGACTAATATAAAACAAATCTGAAGCCTTAAAATAAATCTTAACCCATTTAATATCTAAGATTGCTGCGGTTTGAGGAATGGAACAGAGACACTCAAGTTCCCAAATCCTTCAAGTAAGACAGATTACAAAGACGACATGAACAGATGACAGTATTTTTCACTTTGTATTTTAAAAATGAAACTTGCCCAAAGAAGTCTTAGTTTTATATTTTCAAATCAAAGATAAAAAAAATGCACCAGAACTGCAACATAGTTCCTTACTTTGCTTTTCCCCGTTCGCAGCAGTATTTGACTTTGATATTTATGCAAAACTGTTGGATGGAAAAATGGGGGGGAGGAGGGGGAAATATTATCTATGCAGCATACTAGTGTTTTCCCACTTACAGCCCAGACTTATCTTTCTGTTCTGGGATGGGGTTTTTTTAAGTCTTCCAGAATCAAGTCCAAGAATTTTGGTGCTTTCAAGCAAGTACTGAAATTTTCTGCCTATTAAAATCTAAGCCTATAAATCCTTATATAATTGCTGTTCTATGGTCAACTGATACATATATATAATATAGACACACATTTATTTTACTACTTGAAGCACTGCAAAGTAAAAATGCAGTAATTTGTTACTGTGATCACAGTATTTATATAAATACTATACCTATTTAAGTGTGTTGTTCTTAATTTTCATTAGTACACACAGTAGTATAACCTAAGAATTTTAGAAGCTACAGCTTGGAATAGCTTCCATCATCTCAGGGTTATGAATTCAAAGGAAACATATTAATGCTGTTTGGTTTTCAAATTTTAAATTTTTTAAGTCTGTTTGTTTTTCAAAATCAGTTTGGAATTATTGCTCTGTATTTACTCATTAAAAACTTCCAGTAAAGCTTATTTAAACAAAGGGTCTGTGTTGCTTGATGCTGAGCATACTTGCTATTCTCAATTATGCAAGGAACTCAGCACTGCAAATGGCAGGGCTAGGTGGTACCTCTCCCTTTCTCACAGCAGCTTTCAAGTATCCTTCAACTTTGTCCCACAGAGTGCTATGTTAAGAACAAGAAAATTCAAGTGTTATTTACATTCAGTATTGTATTATTCCACTTCAGTGTCTGCAAAGGTAAAACAAAGTATTAATATCCCTATATAAATTATGACTGCCTGTAGGTCTCGACATTCAGGGATCTCAATGCCAGAGAAACTAGATTGTGATGATTTTCCCACTTCTCACACATTATGGAAATATTCTCCCTCTCTTGATCTTTCATTCTCTCATTAAGGCAACCCCTAAGCCTTTTGTTTCCCACCAAATAGATCTACTTTTTTTTTTTTTGTAACCCAAAAGCATGTGTTTTCTTGATTATCCAGTAAGATAGCTCTGACTGGTGCATCTCTTTCAGACACCCATGACCATGGGACAGAACAATTGCTGGCTACCTAGAGACTTAATTACAACATGAAAAAAGTAAAGGCAATAATGAACACGTACATTCTACCACATAGCTGAGATACAGATTGTAAATAATTTGAAGACTAAAAGTCAAAATGAAGACAAGAATGTAAAGCATAATGCTACATTTTTATAAGTTTACAGATACACATACACATTTGCACCACATACACCTAGATTTTGCTGGCACTGAGACTGAACAAGAAAAAGTAGGGAGTTCATCCTCACAGAAAAGCACTAAGTTCAAAGAAACTATACATCAATATATCTGCCAAAATGTCACAGTGAATGAACTTCTACTACAAATCACTTTTTTTTCTTGCTTTCCAAGTCCTGTAACGCTATTAACAAACTGATACCTCTTAAAGACGCAACCTCCTGCAGGATTTTACTGAACATACCCTGAAGCAATGGATGTTGTAGAACTACAGAAATCACAGAAGGATATACTAGAGAGTGAGAAAAAAAACCAAAACAACCAAAACCCCACACCATAAAAGGCAGAAAATTGTCAAAGCGACTATATACACTAGAGATGCAGAAAACTAGAAAAAACATAAAAAAGGAATAGATAGCATCCTCAATGCAATGAAGAGTGCATGACAACCCAGCATTGAGGAGCAAGAAACATAAACAATCATTAAGAAAGGATAGAAAAGATATCAAAATCAGCAGCCCCAAATCACAACTATGTTTTCATGCTATTCTACTTAACATAATGGACAAGTAGGAAAGTGGAAAGGTGAAAAGGGAAAGAAAATTCACAGCAGTTAGCTATATTTAAAAGACATGGCACAGCTAATTCCATGGATATGTAAGACTAAATAGGAGTTAGCAGTAGAATAGTAGCACAATAGTAAGTTAGTTCTAAAATGTACTTTTCTAATTTTTTTTTACAAAAACAACTGAAAAAAAGAACCAGTTAGTGCCCTCTTATTTTTGTAATCAGATTTTTTTTTAAAGAGGACTAAAAAGAAGTTCACAACCAATATATAACAACTACATATATAAATATATACTTACATGACTCGGCAAAGGGTCTGACCTGAGGCATAAAAACCAGTCATGTTTTTCAGTCAACTGGGCAATGAAAATTAAATCTGGTTTCTCTTACAAGTGAAGGTGCAACCTTACGTTTTAATGTTTAAATTAAATGGCAATTCAAGGTGCTTGTATGTTTCTGCAAGCTAGGAGTTAAATTACTCTCTCCTCAGTTTGAACCATAACCAAAAAGCATTTTATCAGTGCAATAATGCACTTCAACAAATGGAGCTCACAATGGATACTCACTTTTCTCTGGAGAATGAAGAAAACTTGTATTCTCTTTCTGCCTCACAACACACTGGCAGTCTAAGGTATCCTTTGTAGTCACACAGCTTGTCATATATTACTGGATATATTTCACTTATATAGATGTAGGAAGCAGTTATGTATAGCCCCTTACCTAAGGTATAACTATTTTAATGTCTCAAACTGTTACCTTCCTTACTAATGCAGAAACTAAGTTAACACTTATTTCTTAACTCCATCTGAGTTTCCATTTCAATTTTTGGAAAAATGGTGAAGTAATCACAGAAAAGGACCATGAAGTTACACCCCATATATTTAAATTCTCATATTGATACTATAATAGCAATTCTATTACCATAATAATAGGTATATGAATATAAATAAATGCTTCACTTCATTTGTGTCAGAAAATAATATGACAGAGAGCAGGGCTCCAGGGATTCATTTGACATTATTGAACAACCTCTTAGCCTAGGATATGCCTTTAGCTGGCCTGCTACAGACAGATTACACAAAGGAAGATCTACTGTTGGCTTTTGAATTAAAGTCTCAGAGGTTGATCTGTGCCACACAAAGGATTCGCTAATGGGAGTGCAAGTAATGTCACCTTTATAAAACAAAAACAAAACAACAAAAAAAGGCAAGGAAATCCTAACAATTTAGCACCCAGATAAATAGTTTCTAAAGAACACTTCTCTGAAAGGGCCCTTGTGAAGACTCCTCCTGCATGTGCCTCAAGCCCTGGACCAGGGGCTGAGATGTCTGATATAAAATTTAGATTAAAATTTTATCAGTCTATTTCAAAAGCCATGAAATATGAGGGAGTTTTTTAGCTTCAGAGGACATAAAACTTAACAATAACGAAATGTACCTTAAAATATAACAGTTTAGTATTGAGTACTGCATTACTGGATACAACTCACAGAACCCATTTCCAAAAACTTAATAGCAACATGCATGTGGTAAGACTACCAAACTAATTTCAAACAATTATTTTTAATGGAAGTGCACCACATACTATAGACTCAGTTTAAAACTTCAAGAAATTTGGAGTACTCTGCCACAAAAGGATTTCAGGAATATCCTACACCTGGATACCCTGCACAAGGAACCATGCTTCAAAAAAGAGCTTGTTACCACTTTAAACTGCCAAAGGAAAAGAAGAGGTGTGGGGGTAAATAAACCATCTCACTGGGGCTCCTTTAAGGACAGACTCCTGCTGGTCCTGCTGGCCCATACTGGATAGCACCTCATACCATGAGAAAAGTCAGGAAGGTCGGAGTCATTATTCATAGCAGAAGGCTACTGAAGTAAAGATTTCAAAGGGCATTAAAGACATTTAAACAATAGACACTGGTTTATTCAGCAAAATAAGGGGCAGTCTTATTTCCACATGTAATCACTTGGAGACAGATTCAGCCCTGCAGTTCACAGGTTTTTTTGTTTTGTTTTAAATTAAATGTGTCCAATTACCTGCTTTCTGTATTTTGTATTTCATGCACATCTGAATGTAGAAAATCCACAACTTTCTAATTCTTAATATGTCACATTGGGGGTGGGAGAATTTTGATTTCTACAATATTAACAGCTTAGCCTATAAATTTGTTTAAAATGTACATGGGAGAAGCCATCCCAAAAAACCTATGGTTCACATGGCATGCCTGTGGCCTTCTAGCTAGAACTGCATTACAAAGGTTCTGTGCAAACTTCCCCTGAGTGAAATTAAGGTAGAATCACAGCTCTGAAAGGATTACTTTATTGACTTTAAAAAAAAAATTATTAATAACTTAATATGAAGAATTCATTTCAAGTCATAATGTAAGAGCCCAGCTTTTATATTGTTCTACTGATCTTTAATAGATTTCTAGATGTGCATCAGTTGAGAATGAATTTGAAAGGAATAAAAAGCAGACTAGAAAGTTATATGGCTGTATAAAATAGCAATATAGGATAGCCATTTCTGAATACATTAGGCCTGACCTTAAACAGGTGGAAATCTACAATGCTTCATTTTGCACCAGCTGAGAATCTGACCTAATGAATTGAATCTATTAGCTCCTGTATTTAAGAGTCAGCATGATGACATTAAAAATAAAAAGGATAAAGTTCTGCTCTTTCTTCCCTTTTTTCCTCCTTTCTGCATGATTCACAGTTCTCTTTCAGAACTTGGTAATTCTTCTTCCTGACACCATTCAGGCAACCTTATCTTATTTCAGTAAATAAAACAATCTGAAAATTAAAGTGGAGAGTGCAGGAAGAGATTAAACTGAAGATGATCTAAAGCAGTGAAAAGAAATTGATTTGTATTGCAAAGAAACCACTTGTAACGGGTTGCTTCAGTACCCTGTGATAGAAGCCTGACCTGCCCTACACATGGAAGCAGCGGGGGTGAGACACACCGCAAGGCGAGTTCTCAGCTGAGGTCCCTCCTTTGCACAGGTGGTGGGAGAATGGTGGGAGACTCGGCCCCTTCCTGCAGCATCCCTACTCATGCAGTCAGGCTGGTACAGAGTTTGCACTCCCTTGGAAAAGCAAAAGACAAGCAGGAAATGAACTGTATTTAGTTTTTACTTTTATTACCCAGGAGCATTGCAGATGCTGCCTTCTATTTGGGGTAAATGATGACCTTATATGCAGAGGGATCTCATATGTGGAATAGAGGAGTATGGAAAGAAGAAAGTAACAAGGGAAAGAATACAGAACAAGAAAATTAAATGGGAACTGCTAACGAAGAATAGAATTAAGATAGTAAGAGAAACGGCTATCTTCTGCAACAGGTGCAATCAGTACCCATTTATTCTACAAAAAGTTCAACCTAAAATGACTGGGCAGCACATGGCTTTGCAGTAGTACAGTACTGCATACTGGGAAGTTGAAGCTTACATCTTACACAGATACTTGAAAGTGAAAGCATCCTTACTAACTAACTGGAGTAGAAGAACCAGTAGGCAATCCTTGCATTATGCCACTGGAGATTACAACACGCAGTTAACTTGACAGTGCATCTACATTTTGGATTCACTCAAAGCTGCAGAATAGCATACTTGACAAATATCGCAGAATGTGGGGGAGGGAAGCAGGACATTTTGGCAGCTGTGAAGGAAGGAGCTTGGATATAGCATTTGGGAGGCAGTAACTAATAATACAAAGTAGCTGACTGATTGCAGAGAACACATTCCCATGTCTTGGCTAGTAACCAAAGCTGATCAGAGTATAAAACCAATCTCATTTTTGCTATATAGCTCCTGGGTTTCCAACATCTGTTAGAAATAAATCAACCCTGCTTTTTTGATGAAGTTTATCCCCTTGCCCTCAATGGCATGCAAAAATGTTCTTGGGATATAGGAAAATAAAGTTCAAGTTCTTGCGTCTTCCACATCCCAGTCCCAGCCTGTGAGCTCCAGCCACAACTGATTGCTGAGTTCAGATTCAAATTGCTGAGATATTATAAACTTGTCATTCAAATTCAATCTATGCATACCCTCAGTAAACACTTTAATTTCTATAAAACATCATGCTTATTGTACAAGTATTTTTGTTGAGGCAGATTCCTCTTCCTAAAAGCATTAATCAATTAGATTCACAGCTGTATTTACCCTCTCTTCAAAATGCTGTTTTCTCTCTACAAAAAACAAACAGTAACAGAAAACACAAGAAAACCAACTCAAATGCATATCAGTGCCTGCATCTTGGAAAAATAATTCCACAGGCATTAAACTTTCAGATAAGGCTACAAAGCTTGAAACCCCATCATCTGCATTTCTTTGAGCACAATAAGAGTGGCTTTTAACTAACTTTAATGTAACTGCCTATAACCAATATAGAAATACAGGTACCTTCAGGTACATGACAGCTTTAATACCTATTTTAGGAGGAAGTCACCTTCTGGAGATGGTCATTGCTACCCATTGCCTATTAGGTCAAGCTGTTAGAGCTTATAGTGCAAGTCTAACCTGAAGATGACTTATTTAGGATGGCAGAAACCTTTCCACAGTAGGCAATTGATTAACATTTTAGTATAATTAAACACTGGAAGGAAATAAAACATTTCTCTCAACACTCCTAGAAAGGCATTTCTGATAAGCACCCTGCAAGGGAGTCCATCAGAAAACTGTTAAACCAGATTGTTTTCTCCTCCCTTCTCTGTATATCAAAGGCTTTGCTCATTCCCAGTCTTTTCCTCGTTGTTACTCATCTGCGACTTCACTCTCCATCTGTATTGCCGTATGCTGAGTCATAAGGTCATATCAAAATTCTACCCATAAATTAAAAAAAACCAACTGTTATGTAGCAGCTTAGGCAAAAGAGCTAAGATTTAACAGCAGTATATATATAAAAAAAAATAATCTCCTACCAACCCCCCCAGTATAAACATAACCACTCCACAGGTACACAACTATAAAACCAGTGATACATACAAATTCTGCTTGTTTCCAAGCTCTTGGTTCTCAAATATCAAGACTTTGGAATGTTTTACAGTGTTTTTGTCAAATCTGATGAAGAACCTTTTCTCTTTATTGTATATTGCTATACAGAGAAATAATAGGCTATAAAGTATTCTTTATAGTAGCTAAATCCAGACAAAGAAACCTTCAAAGTGGCTGAAGTAAACTATTTCACAACAAAAGGGTTTTCCCTCTCTGTTTCTTGTTACTGCCTCACTTACCCTGGCATCCTAAATTAGCCAGCAAAATAGTGGCAAAATTTACGTTGATACTAGGACCTCCAATACCCTTAAAATTGCTGAGTCAATATCCTTTGCTCAGGATGCTACTTCTCATGGGTGATGAAGCAAAGAACACCTTAATCTACACATGTCAAGATAAGTAAAATTCATGTCAGCCCTTGCAAAACAAAACTACTGGTGCAGAAGGTCACTAAATACTTCAGGCCAAATGCTGAACTAAGGACCTGATCCTGCAAACTTTTCCTTGACAACACAAAGTCAATGGAGAACATTCAGAATATATGAGAACAAGTGAGGATAAGCCCTTGTTCATGGTCTTTTGCATGAACAGGGAGTATTATCCTGCAAATTTACTGTTGCTCTGGAATTCTGAAATTGGGTTACATATTAAAAACTGTTAGTTATACCTCTAATAATCTAGGAAGAATTGTGTGTATATATAGACAGAAAAACACTAGTTCAGCAAAGCATTTAACCTTGCGCTCTACAACTATTTCTACTCAGCAAACTCCTTTGCCTCAGATTAAAACTTTAAATCCTCTAGGTAATAAACAGCAATGGAGAAAGCCCCCAGATACCGAAATGAAGAGCTCAAGAGGATAGTTTTGATGTCTACACAAACAGTAATACTTGAAATTGTATTGGCCCCCATAGTCAAGCAACAGTTATATCACTGCAGAGTAAGAGGGGAGAAACAGCTAGAGCAAAAATTCTGCATAAAAACCATAAACCAGCTAGAATGTGTCAAGCTAGTGATTTCTCTAGCTTAGTACCCTCTCTGAGCACATCAGTCAATGAGGACAATGAGGGACAAGAACAGTGCAGGTACACAGAGCTGCTTCTCTAGTGGAACTGCCCAGCTCCTAGACGTTCCTGGCTGAGGAGGTTCCTAAGTCTGAGGTCAAACCTGCATCTTTACTCTTCATTTTCAGTATAGATTTTTCTTTTCCTGAATTTATATAATCAATGTTTTAATCCATTTTAGCCATTACAGCATTTGCATTTGCCAGTGTGGTCTGCATACTACAAGAAGCAATTCCTTTGCATTTCATAAATGAAGTGCTTAAACAGAAATACCAGTTTCCATGAATCAAAACCATATTTGGTTATTCTGCTGCTCCCTATAGACAGAAAAACCTTTAGCTGCTGACTCCTGATGCCTGCACGCTGATACGGATGGTGCAGGGAGGAGCTGGTATGCTAGCACAGGCTGGCCGGGGTGCTGCTCGGTGTGACCAGAGGCATTACGATGCTGTTCCTGGCATTTTGTAAAGCTTCACATGAGAAGCATGAAATGTCTACACTTTGGATCTTTTCAAATGCTTTGTTATCAGCTTCTAACACAAATCTAAAGTCTATTCCCTTAGCACGTGGATCTAAAGGACAGTATGGTCAGTTTTTGTTAATCACCCTCCTGCTGCTTTCAGTGTAAAGGGAAAGCTGAAGCATTTTACACTGATGTCGCCTCAAATCTATAAATGGAGATAGTAAAGCAGGTGTCCCTGCACCACTCTGTCTCCACAGCTGCAGACTAGGAAGCAAGAAAGCATTGATATTGATTACATTATTTTTGGTTTTCCCATGGGAAACAACTTCTCCCAAAAAATACTTGATTTGCATTTGTTATGACAACCTATAGCCCTCCAGATAGCTGAAATATGCTAGAGGTTAAAACCAAAAAAAGTAATTTTGCCTTCAGTCTGTTTCCTCTTACTAACCCTTGTGCCTTGCAGTAGTCACAATAAGAAAGACAACGTAAAATGACTATAAAATTGGAGAAGAGGAAAAAACCACAAAACTTCTCTGTATTAAATAAGTTTAGCATAAAGAAATGAAAAATAGTACATCAAAGGAAAGAAACTGAAAAAACAAATGCAAATTTAAAATTAAGAAGCCACTCCAAGTCTTCATCTGCAGAGTCCAATAACCAAAAAGATAGCTACAGGCTGCTCTACAGTGGATGTATTTCCTGCTATTTCTATGGCAGAGTTTTCACTTTCTTGGGTTTTTCTATGATTTCAAACATCAGGGCTGGCTAATACAAAACAAATAGTTAAGGTAAAAAAAAAAAAATCACATAGATAGCACAAGCAAACAGGTTGCAGAGTTTTATAGTCATAAAATGCCCCACAACTTTGTGAAAAGTTTGTGTTCATATAATCAGGGCTGACCTGAATTTGGAAAGAAGAAAGCCTAAAAGCTGTCCTTGGTGTTAATACTTAAATTGAGTAACTTACATTGAACTCTTAAATTACTATGAAGCATGCTATTACACTCTAAGTTCCTATATAATTTTTTTTTCAGAAATGGCAAGCACAGATTTGTGAAGGAGCCTTATTTAGCTTCATGAACAGCAAGTGATGAACAACAAGCCTGATTGTGTCTTAAGACTAGATTCATAGAAGTTAGTTTCTTTAATTAGAACCCTATACATCCTGTGATGTCAGAGTAATCAGGTAGAACTCCAATCTGAGATTTTCACCAAATTTTACCTTTTGTTTTTTTGAAAAGTACCATATTTGTACAGGGGACAGGGCAGATTTCAAAGGCAGTGGAAGGGGGTAGGACTCCTCTCCTCTCACAGGGATTTTCAGAAGCAGTTGGTCCAAATTCACTCCAAAATCCCTTTGTATGCAGATCATCACTCTTTCATTTGCATAAGGAAATCTTTCCCTCAAATCTCACAGTTGTCATGCACAGTAGCGACTCTGGGCTATACCTTTGATTGCATTATAAATTAATATTTGTCCTTGGCTTCCAATCAATAGGAAAGTGTATTTTGTCAAAAGGCGGGCCGCTGGCAACACTTGAGCATATTCATGAGGGCTTAGCAGTGATTACTGTGCTCAGGCACACGCAGCAGCAGAGCTTCTCTCACCCGTGCTTTGTGCACGCTGCACCTCGCATCTTTCCTGGAGATTTTCCATAGGCTCTAATAGCTCCCAGTAGGCCTCCCCACAGCAGACCTCCACACAGCTGCAAAGCTGACGTTGCTATGGAGCACCACCACCATTACTGAATAAAGGTGCAAAACAGTGCATTACGGCTGACATGCAGCTATGGAAGGCATTAAGTGTCTTCACCGAGCTGTCACTTACAGCCCTGTGGGAGATCAGAGGCAAGTCACGGGTCCAGGAAAATAATACAGTGCATTAGCAATAACTGTGACAGAAAGCTGAAGGGGTTACACAGAATTAGTTATACCACATATGGTTGTACTTGGCAAAGGATGACTGAACTAATATTGACTGTATTATAGCATACAACTCTGCTCCGGCCTTTCAGAAACTTCAAGGTATTGCTAGAGTGACAATCTGACATGGAGCTATTACCCCTATTAAAAAAATATACACATATATTAGACATTTTATGTACATATAAGACAGACATATATGCATATAGGTCTATTAACTTTATTTATTTATTTATATGCGAGTCGAGCCAAACTCTCTTTTCAGACTTACACATGCCAGTCTTACTTGCTGCCTTAGGAGTTATGAATGCATATCCCAATAGCACAGCTTATGCCTTGTAAGTGTATGTAAGTAGGCTAAGTAGTGCTCTTCATTATTTTGTATTTCTGACACTCACTTCTACAACTTGGAAAGATATCCATAAAGTCAGACACAATAAATTAGGCATCACTGTAAATCCTTCAGGTGTCCCTGATGCTGTCAACACCTTCAGTTCTTAGAGTCACCCATTATAAAATATGCTTATTCATACATATTTTTAACAGCAGATTTACATGAGTCAGGAAATACAGACTGTTCTTTCTCCTCCAGATTTTTCAGAGGAACTTGATATCAACAGGCAGGTGGCCATACAATATCCATCAGTTGTTGCTTGGTATAAAAGCAAAGTCTGCTCTCATATTAAAATATAATTTACAGACTTTGTGTAACTCCTTCCAGTTAAGGTCTCATATTCCTTTTACATATATTTGCAAGTCTCTCACTAAATAAAATGCTCTACTGGGATGCAAATTAATATGCATCATACACATGAAATCCTGATCTTCATGTGACATCCTGTGAATTTACTGACTATAAATACGTCAGGGTCAGACAATGAGCAATTTTTGAGTTACAATTACAGCTGTAGCACAGGTTACCTTTACTTAACATATTAGATCCAGAGTTGTATCAGGTATGAATTCAACTGACTAACGATAATCTGTTACAGTGGAAAACACACCCCTTTAGGTATACTGCTTCTGATCAAACCAAGATACTGACTGCCCATCTCCTATAATTTCTGAGAGCAACACTGTCCATATCAATTCACTAATGATTACTACTATAGATCACAACAGAGTACAATATTAGCTTATCCATTAAGGATTTTATTGTATTCTGGTAATACTTAGATATTTCTCCTGGATCAGGACCTTTTCCACTGCAACGTGTGCAATGGAAGCAAGGGGTTTTGCCTCCCAAAGACCCCAAGACCACCTCTTTTTTTAAAAAAGACTTCTTGTTTACTTTCATTATGGCTAGATATTATTTTATGTCATTATTCCAAGAGCGCTTTTTTGAAAATGCAATGCAAATTTTTGCTACATCTTTTGACAAGAATCAAGGAATTGAGGGGCTTATTTTAAACCTCAGTGAAGTGGGGACATTTGCTTTTATAAGGAATCACTTCCATTTTACGGGTCAGCTCTGCAGATCTGTTGAAAGGTAGCCTAGTTCCATGTTTCTCAGCTATCAAATCACACAACATAGAATTAAATTGTATCTCCACTATGAAAACAGCAAGTTAAATCAGACTGATTTAAAGCTATGATGAGCTTAATTTGATCTTCAGCTAAGCTATTGTAAGGACAAGCATATGTGGAAGTTTTAAAGGAAAAAGTAGTGCTAAGTAAACAAACTCAAACATGTAAGTTACGCTTAATCAGTAAAGCCTCATCCAAACAAAGATAGTGGTCAAATTTAGTTAAAAAGGAATTCCCAAGTTCAAATAAAAATACAACAGAGATGAATTCATAATGTATTACATATTTAACAGAGGACAAAAAGAGCAAGCTCTTCTTCCAAGAAAATGCACTGTTCCTTTCTGTGTCCTTACTGGAAAGGTATAGGTGTTATTTCACATCTATAGGCTGCCTGCATGTTAAAAAACACTTCGATGCATCCTGGCCAAGCTTTTCTCTGCTATTTTTATTTTGCCTATTGTTTGACTCCATCCTCCTCCACAAAAAGACCTGTTAATGAAACTGTATACATATAATTCATGGAGTGCTGTGTTCCAAAAAACGTAGAGAGCGGTCTTGTCAACTGTTACCTAAAATCAGTTAACTTTCACTGTTCAAATACGTAACAGAACAGCACTTCTGTGATACAAATGTTTGATACTATACACATCAAATTTGCTTACAAAAAAGGACAGTCTGTATTGATACTAGTTGTGAAGATGGTGTCGGTTTGACACCATGATATTGATTCAGTTTTCTCCAGGGGAGTAAGACAGTAGCATTGGTGTAGGGAATAGGAATACAATTTCCATAAAAAACAATTTTTGATAATTCAGTAATTTCAGTACATGCTTTGAAGTCGCCACGAATAACAAATATTTTATATCCATTTTTAAAGGAACTTTTTATTTCATATGGGTTTGGCATGAAACAAAAAGAACATGTCTTTCGAGAATTTTAAACTGAGACTTTCTAAAACGTTTAGAGGAAGGAAGCAGAAGTTATACAGTTGTGAAGTCTTCTCCTAAAGTAACGTTTCCTTTCTCTTACAAAATCGTTTAAGTCCACTGCTACTAGCCAAACGTAGATTTTTGATAAATTTTGGTTTTAAATTGCAACATACCTTTATTTTAGGATTTTCCTAAATAACTCAAACACTGGTGAAAAAAAATGACAGATGCCCATTAGCATAACTGACTGCTCGAAAAATAACATTAATGCCTTATTACTTATAACATATTCATCCAAATGTTTCATTAACTTTGTAATGTAATATTGATGAGAAAGATAACTAAAATTTTCTGGACCCAGCAACTGCAAACTGCCAGCTAATCATTAAATCCCAGCTCTCCTTTCACTTAGTTTCATCTGCACAGGTCCCTCACAAATTCCCATTCACAGATCACAAAAGAACAATTTGGGTTACTTCAAGAATTAATTAGACATTTGTATGAAAGCCACTAGAACAACTGCTCCTCCTGCGAGTTCATAAAGCTGTTTAATTTGCTCTTGTATTTTCATTCAGAGAAGCTGGCAACACCACAATAAAACACAGCATGCAGAGATAGAAAGCCAAATTTTTTACTTAATTGTTCACTTTCATTTACTATGCTCATTTAAAAGATGCAAGCACTAACACCTTTTAACCTCAGCAGTGACACAGCTGGGGCACTCTTCACACATAATACGGAGTGACTTTGAATAATGCACCCCTTGTCAATCTGTAAAGAGTATTCAGGTTGAGATATAAAGTCTGTACTTGCATTAGCAGAAGGATGAAAACCCCTCTCTTGTACAGTTTAGCTTTTATTATGTTTATATCTTAGCAGCTAATTGCCTAAAAAAAGGAAAAGAAACACTGAACAGGAAGCATTGAAATGTGTATTAAATACTGCAGAATAATAAAACAGCATATTTACTGATTTCTTTTTCTTAACATCTTAGCTTCTTCACTGAGGAGTTAAACAGCTATTTGAATAACACTCTTTCGCCAAAGCTGTCTTTATAAAGCTTCTGTTAAGCAGAAGTAACAGGCAGACTCCTATATGGGATGCAGGACAGATCAGATTTCTGTATTCAGCAGAGGTATTCTGCGAAAAACTTGGCTTGGCCACGGAAATAATGTCAGTAAAAAGTCAGTATGTGCCCTGTGGAGAGCTAATGGAGGGTGGAGATGAAGATAATCCTCCCTCTAAACAGCAGCCCTGGCTAACCATAGCTAAACATCTGTTTCATACTACCGCAGTGTTCCTTCCTACTCTCCAGCTGTGGAATTGGAAAGCACTGGTGCTTCTTTTTCACCTTAAACATGAAAGCCCTTGTAAGATTTTCATATTCACTATCTGCAACAGAAAGTGTAGCCACTCAGACTTACATGCAATGCAAAAACTGGCTCCCTAGCATACCAGCACTGATGTCCATCTGTCAGCATGGCACTTAGCCCATACACAAGGTGGAACGCCACTTTCAATAGGGCGTAGGTGCCAATTAAATACGAATTTAGAGTGATAGCCTGCAGAAGGCAGAAGATAGCATATATTCTGCAAAGAGGCATTTCTAATGGTAAATACTGCCAAATGTTTTATTATAAGGGATCATTTATGTTTATGATAGCAGGCATTATGAGTCAGATCTAAATCCCACGAAAGTCAAAGTGGCCTTCCTAAACTGCAGCAAGTATACATATGTAGTATGTGTCAAAGCCTGGTCTTACTAACTTGAATAGCAAGAAAATTTGATTCATCAGAACTGAGGCCTTAGAGAACATACCTTTTTCCAATCAATCTACATGACAGTGAAAACTCTCTGTGCACAGTAAGTACTAATTACGTGTGATTGACAAGGTAAAAAGACTACAGTGCTTACCCTTAGGAAAAAAACCAACACAACAACACAAAACACACACAAAAAAGCTTGGATAGTCATAACTGTCTTCCTCCTGCCTCATGGCAAATAGTTTGTAATTAAGTAATATTCATTCCAGCAACCTCCAAAATTATTTCTGAAATAAATGTATTACCAAAATAATAAAAAAAATCTGGAAATTGGCATTTATTCTTCAGAGAACAGTGTTCAAAGAATACAAAAAAAATTGTTAAGGCATTATTGTTTATTGACAAAAAGGACTGTTAAATTTCCTTCACATTTCCCTCCTCCTTCATTCCACTACTTACCTTCCAACTTCTGCTACTCCTGCCTTGCAGAATACTTTCCCTCCTACAGAACATATTTACCCAAGATAAAGCAAGATGGCAAACAGCACAATATAAAACTCTATGATTTCTGTGAACTGCAAAAGGTAAGAAGAGCTGCAAAGCCAGCAGAAAGATGGGCAGCAGCAGAGGACCAGCTGGTATCAAAGAGGTCACACCTCATAGGTGTGAAATCCAAATTAAATACTACTGGAAACTGCCAAATGTGGGAAGAATGGAGATGGCAAGGGGGCAGACAGGTCAAAACCGGAGGAATTACGGATTGTCAGTTACAGACTGTCCTGCTGTACAGTGCCTGCCTTCAGCCGAGCTTTCGGAGCTCTGCAGTGCCAGAGTTGGAAGAGAAGCAGATGGAGCATGTAACAGGGTTTCTCCTTCCCAAGAATGTGGACAACATCACACCAGGCTTTCAGAGACACAACCCCTCCAAATGCAACCAGCTCTTCCTCAGTCTTACTTTTTCTTGTCCCCCCTTACAACTTCATATGTAACACCCTGTGTACCCAATCCATGTCTGTCATCCTCAGATCTTTACAAATGCTGCTGAATGTACAGATAAGCTATTCTGAAACTTTTCAAGATATATTACTGTGTTTTATGCAGCACATAAATAGATCCTGCCACTTTAAATGGAATATGTTGCACAGGCACACTGTTACAGTGTGGGAGTTGAACATCTTGGTATTAATATAGTTCTTATGCCTTGTTTCTGTGAGGTATGCCACACAACCTACCCTCCCCTTCCCAAGCTTTACTTAAAGCTGTGTCTGAACAAGGAAATAACACCTCATTTCCAAGGCCTATCTTTGCTCTTCTCTCAAAATTACAGTATTTCAAAGGGTCAAATTCAGCTATCAGACAGATTTCTGCTGCTACAACAAAATATTTTCTTCTTTTCCTTTTTTTTTTAAATAAGGAGGTTTGAGTAGAGCTGTTATTGTTCAGAGACAGAAAATAATTTTTAAAACCCAATCATAATAAAAGTAATTTATACAATGTCTTCACAGCACATTTGATAAAATGCTCAACATTAATTTTCATGAATTCATGCTGGAGATGTAAGTGGTGTCTGTGGTACAAGGAACTGAACTTTACAAGTGAGTGTAAGCATCTGCCCTGCATTAGAAAGATACATGGATTTTCCGGAATCCTTGGCATCAAGTACTTGTAATATGTATTATCTGTAGGTGCAAGCTTGGACTGGGGTGCTTTTTCTATTCAAAGCTTCTCTTAGAGAAAGCCTTGAAGCATAAATTTCATA
>JANZLQ010000031.1:19892786-19919573 GCA_026212715.1 Elanus axillaris | reverse complement strand
CCATGGTCTTCCCCACGGGCTGCAGGGGAATCTCTGCTCCGGTGCCTGGAGCATGTCCTCCCCCTCCTTCTGCACTGGCCTGGGGGTCTGCAGGGTTGGTTCTCTCACATGTTCTCCCTCCTCTCTCCACTGCAGTTTCTGTGCCACAGAATTATTTTTTCCCTTCCTAAATATGTTCTCCCAGAGGCGCTACCACTGTCACTGATGGGCTTGGCCTTGGCCAGTGGTGGAGCCGTCTTGGAGCCGGCTGGTGTTGGCTCTATCGAACACAGGGGAAGCTTCTAGCAGCTTCTCACAGAAGCCACCCCTGAAGCCCCCCTCTCCTCCCCCAAAACCTTGCCAATACACAGGGTCCAAATCTGCACACAAAAGCCCAACTTTGCATTCACAATGTGCTATGTGGAGGTATGAGATGATGTTACAAGTTCTAAACTTGTGGGTTTTTTTCCTCAAGTGACATGTGAAAGGTAGGCACTTCTGGTTCTTCTATCTTTTGCTATGCTGATGAAAAGGTACTGTAGGAGGGGTGGCAGGTAGACAACAGCACCAGTAAAAATCTGGTACAGCTCAGTTCTGAACAATGATTAGAATCTGCTTATGTGTTGTTAACAGGAATTTAATCTGAGGAAGAGAGACAGGCTGGCAATCATGCCAGTTGTTAATCTGCAAGGAGATGGGGTGGAACAGAGGAATCCTAACAAACTCCCACACCTTGATAAATATTATTAAATAAAAATGGAAAGCTGATCTATCACCAGTCCATGCAAGCTAGAGCTGGTCTTTAGGAGTGTTGTTTTGTGCCTTAAGTGCACATTACCCATACTCACCAAAGTACCTTTCTCAGTTCTCTTCTTTAAGCTTTTTTGTAAGCTATAATTACAATTAAGCAAAGACATGTTTATTGTCACGAAATGTATGCCAACGGCTCACACTAATGCAATCCAAACATTAGTATGAAACATTTTTCCAATTACTGCACAGACTCCCTATAGTGTTTCAAGCTGCTTTATGACATTTTAAACTCCATATATAACACAGTCCTTTAGAAAGCTACAAAATCTTTCTATTTCTTTCTTATGACCCGAGAAAACCTAAATCTATTAAAAGCACATTTTCATAGCAGCAGGATAAAAATGCTTTTACTACATTTATCTTCAAAATTGGTGGTGTTAAATAGTGCCAGGGGATAAATAACCATAAAATATAACATTAGTTGTACAGGGTACTGTTCTAACCAGGCATGATGGGATGTCTTTCTACCCTGTCATTTCTTCTTTCTATTTGTCCCATTAGAGCTATGCAATCATTCATCAGTCACTGTGGCAAGCAGTGTTGCTCCATCCCGACTGCTGCCTAAAATGAGACCTAAGAAATAAAGCCTTAGAGAGAAACAACCTTCCACAGCAGTCCAGAGATGTCCACACATATACTCCTGACTGATTTGCTACTAAAATACTTTTGCAATTTATGGAAAGAATATTTTAATAGCTTCATACGTAAGTTTTGAAATTCTATAAGAGAAACATTGATTTAGCACATTAGAAGGAACTACCAAAAAAGTCTGAATAATTAATAACCACACCAAAAAAACAAGTTTCAGCTTTGATTTAAAACCCAGATGTTACAATCAGCTTCCATTAATTTAATTCTGCTTCTGCTTCTTGGCAATTAAAAAAAAAACTTACGAGAACTTAGTATACATGATCTGTTGAAGTGTTTGAGCTTTCAGCAGATTATATTTTTCCAATCAAAATATTAATAATACTAGCATTGAAGCAATCCTAAAATAAATTTAATGTGACAAAAAAAAGTTAACAAAACATAATACATATCAATGGTAAAGCCACAATTATTTTTTTTACTAAGAAAATTGAGAACAATATGGCTTGTGGAAAAGACAGAAGATGGCTTCTTCACATAGATTTTGATAAAAATGCATCTAGCAGTTCCTTCACTATTATGTAACATCTACCAACTAAGCAGGAGAAGTAACTCACAAGAAAATGTGATGCTTTTTTGTATATATAATTTTGCAGAAATCAACAGGAATGTTTAACTTCTTACTGAAGATTATTTTTCAGCAAAAAATATGAAAGATAACTGCCTGACTTTGGGGGCAAAACTAGAATACTTTCTACATGCCTTACAGAAAACAATACATAAACCCACCGTGTTATAGCTCAAACATTGTCCCTTTTTTGTTGAAAGGATAACATGTATACATTAAATAAATTTTAAGTATAGGAATTAATGTTCAGAAAATTAAGCTTCTTCAGGAAATCTTGTAATGAATTTCCTTCCTGGAAGGACTAAAAATTGCACCTTCATATTGTGCATTCCATCAAACATCCATTAAGTGCATTCTCATTACTTCCAGATATGCTCTCTCACTGATGTCTTAAGGAAAACTGACTTTTTTTAAAAGAATTAAACAAAAATCCTAAACTGTTAAGCTCTGAATAAAATGCAAGAACTGAAAAGGTATAGAGTCTTCCTTTCAAAGGATAAATAATTTCTTGAACTCATAGCTACTGAGAGTGCTAAACCATCTGGATTTTGTCAATCTAAATTATTTATGAAGCCAAGAAAAAGAAATATCACACTTCAAACCCATGATGTCTGAAGTATAGAGATCAGTAGACGTGCATTTCTAAATCACTCTGGCAAGACTGTGAGCCCTTTACTCATAAAATTAGCATTTTATTTCACTGAAATCAATGAGTGATCTTGTGAGAAAATTCCCACCAAAATAAACAGCAGAAGGCCTATGTTGATGATGTTCTTCCCCATTTTCATGTTAAGGCCAGGACTCAACATAGCTAGCTGTGGCTTTGATGGCTTTACTGGACACAAAACGTGCTTTAGATTTTTTACTTGTTAACTACTTCTGAGTCAAAGCCTAAATCCACAAACACAATGAGCCTAACAAGGTCAGGGATTTATTTTAAACTCAAAGTGATTTTCTTTAACTAACATGGGCCAGAAACCTTGATTTGTTATGGAGACAAATGAATTAGTCATAATGGGAACTCACCAGCATGCAGATCAGTGGCAGTAAGCAATAAAGGAAATTCAAGAACAGAGCAGAAAGGACTCTAATCTGAAGTATCATTAGCATCCACAAATTCATCCAGGCATCTTGTATTGACACCACATCTGTTGCTGCAGTGGATTTTGTCAAGTATCTCAAAGCAACTTGGAGATGGCCCTTTGCCATAGGAAGTGCCAGATAAAACTAAGAGAGCTGAAGTTATGGACAGTCACTTTGCAGCACAGACAACACACCTGCATCATTTTCTCTCCAGGCCTGACACCCATGCTTCACTGAAATTTCTAGCTGCGCAGCTGTAGTTTACCCCATTCCACAGTTCAAACATTTGGATGGAAAGAAAGGTAAAATATATAAATAAACTTGTTTAAAAGAGCAACAGATCTCTAGGAAGCTATGAAACTTAAGATGTGTCAAACATGTAGGATATAATACACTACAATCTTTGAGTACTCCATCCTAAAATAAGTGACAGAACAAAAATAAAAGTTCACATCAGCCTTACAAAAGGAACATTTCATTAGTATCATCAGAAGACAAAGACTATTTCACAAACTTATTTTGAAAGCAGTTATGCCAGTTATGCTATCAAATTCAGCCACAACAAAACAAAAAAGTAGAAGCATTTGCTCCGATTGTGAACAACCATCCTCAGTCCAGAATTCAGCCAATACATTGACTTTGAATACATATATTTTGAACGCTTCCAGCAGCAAAGCTAAATTAGAAATACTAATAGACCTAATATTTTTTACCTTCACCTTTCAATTCATAATTAAGCAACCCACCGCACGACTTCTTGCTTCCAGCTTGCCTGAAGGCGGAGACATCCCATCAGCCACAGCAGTATGGGAAGCCAGGAGACCAACCTTTTGGCAACATCCAAGAAGTATAGCAGTTGCATGTATTTGAAAAAGTTGCTTTAAAAATTACAGTAACACAGTATGCTTAACATAAATAAACTCTCTTAGGGAAAGAAATTTCAGCACTAGTTGGCTTGGATGGCTATAGTTGGTAAATCGCCATTTGACCTGGTTTCACTGTATCTTTATTTTATATTCTCCAGATCTAAGTGCTATATGGCTCACAAAGAAAAAAATACTGCTACAGGGTGTTCAAATCTTTGGCATATCTCCAAAAGGTCTGCTGGTTTAAAGTCTAGGCACCCAGGGGGAACTATTCCTGACTTTAATTGTGCCTCAGACATTTCTGTTAGCGCTGTAAATATTCTGTACTGGAGGAAAAAATGTCAGGACACTTCCCAGAAAACTACTCCACAGTTTCATAGTCAAAAAGGACATCTCTGCTACTAGCTTTTCCACATTACTTATTTTTTTTTATGAATGACAATGAGGACATAAAATAACATCTCCACCTAAATATTCCGTAATGGATTTTTGACCAGCTGAACTAAGACACAGCAGGTTTATGCCTTAATCTGAGCCCCATAATGATGGTAACCTTTCATCTTGGGGGGGGTCACAGAACAACAAATGCTCCACTGAGAAGATAAAGCCTTTCAACTGACTTCAGTGAGGATTCAGAGATGAGGCCAACTGATTTAAGGGATACTATTACCCACACTTGTATCAGATTTTGGTAGGGGAGTTGTTTGGGCTTTTTGTTTGTTGGTATTGAGAAGGGTAAATGAAATATCACACTGAAGTCTTTGCAGAACCTTTGCAACCTGAGGACACTCCACGTTTTAAAAAAAATTCTATCTGACATGACAGCACCTGAATAAAGGCAAGAAAGACCAACCCACTTTGAACACAGAAGTTCAAATACAGTATATTTCATGTGCCTGTTATGACCATAGCCTCTAACAATATTTCAAATACAGTAGTAAACAAAGTCTTCCCCTATATTTAGTAAAAACCTGAAAAGTTGCTGCAACACAGTTCTTACTATAAGGAATCCCAAGGGAACTCTTGGTGTTGAATTTTTTTTCATATGGTTTGAGTTTATGAAGAGACTATGATTCCCATGATACACATACAAGTTATGCTCTGTCACAGGAACTTTATGATTTTAGTTGTTTGATAAGAATTATTTAATATGAAGAGCAAAAGATGACATCAACAAGTGCGTTGCTTATAAAACCCGTGAGGACTCCAGAAGACAAGGTGGTTGAAACTTCATCTTGCTAATGCAAAAGAAAATAACTTGAAGTTCTGAATTTTAAAATCATTTTTAAAAGACTTAACCATTTTTGTTATATACCTTTTCTGTAAAGAATTAGACACTGACTCTACAGATGAAAAACAGTAGAAATGACAATATTTTAACTGAACTCTAATCAGCATCTATGTTTGTAGGACCCTCTTCTGTCCTCATTTAATCTGTAGCAATTTTCAGTTCCATGAACATGCTAAGGAAAAATTAGGTCTATCTAGCAAACATTTAGATCAGGATCAGAGGTCACTGTCAGGTGCTGCCTTGTGTTTTCAAATAGTATATAACACTTAATGTAGTTATAAAATGATCTCTTTGCTCATTAATTCATGATCAGAAAGAGCAATATCACAGTCTTGCTACTTACTCTTCAGATCAATCACATACTGAATGTAAAAGAAATCAATTTCATGGACAAGTTATGTACCTACTTTAAGTTTCCTAATGCTTATTGTCTCAGTCAACAGTATTTTATATTTGTGTACTCTCAAAATTAAGGCTACTTTTTCTTCTTACATAGATAAGTCCTCTGCAAGCATCAAGCTCATCTTAAAACAAGTTTTAAAAAAAAGACGAAAAGAATGTTTAGTTATTTTTCTATATATTACAGCCACTAAAGATCAAAGTTTTTCTTTCTGGAGAAACATTATTATTTTGTATAACTGTTATACAAATACACAAGTTCTACGGACAGAAGGATGTTAATTAAAAAATTAATTTTCTCCCTTTCCCTCATTCCCTTACTGCTTCCTCTCTCCCCCTTCTTCCCTCTTTAAGGTATTTGTGAAACAGTCAATGTGTTTCTATCAAATTATCTTTGACAATGTTTAGGTTTTTGCAGTCAGTTGAAGCTCAAATTAAGAGAGAATGGATTTACTCTTAAATTACTTCTGGCTTATGCAAGACAGAAACAGTATCTGCACTATTTGTCATCATATAGGTGTAGGTTATCCAGACTGTGACACGGTATTAGAGGATATGATTGCAATACATCCTCCTTGCGAAAACTTAGACGAAAGTGCAAGAAATGCAGGTCCTCTTGGTAATTTTTATTATTATTTTTTAAATCTTAACCAGAATTCAACTTAGAACAATAATTTTTTAGTTTCTGTAACTCATGCCTCTTCTATCTTCAATAGATTAGCCTCCCTATCTGGGATATATTTTTTCCATTATGTAAGTTTTTGTCTAGACACAGTGGTTCATAGAGCAACATCCTAGTAATGATGATTTATGAAATATGCAGGTTAGCAGAAGAATCGGAATACTACATCGCTCCAAATGATATCATCTATTAGGCAAATTAGCAGTTTAGCTGAATAAGAAAAATAAGGAAAAAAGAGAAAAAAATCTTATATTATTATTTTTCAAAACAAAACAAAGCTAGATCCTATAGGTAAGGTAGTCATTTTCTATTTAGTTAAAAACCCCTGCAAAATAGTCAAAGTTGAAGGAATTTTTAAAGGATTTTTTTCCCAGCTTCACCTTAGTTGCATACCTACTGGTAAGTTTCCCTATTTAGATGAAAAATTCTCTTTGTCAGGAATACAAACACTGGTCTTCATTTTCATAGTCTAGTATAAATAAGCCAGTTCTTAATATCTTTTCCTGTAGTTTTTTATTTTTTTTGTTTTCCAAAGTGAGTATTATCCAATGTTTAACTGATTTTCTGATAGAAGTTACTGTCTAAACCAAAAATATTTCCTGGTTTGTTTCAAAAATTCAGTGAGAATATGTATTGAAAAGAGTTTCACAAATCATGATCAGAATTTCATGTACTATTTTGTTAGGTACTATTTTTCTCAATAAACATTAAACAACCAACTTAATGACAAGTAATTGAGAGATACAATGTCATGTATGCACTTTCAATTCTAGAAACTTCTCTGACAAAAACTAGTGTATTTTTGTCTTATATTACAACTATTTAACATCTTGATTAAATTAAACATGAAATACAACACACATGTCCTTAATATATATAGTCTGGTTCTGAGGCTCTGTTTCATAAACCAGCTTTCTCCTGAGAAGTATCCATTTAGGTCATGAATAGATAGAGATTAACTGGGGATTTTTCTGAGGTTAATTCATTCAATAGAAACCCCCAGATAGTCAGCTTCATGATTCTGGCATGCTTTGTAGCCAAAGTTTTCCTTTCTAAGTGGTCTTATGAAAGGCTGAGAGCCAGAATTTATCATGGTTCCATTTAAACAATTTAAAATTATAAAATGAATTTTTTTAAGCAGAATACACACTAGAAAGCTACAATGAAGGAAAGTGATTTCACATCATTCAGAGATCTATGATTTGGATGAGAGAGAAAAAAAATACAGCAGGAATAATTTCTTTCCTCCTATTGTTTCAGAGCAGGTTTTTTTCTCTTTAGGCTGCCTCAGGCTGCCAATTCTGCCTGCCAATACATTGCTGGTTTATCCCATATTCCTTTTTAACAGCAGTTTCATCCTTCTTGTCTGGTTTTCACTTTCCCTATTAGCAGGAATAGGAGAAGCAAAACCAAGCAAAAACCAAACCCTAAACAAGTATACATTTAAATTGGCTCATAAAATAAAATAAAACCCATGTAGAGAGTCATAACATTAATACCCCAAAATAATGATTACAAAATGAGACAACATGACAAACAGAAGTCACTGAACTTACTTAAATATATTTATCATCCTTGGGAAAGCAAAGTTGTATAGCAGCGGTGTCTTTTGGAAATTCTTATTTTTGGAAAACATAGTGATACTTTAATTTTAAATGGTTACCTTATCCTGAACTGGACATCCAAGACTAGAGAAGTACATGCTCCTACAATTTTAACTGGAGAATCAGACAAAATCATAAGAAATCATTTTTCCTACAGCTGAGGCCCACTAAGTTACCCTTTACATAGATCAAGTTAAGCACACAGTTGGGTTTTTCAGAATATGGGAGTAGCTGAATAATTCCATTTTAAGGATATAAGCAATTGTATAATTTATTATACATTTCTGAAAAGCTCAGATTTCAGTGCTCTTGTGGCAGGCATTTGAATGTTTGGTGTTGGAGCAGATGGAACATTTTACGTCAAGGCTTTAATTCTCAATCCAAAAAGCACTGCTTTTGCTCCTGGTCAAAGGTGAATTTATTCCCTCTGCTAGCTCTGTCCTGGGGCTCTCCTTAGGCAGGGTCTGTCAACTGTGCTATGCTTCTGCCAAATTACGTGATGATTTTGTCATGTGGGCTAAAATTCCCCAGTGATTCAGTTTTAATCAAATGCACAAAAGCGAAGCATTATTGAAGAGCGCAGTAACAAAACCAACTGCTTTAGAGAGATATGAAAGAAGCATGTTTGGGTTTTAAAACTTGTGCACACACAAATGTCAAAACCCTGCCACAACTCAGAAAGGCTCTGCAAAGCAGTTACTACAGACAGTAACTCACACTCGTAACTAACTTTAAATCTGTAACATTATTTGTTGTAATGATAGGAAATAGTCTTTATATTGGAATTTATACTTTGGAGAAAGGGATTCAGTTCAGTATGAGTAAATTTTAGGGCTGTTATCTCCTACATACTCTAATAGTGTCCAACTAGCTTAGCAGAACTGTACAGTAACTAGATTAATAACCCATACAAATTTCAGGATAAGCTTTTAAAAGTCAGTGACACTGGCAAGAGATGGCTCAGGCCACAGATGTAAGCTTCTGCTGAGGGATCCAGATCCTGAAGGTTTTGCAATATATTAATATTATATAGTAATGAAGGGGTTATAACCAGCTATCTCACTGAACACATGTATATACTTATTTTGTGCTGTACTATAGAAGTGCCTGCAACAGTATGTAGGGATAGTGTCTTTTCCTTTATAGAGAAACATAAAATAAAATAAAATAAAATAAAATAAAATAAAATAAAATAAAATAAATTAATGAACATACAAGAATTCAAAGACTGTCTAGGTTAGCAGATGGTTTAAGGATGGATAGCAGCAACCCTGTAGAGAGAAACAGTTGATGCTGACAACACGTGTCCATAATATACACCTTTCAAGGCTTTTCATTTCAGATTAGCTCAAGTCTGGCCCTATGGACTGAATGCCCATTTGCAGCTGGAGTACATTAGTTACACTCCTGGAGTGTGCTAAATCTTCCAAATCTGAATCTTTGTTTCATCTGAAAGGAATCAAGTTGAGACACTGCAAAAGCTCCACATGATGTGAACCAAAGCACAACAAGAAAGAAAGAAAAATATGCACTTCAAAAGCATGGTCTTGATTCAAACTAACACAGTAACAAAGATGCACCCTGAAAACATGTATGCATATATCAGCCCACACGCATATGCACATAAACATATATGTATTACTAACATAAATAAAAAAGTGTTTCTAGCACAAACTGGTGGATATAATTTATCTGTTTTCCTCATGAGTTCATTTTCTTTGCTTACTACAAACCAGCATAACTCTATCAGGATTAATTTGCCTATTTTTTTTTAAACTTCAGTCTAATTAAATTTTAAAATCTTTTAATGAGCCTTAACATACAATTTTTTCCTCCATAGAAATTTGATCTCAGAATAGTGATTCAATAATTTGAAACTAGTTAAAATTGTTCATTAGCATGAAATTCTGAATACAGAATTAGATGTTGTACATAATTGTAAAATGAATGTTGCATATTAAACAAGTTGGTGTTCTGTAATATCACATAGCTTATCAGGGAAACTATGTGCATTTAGCTTACAGTCTTTGCCAAATACACCAGTTGATTTGCCTTGACAAAAACTTTCTCCATGTAAATAACAAGTGTGTTTTATTTCTCAGCAAAATTAACTTTAACTCATGATTCTTTGATGCTACAAGAACAAACTCAAGGTTAACATGTGAAAATACTGGTTTAGAAACAAGAAAGTACTGACCCACAAAACATTTTAGTATGACTGAAAAGACTGAGAAACATGATTTTTCATGTATAAGGATAAGGGGAAAAAAAGGCCTTGTCTATTTAGTCATTCATGGTCACTACAGTAAAGTTAGAATTTAGAGAGATTAAATACTCAGTATTCAAGATTTCTATGTTAGTTTAGAAGACCCTATACTCAATTACAACCAGCAGAAATTTAGATTCTTTTTTTAAACTCTGGTTTGTTGCTCATTTCCCAAAAGACAGTTTCAATATGCACCTATAGCACGCACTAACTAAAAAGTATTATATTCGTAAGTGTGCACTGTTGCTTAGGGTATTACATAGCACAACCTGTGAACAGATCTCCTTTGCTTTACATTTATGCATACTGAACAGTGTATGCTCAGGATATGTACAGGACTGTACACTGAAGAATAATGTAATTGCACTGTGCTACAGTAGGTACTCCAGAAAAAACCTTCTTCCCAAAGCCTGCAGCATGTAACCACTTTTTATAGAAAGCAATGTGGTTTATCCCTAAGGAGTTCAGTTGGCTGATCCAGAGTAAGACCATGCCAATGTTAGGATGTCTTCACTGTGTAAGTATCACAGAAAAATCAGGACCTGCCTTTAAATTCTCTACTACACTGCTACTTTAAAAAACTTCCTATTTCTGTATGTTTGTATAGATTGTGTCTACCACAGTAGTACTTATATATGTATCTCATTTATATTGCAATAGCTGAATATTTTAGACACTTAGATGCTTTGATATTTCAGATGCTCAGAATCATCTGATCTTTACAGTAATTAATGACATGTGGGATATGGTGATAGGGTAAGCACCAGCTTCAAAAAGCTCCTGTCCACAGTACAAGTTCACAAGTCTTTTCAGCTGACAGCATTGTTGGGAATGAAGGCAGTTGGTTTTAACATGGAAAATGTTTTCCATGAAGTTCTGAATGAAGAATTGCATTTTTTAGGTATACCAAAGAAGTATAACAATGACAAAAGCTAACATTTAAAATGCAAAACAGCTAGTATTGTGTGACACCATGTGAGAGATATCTCAAAGTCTTAAGGTTGACTAATTGAATTGCCATTGATAAGATGTCACTTAAAGAGACATCTCTGCAGTGAAACATGGGTTTGCTGTAAATGACCTGTCATTAGAGCCATGGGTAATGTCCATGTCCAGAGTGAAAAATATTGTAGCTCCCAGCAATATGCTCAGTAGGAGTTAAAACGGCGAGAATGGTAAGAAGTCAGTGTATGCAAACCACCAGAGAATTATGCCTCAGGTGCTACGTTAATTTACTTGTTGGCATACATTAATTGAAACCAATCAATAAAGCTCATGGTACAACAGAGGGAATGCAAAAGAAGTAATCGATTGCCACACTTACTCATTTTAAACTTGGAAAACAGGAATAATTTAGTCTTAGATTTTTCATTTCTGTCAATACAGATAATCGGATTATTTACTTATTTTCTATTCTTTCAGCACTAATTATAATAACTATGATGTCTTTCAACAGCCCTGATATAAACCCCAGTATTATGATTAGCAGCTTTTAACTTGCATATAATGGGAGTGACTTCTTTCAACTGAGAAGTTAGAAAATATAGCGGTTTGCTACTACAAATAGTTATAAGGATTTTGTTGCACTGAAATCAATTACATATTTTCATAGATTTGCAGTCAGGTGTTTTTTCCCTTTATGGTATAGTAGCTGTTAAAATTTTTCATTCTC
This sequence comes from Elanus axillaris, assembly GCA_026212715.1. Classification (NCBI taxonomy): domain Eukaryota; kingdom Metazoa; phylum Chordata; class Aves; order Accipitriformes; family Accipitridae; genus Elanus; species Elanus axillaris. Next base: position 19,907,702 of record JANZLQ010000031.1, on the reverse strand, counting down.
AAAGGTAAACATTTCAAAAGTAATTTTCGTAGAATCACATAAAGAGCTGATACTGTTCTTTGGAATTTATTTTCATTAAATTTGCTTAATATAGTCATTCTGTATGTCCAGTGTTGACTGGTACAGATTTTTAGTCTAGGTTGTAGGGGTTTTTTTCTTTTTTGGAGGCCTTTTCTTAAAACATCAACCAGAAAGCTTTTGCATCTTCATTAGCTGTTGTCTTATTTATTACAACAGTTTCTGTGAGCTCCACCAGTCAGTTCTCAAGACCACACCACCTGAAAAAAAGAAAAAAAAAAATCCACTTCTTCATGTGTGGAGAAATGCACTCATAATTATCACCCTCATTTCATGAAAACTGTTCATCCTTACTGATCTTCTGTTCCCAGAGATCAATTGAAATCAGCGCAGTTATTCATAACCACTTTGCACAAGGAATGGGCATTTACATCACACTAAACATGGTGCCATACACACTATCTTTATGTCTTTGGTGGCATTGAGTTTCCTCAACATTCATCCAGAAACAAACAAAATCTAAAGATTTAGCCTCTGTCAAATAAGGAACATTGCCTTTTACACTTGTAGCAGTATTACTTTCCTAGTGATCATGCCCAAAGGCATATTTGTTCTCACTAGTATGTCTTATTTTTTCATGGTCTGTTAAACTCCATGCAACAGTGCTAAATTCAACCTCCAAAGAACTGGATCTGCAACTGTTGTCCTTTGGCGCAGCTTCCTTAAAACCATGTACTTCTACAGATTTTTAAGATTTTTAAAGCAAATTTTCTGTGAACTCAAGTAAGTTTAATGCAGGCCTTTTGAATTACCTCTCAATTCCTAATGTAGCAGAGAAGAGTTGTGAAACACTGAGCAACACTATCAAACTCACTTAGACCCTTTTCCGTGACAATGCTGTACAACGATATGGTATTATGGATTGTACATTTTTCAACAGGAGCTCTCCAGCCAAAGATTAATGCAGTTCCCAGAAAGGAGAAAGTCCTGGGTGCCAATTACTATGCAATGTGTGAGACTGAATCCAAGGACTGAATCCAAGGTAGCTGCTGCAGGAATTAAACCAGAGTTAGGCTGAAACTTATTTACCCTCTCTCACCCTCTCTAAATGTTATTCACAGTTAACAACTTCAATAGTTTGAAGTAGTTTGAGCCTTTCAGTTTGAAGCCAGGAAGGAACAATACTGAAATCTTCACTCATAAGATAGTTAGAATTGAAATATACGAATATATGGACCATAATTATAGAAGTGGAAGTGTATACTTCCAACACAAAGTTCACCAATCCTGTTTTTTGTTCTAAACACTGGTTAAAAAAAAAAAAAAAGGCTCTATAGTAGGCAAAAGAAATGTAATATTCTACATCAGTCTGCTCCAAGTTTCTGCCATTTATTTGCATTTACAAAGCAGAATTCAGAGCCAGCTATTAAATGTATCTATTAAAGTGAAAAATCACCTTTATGCATTTTGCACTACTCATTTAAGATACTAACAATGAATGATAACAGCTACAGACATTCTAATTCTCTGTTCTTTACAGTGATAAAGGCTAAATACTTCACATTTTATTCAGTCCCACATAGCTGATCAACTTCCAAAGTAAAATTGTTTCATATAACTTCTTTTATTGGAATAGAGGGGTTTAGTAGCTGCATTTGTCAGGGACAGAGCAAGAGCCAACTTAAGGATTTGTTTCATGACAGTAAATCTAGGGAATGCTCTCACATTTTCAGGAACTACTATTGATAGTGACTACACCCTATTTTTTTTTTCCCCTCTCTCCTTTGAAAATTACACAGCTCAGCTTCTTCTGGAATATGTTATAGATGGACCCTGTGTGTGACTGCAATGAATAACTTGTGCTGTGAAGTCTCCCTTCCTACAGATTCAGGTCCCAAATCCCTTCTCCAGTTCTATTACAATAATCCGTTACAATTCATTCCTCTTCCTTCCAGTCACAGTGGAAAAAAGTGCAGATCATCACGTCAACTCCACATTTCCCAGTTTCCCAAGAGCACGTGCCAAAGTCACTCTGAGGGACAAACTAGGAAAAGATCTGGGACTGATATGGGGCAGCTTGTTTCTCACTAGCCAGACAAGAAGTACACACTGATCAATCATTCAACAAGACTAACAGAATAGATAAATACTGTAGTAATGTGGACATTAATTTGGGTCTCTCCTCCTCTTCTACTGTAGGAACTTGGACATCTTTGAGACCTCAATCTCTCTAGCAAATTTGACTGAATCATTGGATAGCAGATTCCAAGGTTAGCTATAAACAATGACTGTCATCATTGTACTTGATCAAGCTTTTCTTCTTATTTGAAGCATGTGAAAAGAGGACAATGTAAAATTATTCCAATTACAGGTACTAGACCCCCTGCATGTTGGCCAACACTGCTGTGAAACCTAGCATGAGTAACAGCATGACTGAGAGTAATTTGTATTGTATTGCCCTCCTCTCAAACAAGTTTTATCTTAAAGACTATGGCTTTATCAAATATGTGTTCAATAAAATAACTTTGCAAAGAAGCAAGCAAAATCTACCCTACCCTAAACTGTTAAGTGTCTTAAGATAAACAACCATGAAAGGACAGATTTCATATCAAATAGAGACAGAATGGACAGGTAAGGGACTAAGGGATAATAATATTATTACAGGCTTACTGCAGCAGCACTTGTCCAAGCTACCACTGCTAAAAAAAAAATAAAAATCCACTAGCAGCTTTGTAAAGAAATGAAGAAGGCCAGAATTTATCCTGAGTACTTCAGCAGTATTATTTGTTTGTCTTTTAATATACAATAATGATTGAAATCTCACTTGGGAATAAAAAAACCCCACCTATAAGAAAGTATGCTGTCTCTGTAGGACATATAATACTTGAATATACTCAGCTTAATGCTTGAAGTTTACATTCAAAGATTCACTTTTAAAGCACTGTATAAATGACTTCACAATTTAATTAAAGGCTTACAAGCTTTATTGAATGGACTTTTCAGCATGTTCTGTTTACCAGCTTATGACTACAAAGACATTATTTAGGGAACATTAACCTCAATCTTTCATTTGAATCAAAACTTACAATTTTTAACTTCTAAAGGTAAGTTATCTTCCACATAAAATTACAAATAAAAAGTAGATTTCAAACACAATGTAAAATAACTGCCTATCAATCTTCCCTACCAGACCTTCCATGTTCATACTATCTTAGCCTGCAGATCCAATTATCCTCCAACATTTGCTGCTCAACCATGCTGAGATTATTCACCAGCCCTCCAGTTAGACTGTAATAAAAGGTCTGTAGGTGCATTTACACTCAGAGAAATAAGGTATAAATGCTAGCATTGCAGTCATCTCTTTTTCAGTTTCATCACAGCCATATACAGTGCAGTAATGAATCAGACTTTTTCCAGCTACTTTATCCATTCATTTGCATGATATTTGGACTTGCTAATTTTCAAAAAAAATCTAGGTGCAGTATACCTTCAAGATGACACAATTCTTGACCCAAAGACCTTACTAAAAGTACTAATATCACATAGAATATATTTCCTCCTGTGCCCAGACAGCCAAAGTGTGGCTCCAATGTGAATACGTGATTACCTTCTATAAAGGCAACCGCAGCTCCCTCTCGCTATTTTTTTAAGCTTGACATTTTAAGAAAGAAATCATACATACTGAAACTGCATTGACCTCTAAGATTACATTCTGCACAAAATTTGGCAGACTTTCTGCTTCTCAGCAAAAAAATTAATAGCAGATTAAAGATAAAATTATTTCTGATATTCAAGTCTTTATGGCCTTTATTCACTGCAGTAGTTGTACATCATGACAAAACAAAACCCCTCTGCCACAGGACATTGGTATATGTTGCCAAAAATGTCAGAAGCACAGTTTTCATCCCAAAGCTGCAACTACTTGAACTGCAGGAGTCATTTCATTAGGCGACAGCTGCAATAAGCTGTTCTTTCTCTATGTGGAGAAGCTACTGGTGGGAGGTACAATTCTCACAGGCGTACTCCATAAATCTCATACCACTTAAAGAAAAATGTACTTAAGAAAACATTTAGAAAGTACTGTGCATTATCTTTTCATTTATTACCCTTACTTTCTTAGTGTATTCATGCCTTAACATTTTGTAATTCAAAAGCTCACAATAGACTTTAAAGACATGGGCAAAAGTCCCTTTTGTACTTTTTCTGCTGATCTAGAGAATCTAGATCCCTGGTGTTCCTTGATGATCTACTTCTAGTTAATACATTCCTATTGACCTAGAGAAAACAAAATCAGGTTCTTTAGCTAGAGGTTGAAACAATGATGATGGTGTTTATTTACTGTGTTACTGCTATGTAAGGTAATACAAAATTGTAACTTTATATGTAATAAGCTGAAAAAGACACTAATACATTTCAAAACCATATGGTATTAGTAAAATACAGTGTAGCATTGAACTGTATTAACATACATAGACATTTTTGAGCCTTTAATGCTGTGATAACCTTTAGTTTCCAAGGAAGGTGGTGGGAGTAAGACTTCAGTGTTACAAATGAGTGTTTGCCAGCCGTTACTGAGCCAGGCAAGGAATAGGCCCTCAGATTTACCTTTTCAGATTGTTTATGTATTATTCAAACATTTTTCATGGAAACCATTGAAAATTCTTGCTCGGTAATAAAGCAACCGTACACCCAGCTTTGTTTCTTTCTTTAAATGCATATCACATTCTATACCTGAACCCAAGACAGGTATATAATCTCCATTCTCATAACAAACCTCCTCTATTCTTCATCAGTAGCCTATTGCTATACAAACAGAAATGCTATGTTTGAACAAAACTTACATTAATAGAAAGATGGATTATGTAATGTTTGATATTGCATTTCCTGGACTATTTTTTAATTCGTGGTTTGTTTTTGTTTTTGTTTTTTTTAATTACACAGCATTTTCTCCTTAAGAGTCCTTCTCTAGCTTCATTTAACATTTCAATAGCACAAAATCTTTAGTTTCACTTCAACAGCACAAAGGTTTTATTTGCCTTTTTTTTTTTTTTTTTTTTTAATCTGGAACAGAGCACACTGAAGAGGATTGGTATGGGCATTTCACTTCTGACCTACAGTCATTTCACCTTAGATGATTAGTACAAACCGATTAAAAAACTACTACTGTTTGAAGCAGAGTTTTGGAGAAGGGTGCAACATCTCTGCTACAGACACATAACTAGCTGTCCCATATCCAGAACACTCCCTAGCACCAAGGACTCTCAAAAGCAAAGCAGGGCAAAACAGGCACCTTAGTCCTACACTCCAGCAATGGCACTAGCCAGAGGGTGGTCCAGATGGAGCAGCATTCAAGTTGTTTTAGCTGCCTGTAGAAGCAGTCTTCATTCAGTTTTCTGAGCCATATTAAGAAGTTAAGGAGAAGAAGAAACATACATTGCCTAACCTGTTTTTGCATTACTTTTTGCCAGAATTACTCATGAGAAGAGTATCTGTTCCACTAGAGGGTGGAGCAGGCTCAGGAACTGAATTTCCAAGGAGCGTTCCAGTGCCACGTGTGACAACAACCTTATTCCTATATGAAGGACGGTCTCTTGTCATGAAGAGCTGAAAGGGCAAAACTGGAACATGAAGGTCCACTTAGGCAGAGAAGTTTTATAACAACAACAAAAAAAAATCAAAAAAGAAAAGGAAAAATCTCATCTGAGGTACCTTTGAATTTCTGGGTTTGTTTCTGTTTTTCCTGAAAATGGGATGTGGTTTTAGTTATAAATCATGTCTTTCATATTACATTTAGATTTCTAGCTCATGCTTTCCTTAGACTTTGGGATAAAACTACCTGGAACAGAGCAGCAATTTGCAGCTTATTTCCTCTCTTGTAAAGGGGCTTCACAAAGATGTGGTTTTTCACATACTCTGTCTTAATGCTTCTTATTGCTAAGATTTGGTAACATGATACTATCTTAATCTGAAAAAAGTATATTTAAGAACTCACAGATTATGAATACCTTAGAAATATGAATATCTTCATACTTTACAATTCCAGTATTTTCCCCTGAAATGTATTTGAGATAGACCTAGAGATTGCAAAGGTTCAAGTTTTCCCTAGGAAGACTCAAGAACTACAAAGCCCCCATGTCAGAGTTTCTCTATGTGCACCTGCATGTAACTATGTGGCAAGTCACTATAACGGAAAGATTAAGGTCATTTGCTACTGAAACAATTTTCAGTGACTTTGGGTGGGACAAGTCCCATGACTAGTTAGAGCAGCACAAAGGAAACAGGCTCATTAGAACAGTTGTATCTTATGGAGACAAACAAGGCTACAAGGAGACATGGCTTTAGTCTAACCTACCCATCCCACCTGCCAGAGAAAAGCTGTACCAGGAAAGGAGGACTTTTATGGAAGAGCTGGAACCTGGCACGCATTCCTCTCCTCTTTACCCTCTGAAACAGTAGGCAGATTGACATAGGATCTCCCCTTCAGGGCACTCTGTGATGGCATCCATGCAAGTGAGTTCTATGCTATGCTAAGCACAGTAACACATTATTGCCTTCTGCTTCGGTTTGACTAGCAGCTGTCACATTTGAATCTTCTCCCTGATGGCTGAGACAGTCTTGAAACAAACAAACTCCCTCTGTGTTATAATCAGTCTAGACAAGGCTCCCTCAAAGAGGAGTGCTGTATTTGGAGAGGAAGGTGCAGTTAAATGTTAGTTCCTAACTCCTTCGGCAATCAGCTTCATAATGCTTTAGCATATACCCCGAGAAAGTCCTGTCTTTTACAGAGGCTGCACTTTAATTTTTACTGTAGCACATTCCATCAGGCCAGAAAGACTGAGACATTATACAGAGAGCTTGAAAAACCTCTGGCCGCCCTGGGCCAAAGATATTAAGCTCCCTGGATATTAAGACAGAAGCCTTGAACTTGATGGGATGCAGGCAGTAAGGTCAATATGGTTATGGTAGCCCCAGCAGGAAACGTGCTGCATGATTTTATATTGCCTAGTGTTTTCTAAATATTTAGGCTTTCATGTTTCTCGTTACTGTAGCTCAGCCAAGAATCAATGAAAAGCTGGGTAACCATGGTCAGCTGAAATTTTTCTGCCTTGCCAGAGGTGTGTGAGGGTTTGAACCACTCTCCCAAGCAACATGTTATGTTATAGTTAGAATAAGACAAGAAAGAGCTTTACTCTCATCTGTGATTATCTTAGTGGAACAGGGCAGTAGTATCTTGTACCAAACTGCAAGAAATATTTAGTGGTTGCCTTTATTACAGGTTATTCCTGACATCAGGATAAGAATACGTGTGTAGTCTGAAATTTGAAGTGCACCATACAGTCATAAAGAGGTATGTGAGAAGAAATCTGGATTATTCAGCTACTCCTAAAGTATAACAACTCCCCTTCAGAATGTCTTGATCTGCGATGATAAGCAGAGGAGCAGAAAAGCTGTAGGATTCACACTTGGTTCCTGTAGTCAGAAAAAACCCATTCTGAATAATATCATCCACCTACAGCTGGGCTCTCTCTGGATCAATGCAAGGTTAAGGCCACTGCCTCTTTTGATCTCTGCTGATTAGCACAGAACTTGCAGTCTCATTAGTCAAAGCCGGGTGATGTTAGGCATATAGGGTACTTCAGCAACAGTGGATTATGAACTATGTAGCCTTCCCAAAAGTATCACACACTGAAATTGATGTATTTTGCTTTACAGTATTCTGCATGCCTTGGCATAGATCAAGATCAGTTTCTCCTGGTTCATCTTTACAGTGCTGCTTACTGCTGCAAGTTGCATGAAGTGAAATAATTTCATTGCCATGAAATCAATGGGAATAGATACAAAATAATTATTATATTTGCACTTAAAGCTATTTATTGAGTGAAACAAATACATACCCATTATGACTTGTCCTAAAATAACAAAGGAGGGGCTGCTAAGGTTTTCCATCAGGGAAAAATCAGAGAGCTGCTTTGAGCCTACAGGCAAATTAGGCACTTTTCCCATACAAGTATGTCTGTGACCTCAGGTAATAAACAAGGCATTTCCTGTAATGACAGTAGAAATCTAGTCTAGCACATTTAGCATAACCGTTCTTGAAAAACAGGTTGCAGTATTTAAAGTAACAATATTTAAAATAATTTTTTTACAGAAACACAATTGCGAACTGTGTTGTCAATGTGAATGGACAGTTACATAGTTGCACATTGTCTTTCTCACACATGACATTAAGGCATAATATTGAGAGAGGAGTTATGGGCCCCAGAGAAAATAATTCAGGCCGCCTACTTCAAACTTCTCCTACCAAAGACAAGCAAAAGATATTTTAATTACATATGCTACTGACAGAAATACAACATCCCCCTCCCATCAAGTAAGGCTGAAAGTAGATGATGTTTAGGTATGGCAAGGCATAAAAATGCCTGTCCTTCTCTTAGCCTTTTATGCTTAGTACATTTTAGTATTTGTTACCAGAACTTTTAAGATGAAAAAACCTGCTATATTAAAACACCCAGAGCTAATCTTGTACCTTATATCTTACACATTCATTTCAAATTTGAAAGTTTTGTATTTCTCAAGTTAAAATGTTACAGACAGAGCTCAGTTCATTTGATTATAGTAATTTTTTTAACTTTATCAGCTGAGAGAATGCTTCAAGGTATAGAAATACCATTTATTCCACACTTTGTTCAGGAGCTAGGAAAGTAAAATCCTGGTTTGGGTAATGCATCAAAGAAAACTCCGATGATGTAATAATCTTCATTCCACCATAACAGACCATGACTATATATACTTTTTTCCCCTCAGAAGAGAAGAGGAATGCTTCTTGGTTTTGCTTACCATCTAGTCATTATCATTATTTAAATATATATTTTTCATCTGTTGATCCTCTCCTTATTATGATTGCTTTCTGTAATGAGATTTACTAATGCACAGAGGCAGTAAGCTGTGGGTTACTCCAAAATATTTCAATGAACAAAGATAAAATTAACTTGCAGTGTCAAATCTACATGCAAGATGAAGCATATTTGGACACTGTAACTCCTTCCTCCATACTTTCCATTCCCTCATTCCTCTCCTATTTCACTCAGAGGAAGTGTTCCTATCTTTCCATAACAGAGTGTAGATAGTTCAAAAGTGTGCCTTGCTTTCATCCATATACAGCACACCCAATCTAAAAGAAATTATTGGAAACAGTTTTTTCAGTGCTTCGTTTCAATACCGTAGGCAGACTTGAGTCCAATACCATGATATAAGAAATTGCAATACATTTTAAATTTCTTTAGACCTTATATGTGCAATATTTTCAATAACAGCTTTTTTTCTTAATTTTAAAAACATTCAGAAGTGCTATTAGCCCAAAATACCTTGCTGCATCAGGGGCTTATCTGGGGACTGAAGTTGGCTTTATTTTATTCAAATACTTCAGTTAGAATTGTCTTCAGTCCTGTCTGCCTATAGAGAATTTGCTTAATTTTCCTGTTTAGTTTTTAACACAGAAAGGGTTTTTTTTTTTTCAGTTGTCAGTTATGAAGATTCAAACATGGGTTCAAAGAATCAAGTGATATCCTTATATGCATTTATCACTAATAAAATTCTTGACACAACCAGGGTGGATTTCAGGCATAAACTTGCAGAATAATTTATCCGAGTCACAACTACCACTGGTGATAAATGAGAGTGAAAGAAAAACATTTGACTTTCAGATATTGAGTTGGGTGTGGCAGGACTTGCAGTTAGAGAAAGTTAGTAAATTTGGAAAGTTTTATAAGCATTCAAAATAAGTTTACAACTCTCTTGTCCAACTATTCTTAGTGGAATGCTACTCTAAAATCTTCATGTTCTTGGAAAAAGGGCAAGTTACACACACTACTGCCATTTATTTAGTTTTCCATATTAGCCAAGGGCAGCACCTTATGCAGTGGATCTCCTCCTGTAGTTAGGTGAGCGATTCTTAGATGTGTATTGTTTTGGAGGATGACTTTACCTCTCATGCTTAGTTTTTTGGTGCTTTCTAACACTGAATTCTTTTGAGTGTGGAAGTCTTAATGAAGACTGTAATGAAGTTCCTCAGGTATTGTTTTTTTCTAGAATGTACTGCAGGACACTAAAAAGTGTGATTACAGCAACTTAGCACATGTATGCTCACAGCCAGTGTCTTGCATTAACAAAGTTTTTTCCATTACCTTTCTACAGTTCCCTTTTAGGAAGAAAAGACCTAGAAGAAAAAAAAAATAAAATAAACTGAGAATTAAATTGACTATGCTGTCTGAGGACAAACAGGGACATAAAATACTAGAAGCATCAAAGTGTGATATATTAAATTACATATTCAAATACAGTTGGTTTTGAACATATATTCACTACTAGAGCAAACGTGTTAGTGTGAAAAGTCACCATTGTTGGCAACTGAATCCTAGTTCACCAGATGAGCCAAATTCTTTCTTATGCTATTTTTAGGAGTGAAACAGAATTATTGTTATGGGGAGTAACAAAGATACACACTGAAGTTCGTTCTTTGTGCCTCCCATGCAACCGTTCCTTCTTCCAAGCAGGGGCTCTGAGAGGGAAATCCAGAGCATGCAGCAGAATTTATGCAGAATCATTTCCAAGTTGAAGAAAGTAATATAGAAAAAGTCACATTCTAATTGCTACTTAAGGTGTTTCTCTATTCAGCCTGGAAATTTCTCTGGAGAGACGGGGATGATGCAGAACTTCCTCAACTAGTGAACTTAGATTAACGCCACAGCAATACAAGAACAAGATGAAAGGGCGTTTGAACTCAGTGCCACTCCTTGGTTGAAAGGAAACCCTGTGCCCTGAGCAAGGTGAAGATCCAGGCAGTGTGAACCACAATGTGAACCATTGCAGCTACTTTACTTCAAAAGACTGAGGAGAAAGAGAAGGTATGATGTACTATGCAGGAGTTGCTTCATGCAGAAGTAAGAGACCTCAATTCCAGCCACACTCTTGCCAGAAATTCAGGTCTCATTGCTCTTGTCTTCCCAGTAGAGACACCTCCTTAGCCCTAGCTTAAACCATTCTGTGTTGTGGTTCAAGGAAGCTTCAAGGAAGATGGGCAAGTGGCATCTTCCATCCCTATTGTGCCAGGCTGCAAGGAGAAAGGGATGACACTTGGGGCCGAAACAGCATGTAAAGAAAAGTCTGGCCCAGAAACTTGAGCACTTGGCTGAAGATAAGACTCTCTGGGCTCTGGATGCTACTCCTTAGACCAACTTTGAGTATTATAACCACAAAGTATTTGTCTGAAGCCAGTTGTATTACAGAGAAGTCAGACCAGAATTAGAGTATCTCCCCAAGGTGAGACAACCAGTAGACTACCAAGTCACACTGCTGTTTCCTGCCAACTAATTTTCTCTCTCCTGCCACACTCATTGTGTTGGTGTAAGGATCAACATGGACTGTGAGGAGTAAGAGATCAGTTAAGTATGGAAAGAAGACAAATACACTCAATGTGTTCACTACTGACAGAGGAGGAAGCTAAAGGACACTTGGGGAAAAAAGTTTACCATATGAAAACGTGAGAAATTCTCATGACTTGGCAGACCTGGAGCACAGGACTAGAAGTGGCTAAGGAAAGATGGGTGATACAGGACCAGAAACAAACAAATAGGCAAAAATGCCCTTATGGAAGTTACACAGGGATGACCAGGGAAGGCAGGAGGATGGTACACACTTGAACCTCAAGATAGATGAGGACAGATTAATGACTGGAGAAGTTTGGAGGTCAGAGAGAGTTAATTGAGGCAAAGGATTGATGCGTTTGGCAGACTATAAATTGATGGTGGTAAGAGAGAACTGATGGGACTGATGATTAAAAGATGGATAGGGAATGAAAGACTTATGGACTGAGCGGTTTAGACAGAATATTACAGGTGAAACACAGGATATCTGTTAAGTTTCTTGTAGATTGGAGGAAATATTTCATTATGCCCACCCTGTGTGCTGGGTAAGGATTACTTGAGTCTTCTGAAACCTTATGGTGCCGCTGCATGTTTAACTTACATACTCAAGGTACGTATACTTGCCTTACAATTCTTTCACAGGTTACGAGGGTTTTCATTTTCTCTGTCCTTTCTACAGCTTTTTTTTTTTTTTAAGACTATCATATTATAATTGCAGAGGCGGACACACAAAGTTTCTCTTCATATTTCTATTGTGTGATGTGTCACTTTGATGAGCTAGAAATTTGAAATTGTCTAAGCTTTTCTTGAAGAGGCCATTTTCGCTATAATACAGACAAATAAGTGTGCAAATCCAGTCAAATCAGTTGAATTATAGTATTATATAATGCAGAAAGAGATGGAAAAACCATGAGACCAAAGACCTCCCGAACCTAGAACCAAGTGCTGAACGTGTAATTCCATAGGGCTTGACTAATCCAAGTAAAAATAAAGTGTTTGCAAATAATGTTACCAAGAAACTTTAGTCTTGAGCTGCAATTATTCCAGTATTTTCCTCAAAAGAAGTGTTTCAACATATTTAAAGTCCCTGATCTTGTACGTTAACCAAGATGTAGCTAGGAAAGTAACAAGGACATACAGAAACATATTAGTACAAGGCCATATACTATGTATGTTAAAAAAAATGATAATTTGCATTTTAAGCCACAGAACAGGCTACCTGGAGAAGACATACAGGTGGACAAAGTAAAATTAAATCCCAGTTTATTTAATTCTTCATCTCTTTCGTTCACAAAAGTATGTTTGTAACCCCTGATCGATTAACACATTACACATATAACTTCTGTCACCCGCTACCTGTGAGTCTAGGTTGGCTCTATGCAAAGCAACATTGCTAGATGTTTCTGAGGGCACAGAACACACTTAAAAGGGCAGGTGCAAAATTTGGGCAAACAGAATCAGTTTCCCAATCATTTTCCTGTTTTAGCCTAAGGACTCCTTTGCTTGACAGGTGATTCCACCCCAGAAAGATCACAGCCCATGGAATTCCTCTCATGTAAAAGGTCTATAAATCCTTCCTTCCACTTCCCCCCCCCTTGTTTTTTAAACACATCTACCTGTTGAACTATACAAGTTTGCTAAATTTATACCTAGCCATATGCCACAACAAACAAGTCAGGGAAATCCAGGTGGAAAAAGAAAGCTCTCTCTACTCTACTTTACACATTAGGAAAGAATATTGCATTTGCTCATCTGTATACATTGAAATTTCCTGTGGTTTCCTTAAAAAAAAAAATCTGAGTCTCCTGTGGCTAACACACTTTCGTCTATTGCTTAGGCTGAAGTTTAGATGCCCACATAGGCCTTGAAAAGTTACTTGAAGGAAATACTGTGTATATATAATGTCCATGTGTATTATGTTGCTTATTGTGGTCCAAATCCAGTTATAGCAAAAGAAAATATGAAAAGTCCATAAAGTGAAAAAAAAATAAAAATTAAGATAAAACACAGGAATAGATGAAATAACATCAACAAAGGAAGGCCACAGAAGTCAAATATCCTTCCCTCTTGTTAAGAATTTAGTTCTCTTTAAAAACCTATTGGGACGCTATGTCTAATAAACCTTTTGTTTACTCCTTGGTGAAGACACCTGCAGATACCTCATCACAGAATCGGTAGTCTGCCTCATTTCTCCAACATTCAGCTGGTCAATATTTAATAATGAGAGTTCAATATTACCAAAGAAAGCAAAAGGTAAGGATTGAAATTTCCTCTCACTGACTAAGAAGTCAGTCAACAACAACCAAGCTGCTTCACACTGGCACAATGGCATCCTTTGTTTTTATGAGGATTCTTATGGAAATCAGTGCAGCTTCGGGACAAGTGTCAGTCATGGTACCAAAAATGCTTGCAGGAGCCTGTTACTGTAGGGGCTTGGGACACAATTGCTATACAATTTGCAGAAGTTTGGCTGTGTTTGCTGAAAGACTGAAAAGCAACGAACTACTCTGAGAAACACTAGAATCATTTTATTAGCTTTCCACCTTCCTTCCTCGTCCCTAATCACCAAAAGGTAGGTATCTTTCCACACTCTTATAGCCTGTTTACGCCAATATAATGCCCCTGCAATTTTACAGGAGTGTTAGAGGTAAGTAGAAAATACGCATGCAGACAAATGAAAAACGAATGAAGCAGCACATAGAAAAAAAGTCAGACATGATGTTTGGAGATTAGCCTTATTACTCCACAATAGAACAGGACATTCTTAACCCATTTTGTCTACAAACTGCATCCGACAAAGGCTTCTTTTTCCTTTAATGAAGAAGAGTATGAGCTTCAGTTTAATAAGAAGGCTTCTGAAATGCCGGTTATTGCCCATCAGTTGAATCTCATCATGTATCTTAGGCACAGTGGTCTAGGATTAGAGAACTGTCCCTTCTAGCCACACATCTGCGAAACACAGGTATGTCACAAAACATGTGTCCGTCCCCCCCTGCAAAAAATGCCTCTGAAGTTCTTCAACGTACTCAGAATAATCTGCAACTTCAAAGATTTCCTTTTTGTAACTAAAATGTGAAATATGAGCAACGGAAATTAAAATGAGAACCACCTGAAGCCCATTTAAATCCATTTTTGAGTCATCAATCATTAATTAACCTTAACACATCCCAGAGAACACGAGGTAAAAAAAAAAAAAATTAACCTACAACACTTCACAAAACCCACGGGTAGCGATGGTGTTAAAGGTAAACTTCACTGCAGCCTAATTTTTGCATACGTAAGTGCTTTGCATTGCTCCCTCCGTATTCTTTTTTTCAGTCGTCCCCCCCCCGAATAGCTTCACACTCAGGTGCGGCAACACTTCTGCTGCCGGCCCTACACCGAAAGAGCGGCTTGCGGCAGCCCCCCCCCCGCCCCCGCCACCCGCGGCCAAAACGCGCGGGGAATTAGGGAGGGGGCCGAGCGCAGCCGGGTC
>JANZLQ010000031.1:19854311-19891550 GCA_026212715.1 Elanus axillaris | reverse complement strand
GGTTGGGGGGGGGGGGGGAGCGAGCGCGCTTAAGGCGACGAGCTGAGCTGTTCAGGAGAGTTTTGAGTAAGAGAGGGATGAAACCGGCTTTCTTCCCACTACCAGGACCCTGGAAAATCAAGTCCTTCTCCAGGAGAGAATTCTTCCAGACCCGTTATCTGTATTACTATTAATGCGCCGCGCAGGAGGCATCGCATACAAATAGATCCCAGTAGCAGCGTCTATTGGCGGCGGCGGAGGGCCCCTGGGTCCTACTGCTCCGGCGCCGGGAAACTACAAAGCCGAGCGGCAGCGAGCGGCTCCGGAGAGGGCACGGGCCGGGGGGGGCGAGGGGCGGCTGCGGGGCCCAGGCCCGGGTAATTGATTCGTTACCTCGGGTATTGTAATACGTGTCGCAGTGTTTAAGCGGGAGAAAGCCACATTATGAGCGGATGTCATGCCATCTCCCCTTTCGTAGCTGCTCTTGCAGGGCTATTGTGCAGTCTGGTATGAGAAATGCGTCTGGTTTTTAAAAGCAGGGCTTTATTTGTCTGCAGCTTTTCTTCTTTTCCTGCCCTGTCAAAATTATCCCTAACAATTCCCTAACAATTATGTAGGCACTTCAGTAATCAATTATTCATTGCATTTCACTTACCTATGCTTTTTCTTTCCCAGGTTATGGCTTTCCAAGGGCACATCTGCTCCTCTGTGCAAAGAGGGTGAACAAACATTCTTAAAAATTAAGCAACGTATTCCTAATTAAAAGGGGAAAAGTATGAGGCAAGTATCAGGGTAAGGTTTCTCCATTATGGAATACAAAGACAGACACTTTGCAGTATTTAAATTGTGGTCCATATTGGATGTAAGAAATCGTTGGACTGAAAGAAAATATCCCATTTGAAAATTCAGGCAGTGAAAGGAACAAAAACCAGGTGCAACGTTTATGTATTGACTGCTGAATGGAGAGTAAGTGTGAGATAATGATGACAGACATAGGTCAGCATAACTGAGAAGTGAAAGCACTTACATCTATATGCAAGAGTATCACATGGAGCTAAACTTCCATTACTGTCTTGTAGATAATACACGCTATATGCTAAGCATACATCTAGATAATAAACGTTAATAGGCTTGAAACTGTAAGTATTTAATGAAGTCTTTTAAATAGTGTATGAAGATTATCTAGAAATAAAGCCTGCAGCATACTGCGATGCATGACGCAGCTAAAGGTCTAAACATACGCACTTGTACTACATAGGAGAATGGAAACCAGTGACAAGGGGACATTGTTCACAAGGTCCTGTGCTAATGTGGCAAGGTCCTTACGTGCTAGTTGGAAGCTACCAATGGGAATACAGACATTATTACAAATTTTACAAATATTATTGAAGAGTCATATGTACAGCACAAGGTTATTTGCCACTACCCCATTATTTCACCAGCTATATAGGTAGAAAGAGACCAAGTAAGTTTAAAACAAAACATGGACAAAAATACAGTGTTTGAACAACCCTTACGCTCTCACAACCAGCTAGTAGCTGAATCATTCTTTGAATGAAGTACTCTGCGCACATAGGAGGAGAGCAACAGAGAGAAGGGAATCAGCGTTTTTGTGCATCAGTAGCCCCTGACAAGAGAGATACTACAGTATGAGTTCAAAATCAGGTCTTCAGTGCTGCATGTCAGACCTACCTTACAGCTTACATCTTTAAGACATTGCACCTTGTTGGAAGAAGATTCTAACTCTTTCTTCCTTGAATTCTGCTGCTGCATTTGTTTGGGTATTTTATCCCTTAGATAGCAAGTATATCCCAAAACGGTAGCATTTTTGTTGTCAGAGGAGGTACACTAGAACAGCTAATAAAATTCTTCTATGAACACACTCTTCAGTTATCACTGTAGTTACACATACACTTTTTTTTCTTTTTAAATAGAAGAAATCTAAGTTTCAGTTACATTACTTTGGAAACAGGTGACTACTGCACTAGTAAATAGAAGTTCTAAAGAAAGCTATTATAGTTGTTTGCATTTTAGACCAAATTTTGCTTCTCTGCTTTGTTTTTGTTTCTCTTTAGGTCTGCTTAGGACAAAATATGCTTACCTGAGAGTTCAGGATTCACCTCTCACCTCTTGTAGCTTGTTACTTCCATGGGCCTTACACTTGTTATGATAACCTTAAGGAGATTCCTGACAAACATCAGTTTAAAAGAGAACAGGCTCAGGCCTATTGTACTGAACAAAATAATGTAAAATCATTGGCATCATCTGCAAATTTAACAAAAATAGTAGATTAGTGTAAGTGCAAATTAAGGAGGCGATAACCAACACCATTGCAATTAAGACATTACTCTGAAGGAGTGAAATTGCCATGCCCATTGTAGAGCCTACAGAGATTAATGAAATATGGCTGTGAAACTGTTTCAATAGATAAATTGGGTGGGTGGTTAAATATCTGAGCGAAGATGATTACTTTGTAGTGAAACAAAACAAAGAGGAATAAATCACAAAGCTGCTCTATTACCACAATTAAAATGCAATTGCTTGATCAATTATTGCTCTAGCTAATAGCTTGATGGAGGACAAGCAAATAAATAAAACATTACGCTAACCAAAATTCTTTGAAGTCTTTGAATAATAGTATCTGTATACATATATGTTCCCTATTTGTATGCATTTATGCCTAATACATATATAATGCATTGCATAACATAAGCAAGGCTGTATATAATGTGTTTAGCTACTTATTTGTAGTATACAAGCACATATCAATGATACATAATCACGGTAACGCATGCAGTGGGTGAATGGCTAACACACGTTTAGATTACTGGTATGATACATTTCAACGTTTTCTAGATCTCTGAGAACCTCCTTGTTCTACATAGTTCCCAGTCAAAGGTGTTCTGGAATTGTTTCCCCTTGGAATAGTTTCCAAGGTCAGTACATTTGATGGCACGTGTCTATTTCCAACTTGCCCACAGAAAATGATGGCCACTTACTGGAGTTGATGTGGACATAGGGTATTTTAGGGCAATAGTAAAGCAAACTGTGACTGTTGTGTATCAGCATCACGTTTTTATACCTTGTAATCAGCAAAGCGTGCATTCCTGTATAGGAAGGTAAGTGGTAACATGTATATTTGTATGAAATAAAATCTAGTGTATAATGGCAAATAACTTGTTTTCAGTTGTATGAGCACTCTGTGATAACCTGATCCAAAGTCAATGGCAATGAGCAGACTTGTCTCTTTGATCCAAAGTCCTGGTCAAATATAGTACTTATTTCATCTATGGAAATATTCACATAGTATAGTTTGCATATGTAGGGAACAAACACTTTGTAATGATTAATCAGTCTGGAAAAAATCACATGTATTTATGTTCCCTAAGAGTAACACAGGTTCTGTTAAAAGTTGAATAACTCCTGAGAAGGAAACAGGCTCGTGGTGAGCTTCAGTGAGCTTCTCGGGTACCAAAATGCAAATAAAGGGCAAGTAGTGCATTCACCCAGTTGTAGAGAGGTATGTCTAGAATATCTTTTTAACATTTTAATGCTTCGTCTTATGCAAAAAGATTACATGTATTTGGCAAATTCGTTTTGCCTTTCCCAGGGCAAGAGTAATTAGAAAATGCATATACAAGTTTGAACATATTTAAAGTGAGCAATGTCTATGTTGTATATATGCAGGTGTTGCTGGAGTGTAGTGATGAAACGGCAGAATTTGTGCAGAATAGTATGAAACCTCACCAGATCTCTTGTGTCCTGTTATTCCCCCAGATGCAGGTAGCATTCAGATTAAATCCCTTCACTTACGTACTTGCAGTTAATTTTCATACTTGCTTATCTGTGTTTGGTAGTCTATTTGAAGAAAAGTCTGAGAGACTACTGCCACTTCATCACTTCTGGGTGAAAAAATCTAAAAAATGGGGACTCCTCCCTTTCCGCCTTTCCCATTCATAAAAGCAAGAGATGCCTTCTGACTATCAGAAAGAACACACTGATGAAGGCAGAAATTCAGTGTAGGGGAGTTTTGCAAGGAAAACAGCAGAATGGTCTCTGAAGAACAACATCTGAGTGTGAAACTGGATTTTAAAGTTCTGCTAGAGTAATGGGCTGGGCTTTTCTCAAGTACTCTGTACTACCCAACGTCCAGTACACCTAGTGATAAGTTGTCAGAAAATATAGGAAGGAAATAAAGGGAACGGAGAAAGGAAAATTTAGAAAGACTAAAATGAGACTTCAAAAATGACTTGAAGAGAAATGGTACAAAACGACATACATGAAAAATTATACTATATTGAACAGAAACAGTGGTCTATAAGAGTAGACAATAATAAAGAATATCAAGCTTTCTTATAATAGAAGCATAAGACAAAGGTAGGATTAAGTACTGATTTCATGCAACTCACGCTGGCAGTTATCTTTGTTGCAGTAAATGAAGGAGTATAATTGAAGAGGAGCAATCATTTAGCACCCCATTCCCTTATGCAGTCATGTACCTAGTCCTCCATGCAATTATGTTATTCCAAAGCCCAAGATACTTTCAGTCTGATTGACAGCTGTTGTCAACAGGTAGGAATGGTAGCAGATCACAATTCCACAGGCTCTCAGCTGTTACCGTTCTTTTCAGATACAGCTATTGGGCTTGCAGTTAGTACAGAGATGGGGTACTTTCAGTAGGCCGATGACATTGCTTTGCCCATCCGTAGAATATAGTCACAGTCAGGGCTAAGAATATCTGAGATGAGAGAGAGAAGAAAGTGTTTTGGCTGAAACTCAGTTGTGAGAAGGTTGAGGAAATGCAGTTAACTGGAGGGGAACCTTTATCTCTGTAAGCATCCTCTGTAACCACAGCAGTGGCATCTGAAGGAGATTTGGGCCCCTGTGTAGTACATATGCCTGGCCTCATGGCACAGGTAGCATGAAGTCACTTTGTATATGCATAGCGGTGTGACTGCAAACCGGCTGTGTGTGTGCCACAGGTCTGATGTATCTGTCCATGGGGCTTGTGTGCTCCTGCTTTGGGATGGCCCTGGACCAAAGTCCACAATTTCAGCATCTGTGTTCTACTTTTTCTCCTTGATTAACGAATTGCAGGAGGCCCAAAGAGTGCACTCTCATTTTGTTGTTTTATGTGAAGACATGCAGACTTGAAGCACAGGGAAATGGGATTCCTACATTTCTGGGAGAGTGAGGGCTCTCTGTTCCTGCTTCTTGAATGTGGAGGAGAAATTCACTATTTGGATGTTTTCTACTGTAGTTCTGTAGTATTATCTTTTGAAATGTATTGTGCAATTAGAGACCTGACCATTGGATGGTCTTTCTATTTGCTGTATGCTTAGGGTTTTTTTAGAGCTTAAAAATAAAAAAGCAAACATATAAATAAATATATAAACCCCAAAGACTAACCCAGGTGCTATACTGGTGCACACACAAAGGCTGAAGGCTAAAGTGAGCTTGAAGAAATCATGAAAAATGGGAAAGCAACATATAACCACTGAGTGAGGGCTTCAGGAAAAAGATAACGTCAGGAAAAAGCTAAATGAGTTAGTGCTATCCAAAGAGTGTAGAAGAGAATAAGAACTTCAAAAGTGTTTATCAGGGGAAAGTGAAGAGCCAGAAAGAAACTTTTCCTATTAGCAAATGAAGAGGAAAATGAAGATTGAAGAAAACTGATTCAGATACTGAAGTCTTTAATTTTCTGTATTCTTTTTCCTTCTGTTAAAGAAAACTAAAAGGTCATTCTGAAAATATTTTTGATGGAGCTTCTACCAAAAATTAAAAAAGTATGCCTAAAAAATTAAATCTATGGAAGATATCAGTTCTAGATTATACCATGTTTGGTCTTAATGAGTCAACATAGGAAGATAAAATATCTTGAACTAGACCCACTGATGCAGCTGGGGAGTGGGAAGCTGCGCCTGGTGACCATACAAGCTCTTCAAGGCAGTTTTTCTCACATCCTTGGACCATAACAGCTACACCAACTTGACAGCTTGCATTTTTGTTTGAAATGTGAACTTGGAAAAGTGCTTCCTTGGTCATCAAGTCCAGCTTCCAGTATTACAGGAAACCTTGACAATTGTTCTCCAATTTAAAATATACTAAGGCAAGTTGAAATATGGAACTTGAATGGTGCAATTCTTTTTTTATGGGCTATAGATAATGCTGGTTTCAATACAAGCTGAAATAACAGCACAGTAAGAGTATACAATATTGACTATAATGGTACACGGCTTCAGGTGTACATAAAATTTTGAACTGCTGCAGACCTCTGAACCTCAGGATTAGGTTCCTCTGAGGGCAGGGAGCTCATACCGCAGCTAGGCATGGAGCAGCTGATGCCTAATTTCTAGTCACTCGATCCTCTACAGGAGTATATGAGTCTCCTGCTGCCACTGCTAACAAGTGAGTCCATCAGCAAAACCTCTGCTCTTGCTGGAGCAGTAAGGGATACAAAAAGGGTGGCAAATCTAGCTATTCTCTCTCTGTTATTTTTATACTTACTAAGATGTGGTTGGGTACGTGAGACACAGTTAACAGAGAGTAAGCAGGCTGTGTTCTTTGCACTCGTACACCATGTTAATCAATGATTTGTAAAGGATGACTCATTTCAGCCACACTTGATCATATTTGAAAGGCCTCTAAGTGTGTATGGCAGAAGAGGTTTTGTCAGGAACTCAATACAATGCTTCAAAAAGTTGTTGAAGTGAGTATTGTGTGGATGAACCAAGGGGCTAGAATACAAAGTAATTATGTCAGCAAGTTTACTGCAGGGTATAAAATAAAGTCTTATCTCATTTTGTACCTCTGTTGTTCAGAAGTAGAAAAAGAACAGGAAGTTTTTCATTGAAACTATGATAAATTTAGAAGCCAATTCTTTCTCCATCAATGTATGTATTTAGCTGTTGGTCAATAATGTTTTGTTAAGGCCATATTTTGAGGAGAGAATTGAGTATTTAACTAAAAAAAACCCCTTTTTTAAGGAAATTCTGACTTCTTATTGTACAGCTGAGCTCTAGAAAAGCAAAAGATTTAACTGAATGCTTAAATTTGGAAATACTACCTTTGTATATCCCTAGCACAGCTATAATGCTTCTGCATCATTTTGGTCTTTGTTTCTCAGCTGTGCTTCATCATGGCTTGCACATTTCTTATGTACAGAAAACATTTTTTTGAATGGAAAGTAATTTATTAACTCCAGGATCTGTACACATCAGAAAGGAAAAAGTTTTTTTTTTTTTTAAAGAGCAAAGTACTCCCCTATGCTTTAACTGGTAGGAGGAAGTTATCATAGGCAATAGGGAAAACAGGTGTGGATGGGATGTTATTTGTGGGGAGCCAGCTTTAAGGGACACTATTTTTCTTTCAAAACCTGGAATTTATTTTTAGCTGCACCATATGACATATAAAAAGAATAAAGCCAGAAGATAGTAAAGAGTCCGCCTTTCTTAGCCAGACTACTAGGATGAGTCACTGACAGAAAATGCTGATTAAGTCACTGGCCATGTGTGCAGGTGTTTCTTTTTTGTTTGGGAAAGCTTGAGAGAGACTGACCCATGAGAGGGAAGAGACAGGAGGCATGGGCTGAGGAAGGTGGGAGAGGTCTTGTGGAAGGAGTGCTGTAGCTGAGAATATGTACAGGTAAGTACATGAGTAATTGAGGCTGTTTTTTTCTTTACTGTAACTCTGATACATGAGAATTTGCTGAATCTGGAAACCTTGAAGAGAGAATCCTTTGCTACTTTGTGCAGGAAAGGAAAAGCTCATTCTTATTAGAAGGTGAAGTTAACTTAGCTAAACTAGTTCAATTTAGTTTATGTTAACAGTTCCATTAAACTGGTAAGTGGGTATCATTATCTAAGGTGTTTCTGAGGCATATCAGCCCTGTGTAAATAGTGGGAGGCAAGGATATAAACTGGAAACAAAAAGGATGAGGAAAGAAATTAAGATGTTCAGCTGCATTATCAATATGTTTTAAAGGATCAACATGAACAATATAATACCTGGAAGGATTTCCCAGGAACTAGGCTTGTTAGGTGATGAATTAGGAACTAAAAAAGAACTGAAAGAGGTTTCTTAATTTGAAGTATTTATGACTATTCTGCAAAAATCATCTAACAAATATTTTACAGGGACCAATTCTACATTTGTACAGTGTTTTTATAAAATGGCTACTTGTACCACGTGTGAAGCTAAGAATTCTTCCCTTTGCTTTGATATATGTGTTTTTTCTATAACATTATCTGATTGTTACACTGATCACTTAGATTTTTAGGTTTAACTTTTTTTGTGAAGAAATTGGTGGGGACCTTCCAATTTATTTTGTAGTGCTTCCTGGATTTTCATCCCTGACTTGTACCCATGAAGAACCTTGGAGAAGGTGATGTTTCCTAGAAAGCACTAAATCCACTTTATACTATACAGATGAGGAAATATCAAAGCCAAAAATTACATTGTTTTATTTCTAAAAAAAAAAGATTGTGAGTTGGAATTCTTCTGAAGATGATCTGAAGTGCTGTGCCGGGGGAAAAAACTCCCTCTCAAAATGTCTCACTGAAACACATTTAAAGCAAACTGGCATGGTTTGGGCATCAGCCAAACCATTCCTAAACCATAACCTTAAATTTAATCCAAAGAGTCTTACACTGAACCACTGAAATGCATTATTTCTTTTTTTTTTTTCCTTCCTTCCCCCTCCCTGGAAATACATTTGCTGTACTGTGGTTACAAAGTCCTCCAGGGAGTATCACAGACTCACATGATGTTTATTCAAAGCTCAGCATTTTTTTTCTACATTTTCTCCATTAGCCAAATGATTTTAAAATTTCATCTGGCAGGTTAACTCCATAGCAGCTTCTTATTAGAGTCTCAAAAACATATGTTTTTTTCCAGTTAAGGTTATCAGAACCTGAAATCAGTAAACAGGCTCTGTATCTATTTCAGCTGATTGCAGTAGAAGAATTTGTGTTCTTTCCACATCTGTTTTGCTCCTCTTTTGAACCTGATAATTACAAATGTGAATGAATGCTTGGACTGTGCTTGGTGGACGAGTGCTGCTGAGGTACTAAATATTATTATTTGATATTGTATTTGGTGTATTGGATACTAATGAATACTTCTGGAAAGACAGCCCAGACTTCATTTGGGCTACATGGAGAAGTACATGTTTGTATGGGGGTTGTAGAGTGTTCTCAAAGGATCCTCCAGTTTTAGAAAGAAGTGTACAAGAAGAAAGATTTCTTCTGTATCTTTTCTGCAAAAATTTTTTGGGTGGAAACATGGAGCAAAAGGCATTTATTTCAGTGATACACCAAACAGAAATAAACCCCTAAACTTAGGCATGCAAATATCATTTAAGATTACTTCAAAAAAACTGTATTTGTTGTGTACTCGGTCACTATTTCTTAACAGATATTTGCAAGATGAAAACTACGGGGGGGAGGAAGGCATTCTTTTGACATCTGGAAAGAAAGAAACATGAATGACAGGGTTGAAATATTTATTTTCCATTTCATGTCATTTTCACACATGTGCTCTAATAATGTATTTTTTAAAAAAAAATTCTTTGTATGGAGAAAACCATGTAAGTATAGTCATGTCTGGGCCAACTAGCTGTATCTAAGTGGTATAGTTAGTTGTAAGTAATCAGAGGCGGTGGCATGCAGACCTATGCCATGCACAGGCCATGAAAGAGTACCAAAAAGAGTGTTGGAGATAGCTTTGGAGTTAGAAGACTCATGTATGTGCTCTTGACAGGAAACACAAGCTCTGGCACAGCTGCAGCCATTAACCAGAGCAAGTGGTGTAAAAAAAAAAAAAAAAAAAGGCATCTAATTGTAGCAGGCAGGTGAAGCAGGGAGGGCTACGGGAAGAGGAGCTTCACCTGGAGTGGCATGAAAGGCAGCTCAGCTCTCCCAGCAGGTCAGCAACAGTTTGGTTGGGATGGAGTGACCAAGGCAGGAGAGTTTCTTCTGTTGCCTCCTCTGAGGATTGTGTTAGTGTGGGAGGAGGGGAGCAGCTTGCTGCTTTTTTTTTGTTTTGTATGTCTTAGTGAGGCAACTGATTTTTTTAAATAGAGGCAGCTTTCAGGAAAGAAGTGTTTAAACATTCTACATTACTCTGTTTGTTCTCCTACCACTGTTTTCTCTTCTTTCTTGAATTAAATATTATTTGTTAAGCTTCCCCATTTTCCAGTTATGTGAAGATATTAGCCCGTTGACTCCAGGAGATGTATTTTATCAGATTGCTAAAATTTGAAGCTATTGCTACCGGTCAATTTTTGGTAAAAGAATGATGATTGGTTTCACTATTTCTTCATAATTGGAGTTGGTTGGTTGGTTGTTTTTGAGGATGGGCAGAACATGAATAACAATCCTTAGTGATTTTATAAAAGAAGAAAAAAAAAAAAGTGCACCTTTCCAAATGATACCACTAGATAGTCACTTATTCTGATGTTGTCTTTTCTTCCTTCATCTTGCTGTAGTCTCCAGAAAATGAGTAAAATTTCTCATTGCCTCATTTTGCTCAGGTTGAACCTGACATTTTTTGCTTCTAGTGGGAACAGAAGACAAATAGCATGAAAATGAGATACAACTGAATCCGCATGAATAATCAGTGATTAATTTTCTGTTGTCTTTCATTTACTGCCACTCAGTCTTTTTGAAATTTTAAACCGGTCACCTAGTGTAGTAAGGAGATCCAAAGGCAGAGGGATGTATTGCCTAGAAGGCTTCTGGGAAATGGTATAAGCTAAGCTTGTGTGAAAGCGAGAACCACACAGAACAGTGAAAGTATCTTCCATTCTCTGTTTCTGTAAAGTACGTATCACCCATGTGCACTTTTCAGTAGTAAGGATGCAGTCGGCCCATCTGTTCATGAGCCAGACAAATACACAACTCTTTCTGCAGTGAAGACTTACAAGAAAACTATCTGAGCCCCAAGACTATAGAAAACTGATGCCTGCTTTTTCCCACTGGCAGCTAATACTGACAATAGCTACTTTGTGTTAGGAGAGAGACTTGACAGCTTGGGAAGATGAAGGAAGCTCTTTGGAAGTCAAGAAATGAAACTCCAGCTTGCCTATGAGGAGATTTTAACAATGTTCTTAAAAGTAACTGAAAGCAGGGCATAGTTTTTAGGAAAGAAATGGAGGTGTCCTAAGTAGTAAGTAAGTAATAGGCAGGAGGTTTAAAAAAAAAGAGAGAGAGAGAAAAAAAAAGGCAAACATCAGTCTATGGGAGCGAGAGAGCTGTGGCAGCCAGGCAGGCCATTGGTCTGACTGCTCTCAGAGGTCAAACTAAAGTAGAGAAAGAGCACAGACTGAAGAGATGAATAATCACTAGCGAGAGTCAAACATGGTCTCTCTGGACCTCAGCAGGAAAAACGTAACAGTGAGGAACACTGACAAGCTGAATCCCAGGGGCTGAGATGGTAAGAAATTATAATGTCCAGACCAAGGAAGAAAATAGAGCATGATGTGAAGCCCATGGTAATACCTGAAATACAAATAAAATTCCTTTTTAAAACCACAGACACAATAAATGATGAAAATGCTAATCCTAATGATGGCTTCTACCATGATTTTTTTTGTATGTGAGGGGAAAAGTAATAACTTTCTGTGTCTTGAGACAGAGCTTCAAGTTTGTAAATGGGGAATAAGCACAGCACTGCAATGCCTGAGGAGTAGGTTATTTTCAAGAATTGTGTTGTGCTATAGGAGGACCATGACTGAAGACTTGAATTAGCAGTCTCCGCAGAGAAAAACATCAGTAGCAATACTTTGATCAATAAGGTTTGTTTGGTTGGTTTTTTTTAAGTAATGCAAATATAGTTCCTACATACTTGCTGAATTTAAAGCTTCTGTCCATATAAATATGTCAAAAGAAGATTTTACCATTTACTTATTGAGTAGTCTGGGAAAAGTTGCTTTTAGCTCACTTGAGCTCTTCTGCATGAAAACAGGGAAGTCAGGTCAACTAAAACAAAGTATATATGACTGATACTGCTCCTGATACAATAGCACTTATGCTTGAAGTTAAACCTGTATGCAAGAATTGGCAGCTAAACTAAAACATTTAAAAATTAAGAAAGAAATTTGACATTAATTGATTGACATATCCACTTTTACAAAAGAACAGTAGGAATACCTAAGTTTTGAAAGAAATTTTCTAATTTGAATTTTAACAGTGCTTTCAGCATTTAGGTAAATGTCTTTTAATGAAAACCGTACCTGCCTATTTCACAAGCTTCAGTTTTGAGAGAGGAGGTTAATATTGTACACCACTTCTCAGCAATGACATTTGCTCTAGAATGAGAAAGCAGCATCTTCATGCTGAACGTGCTGTAACAGAGCTGCTGTAAAGTGAGTTGAATCGCAGCTAAAGTATATCATCCTCTATACCCGCCATTTCATGAGAGGTCCCTGGAGAGCTCTACAGCTATTTCTGATGTGGATTGTACATATTAGTATTTACATAGCATTGCACAGTATCTGGATATGGATAAAAGTATCTCTTGAAGAGCCAGACATTTTGAAAAGCTACATTCACAAAGAATATATAGAAGCATATTCGGTACAATGACTTTACATTTAATCTTGCCTCAAACAGACTCATCTTTGTCACTCATGAGCTTCCATTGTTGAGTTTACAGACACTAGAAATAAACTTGTGAAGACTAGAACTTATGAAAGTTTTGATATGTAGTTGTGTATTCTTTAAGTATACTGAGTAGAACCCTTTTTGGCTGTGGTTTTTGTTGGGTTCTTTGTTTGTTTTGGTAAAAGTTTACACCAGCTGATTCAATTCAAACTGAATTTCAATATTAAACATATCAGGACTTGCTTGCTTCAGCGATTTTAACAATTTTCAATAAATAACTATAAAAAGAAATGTAACTGAGGTATCTGGTAGTTACCCAAGATCTGCAGGCTTTGGGACTCAAGCCTGCAGCACTAAACATTTTGGTTAAATCTATGAAAATGCTTAATCACATAGTTAACTTGTAAACACTGAGTAGTTTCAATTAATAGACATTAATGGACTACCTGCATACCTTAGTAACTTGTGTGGGTTGTGAATCCACGGCATATGCTAACCTCTAATCACCTAGGAATTTCTGGAACATGAAAGAACAGCTGATACAAAGCAACGTAATGAGTTGAGCTTTGTTTTCTTCAGTTCATTGATAGGACCAAACTTCTATTGGGTTTTCATGTAAATTGCCTCAGTCAGCATTTGCATTACAAATTTTTATTCTTCTTGGTGTTAAATGGATATGTAATACTCACATGGCTGTAACAATGAACTTACAGGCTGACTTATTTTGTTTTATAATTCAGTGTTGTAGTGGAATGAAAAGCAAATATTTTGCTATAATTGTTATGCTAATTGACTTTTAATGTTGTTTTATTTTCCAGCTACTCCAGCAGTCTCCAAAATTTAATAAAGCTCAAAACATTTAATTTTATTGCCTTGGACTATTGATTATCTGTTTAACACTAAGAACAATGTGATCTGTTGTCTTTGTCTTGGTGATAGCTTGAATTATCTTGAAGAAATGAGATGTGCATGAAGAGAATCTTGTGCAATAAAAAGATGTCACTTGCATGCATTACTCATGGCTATTGTACAAAACCCACAAGCCTTTAATCTCAGACTTGCAAAGGAAAGAAATTTCACTGTTTCACAACTGAACTCAATATTCCCTCAGGCATTACACTGCCATTTACATTTCTCTTTCTTGATTTTTTTATTGCCAACATAAGCTTATTTAAATGAATGAATAGCATGCTGTCTACTTTGACACAAATATTAAAATAATACTTCAAAAACCCTACTAGATATATTAGGGTTTCTTTCAATCTTAGAAGTTAAATTATTAAGGAAAACCATGTCAGTTTCAAAGAAATAACAGAAAGAAAGAAAAAAATAAAGCTGCATCCATTCCAACATTATGAAACGTTTTTCACTTATTATAATGTGGCTATGAAAACTTGGATGGTGGGAAGACTAAAACAAGCTATTCACAAGAAATAATGGGTGACTCATTTCTCAAAGCAAACCATATTTTGCAGCAGTTTGTCAGAGTACAGTGTTTCATTACAATTATCAAATTTTTTTTGTGCAGAAGTATGTATTCATTAGCCACTAATCACATGGTTAGAAAGAACTAGTAACTTCCGTCAAATGTATGGAGCTCCTGTCTTATTGTGCAACTAATTCTTTTGAAAGCTGCCACCTGGTATTGGCTGTGCTGCATCAGTTTTCTGTTTGCAAAGTAGAACAAATTCCAGGTGTTGTGGCAGCAGATGTTTTACTATCAATGAGCTCATAGAAAAGAAACTATCATTCTAGTGAATTGGTAAGTGTAATCTTGTGCTTGGTGAGCTAGAAGAAATCACAAATCTCTCATGCTAACTTTATTTTTAAGTATATTGCATCCTGTGTCTCAATTTTTTGGAGAAGTGTGTAACATGCTTAACAGGGACCCCTCATTTTTCTACATATATGTAACTTCAGTGCTTACATTAGGAATATCAATTGCATTCATTGGAGGGAAGAAAACTAATGAGATAAATCGTGCAGGAGTATTTATTCTGAGGAAGTAAATGGAAGTAGATGTGTGCAGAGTGTGTTGGTGGTTGTTATTAGGTTCATCTTTTTTTAAGAAAATCTGTGTTTTGTTTCTATATACGCTGGAAATCAATGTTTGCTTGTCACTTGCTTCATTATTATGTACTGTTTAGCCTGAAGAAAGTTGAAGAGTGACTGCAAAGTAGTTTTAGCATCTCCTATTTCTTAACTCTAGAAACTCCACAACTGCTATCAATTCCATTTTAAAGAACGCCTCCTCGCCCTCAGTTAAATTTTACCTTTAAAATTATACTGTCAGGAAAACTGAACGTAGAATCATAGAATTATTTGGGTTGGAAGGGACCTTTAAAGGTCACCTGGTCCACTGCCCCCACAATGACCAGGGACATCTCCAACTAGATCAGGTTGGTAGAGCCTTATCCAACCTGATCATGAATTTTTTCCAGGAAGGAGGCTTCTACCACCTCTCTGGACAACCTGTTCCAGTGTTTCACTAGATATAACGTGTAAGGTTATATAAAAAAGTAACAATGTTCTCAGGATTTGGTCTACTCTTATCCTGGCTATGAATTTTTCATATGAAGAAAAAAAAATTCTCAAAGAAAAGCCTTAGTAGAGACCATACTGTTTTGTACGTCCAAAATAAGCTGCATGCTTTCATTTTGTGATAACCTTCTTACCAATACTAGTAAAGGCTTTCAGTTTCTCAGCAAGATAAGTTTAAAATTGAGTTTTGGGACCCTCGTTGCTGGTAATTTGGTGTATCTTTTGTCTCTTATATTTGTGGAGAAATTACAAAAAGCCATATAACTGCATTTCCTAGTGTTTAAATTCAGGGGGATTGAACTAACAATCTTCCTCAGTAAAGCTTTATTTTTGGCTCCACCTCTCCAGTTCTCTCTGGTATTAAGCAGAAAGGTTATTTCTTCTTTTTCTGCTCTGACAACTCTTAGTTTTCAGCCATACACCTTCCTTGGTCTGGATCACCAGTGTCACTGCCAGCATGGGGGACTTAAGAGAAATGAGCAGTGAAACAGAGAAACAAAATGCCCTGGGCTTGCACTCAAATAACATGTAACCATGGTACAAAATCTTTTAGCTAAGCAATTTTCCTTGAATTGAACTGCCTTGGGACTGACAAATTAGCCCCCAAGAATAGAGCTTCTGGCCAGTGTGGCTCCAAAGCGTCAGGTAATCTATGGTGGACACCCTGTTAGCTTCTGTCCTGGGCAGCAGTTGAATCATGTTACCTCCATGAACTCCCACCAGAAATCATTCTTACTGAAGCTTTTGTGAGCCAGGGTTTTGAATATGCATGACATATTAGGCGATTGTTATAAAGGGACATTAGAATATTCAATTATTTTAGAGAATTATCAGAAGGAGTTTTTGCATAAGCTTTTGACCTATGTGCAAAAACTTTCAATGTTGCTTAAACTCCTCTACTTTTAAAATAAAATTGCAATCTAAAAGTGATCAATAAATCACTGCACTATTTTGGAGTTTGATATAAATTCTTCTTTTAAAGGTGATATTTAAACATGGACATGGTGACTTTTTTTTCCGGATAAAAATGTTTATCAGCTCTTAAAAAAAAATAAATCTTTTTCTGTTGCATGTAAGTTTGGAACTAGTTGAATTGAGAACCTATTGATAACATCAGTTCCTGATATCTAGATTCTCTCTGCAAGTTTGTAAATTCTACCATTCTTGGTGAAACCTATTAAAAGTTTTTTCAGGAAATGTTGTTTTCAATATACATTAAAACATGCAGGTTCAGTAGGAGCCATACTACCTAAGTGCTTGGTTTCCTTCTTTGGACAACAGGCAAATCAATAAGGCGCTGATTGCAATTATTAATTCAAAGTGCTTTCGCTGTGTTATTTTACTGTAATACTTTTTTATATATATATTGTAAATGCACAAAAGAATTGCAGATTTCAGTCAGATATAATTGCTTTTTGCAACAAAAATGGTTTAGAAACTTAAGTAAAAATAGTATGTTGATATAAAAATATATGAGAATTTCAAGATACATTTTGTTGTAGGTGAGCATTGATTATTATTTTTCCTTTGTACTTAGAATAGCATTATTATATATCTTCACATTAATTTTACATTTTTATTTTTTGTTATTATTAAATTGTGATAAGCACACAGAGAAAAAGGATAATCCATGCTCTGGGTGGAAAAAAAAAGCCCTAAAACCTAGTATGCAAGACTTTTTTTGCATTTATTAGGGCAAGATCAATACAAATATGAAAGGATTTGTGAAGGAAAGAGGAAAGAAGATTTCAATGTAAAAGTACATAGGCTGCTTTAGAATTTAGGACTTTAAAATTTTAATGGATTATCTAATGGACCACCAAATGTATCTATATAGTTTCTTTGTGTCAATTGCACTAACTACTTAAGGTTTTCTAACTAGCGTGTATAAATTATTTTAATGTAGCCCATAAGATTGAAACAGAACAAGATATAGCATTGTGTGACAAAATTGTCTGTAAAACACCTGCAAAACCAGGAAATTGGATCTAAAAAAACCCTGCATTTCTTTTACCCTGTGAGGTTTGGGTAAGGATAATTATCTCTTGGTGGATCTGCTTCCCTATTTGTAAAGTAGAGGAAATTATGCTTTTAAGAATGCATTCTGCTGCCTGTTATGTTAGCTTAATTGTCAATGTGAATTTGCGTTACTCCTGTAATACCCCCATCCATCCCTGCAGTAACTGTTCTCTCACATTTGTGTGGTGCTGTGAAGTGTTTGAGAGGAAGATGCTATACAAATATAGAGCAGAACTGCCAAGAATCGTTTTTGTGGTAGGAGTGTGTGTGTCCCAGCACCAACCCTCGCGAGGATGTGTGGCCCGTGTTTGGTTTCTCTGTCTTTTTTAAGCAGACGCTGCAGAGAGGTGAAAGGTGAAGGGGTGGGTAGGAAGAAGAGCCGAGTGATGTCCAGATCTCTGCCTCTTCTGCTGAGGCATAGGGTTAGAGAAATGCATGGCTGTGGTATGAAAAGGTCGTGGATTAGGTATAAAAACTGGTTGGTGGCTGACGAGGCACACAAGGTGTCCCTGAGCGAGCAGCACAGCTACCAGAGTGCTCTGACAGCCGCCATGGGCGACCTCTGGTCTCGCTCTGCACGCTCAGGGCAAGGCTGGCAGCTGGGGCTCTGGGGACATGAAGGCCGGGCCGAGTGACCTTCAGGCCTGGGAGTCCAGGAGAAAGGTGTGGTGAGCCCATGCTTTGAAGAAGCTTTGATGTAATCTCCTGCTTTGGGATCATCAGTGTTTTGGAGTGTTTCTGAGACTCATGTCTGCTTTGGCTTCTGGCTGGGGCCTGTGTACTTCAAGGATCTCAGGAATAGAAGTCACCTCACGTGTTGAGCTGGAAATAAGCAATTGCAAGAGTACAGAAGGTGAAAACATGAAAAATTATACTCATCCAATTTAACGCAACTATTGTAATTTCTGTGAGTACAGTAGTAATGAATAACACTAGCTTTTATCAGAAGTCTCAAAAAACTTTAGAAAGGATATTATTTTCTTCCCCTGGGAAACTGAATTGAAGGGTGATTAAATTATTTTTCTGAGTTCATCAAAGGTAGAGCCAGGGATAAAGCTTGCATTTATGAGACCTGACCTCTACTCAGTAGCTCACAGCACTATTAGAAATATGGTAAAATTCTGAAATACAGTTCCCATTACAATGTTAATTCTAACACCCTGGTGAACTCTCTCCTTTACATGTGCGCTAGGAAAAGAATATTAGTAAGGATTGTATGGTGTTCTCGAACAAATGTGTCCTACAGCTGCTTTAGTCCTTCTTTTTTTCTTATAATAGTTTTATCATCAGTTAAAACAATTGTTATAGGGAATGCTTAACACAGTGAAATTTATCTATCTGTTAGTATACTTTTTTTAAGATTTAGTTTTGTAATGGCTTTAAATTATAAATAATGTCTTAAACAGGTTAGCATCAAACTTTTAGGTTTGACTTGCTCTGAGTTGATTCACAGTTTAAATTCAGGGCTTCTTTTCTCCTTTCACACACATTTTTGCTCTCTCTTTGTGTGATTCTTAAATCTGAAAGAACAAATGTGATTGCTTTGCAGATTAAACCTGAAAATCAGTTATGTCATGAAATAAATAGACAACCAAGCTTGACATTTTTATTCTTGGAAAGATGACACTTAAATTGCTATTGATCAGGAAAAAAAAGTTCAGTTTGAGCAAATGAATAAGGATAAACTCAAACTTATTTGCTGAGGCTTTGCAAACAATTCAGATATATAACAGACTCTTAACAGAAAAATCTATTTCTGCTGAAAGTCATCAGGTTTTGTTAAGTCTGTATTAAATGTCTATTGTTGAAGGATAACTTTGAATCCTACTTAATTAAAAATTAAAATCATAGAAGAGAGAACTAAGGCTTTAAAGTTAAATTTCAAAACATTTATTTCTAAAGTTAGGAATATTCAGTTGGGTGGGGGCTTTTTGGTGATTGTTTTGTGATGGTTTTTGGGATTAGGGATTTATTTTTTTCTTGTGGTTTTTGTTTGTCTTTTTGTTTTGTTGGTTTGGGTTTTTTTTTCGAAGGCTAAAACCTGAAGAAGTTTGTTATATGCATGATCATCCTGGAAGGTGAATGTTCCTCCCTATTCTGTGGGACAGCTGGGTTTATTTCTGTTCTGGAGCCTCTTGCCCTACTGGAGAGCAGGTGATCAGAATGCTCTGAAGCAACTGCTAGCACCTTTGGAAGGTGTTAATGTCCTTTGCTGCTGAGACGTGACATGTTAGTGACACTTTCGGATGGTTAAAGAGTAGTTCTTGAAATATTTTTATCCTGGAGGCTTATTGTGATGTTGACCTTGCTGCATGTAAAAAAATCAAGGCTAACACACAAGCAAAAAAATCTCTCTCTTTTAAAAGTGATCTGAAAGGTCTGATGTTTGCTTTAGTATCATTTCTGATTCAAAAAGCCCATCCCCTGTTTTCTGATGTCTAGAATGTTTTCCTCATGGTAATTACAGTTTTCTCTTCTCATTTTAATCTATGTAGTTTATTTAGATAGGATCTGAATACCTTTCAATAATTTTAAAGCATCAATAATAGTGCTCTTCTAGTTCTACCATGTATAAAAAAGCAATCTTAAAATTCCATTGTTTTGCTTGTAGCATATGTTTCTGTGCTAGGTTGTCCTTCTGAAGTACTTGCAGAAAGGCATGAAGAAGCTCCCAGAAGTGACCTTTTAGTTCTAAGAAGGGTAGGGATTTCAGTGTACTTATCTTTATTTGTAAAAAACTCCTCCCCATTTTTGTTTTTTGACTTTTAATTTTTCCCAGCGTGGTTCATCTTACTGGCTATTTTTTCATCCCACCTCTACTTTACCTCTTCTGTTGAGCTACTAATCCGCTGTATGTATGTGTTACGACTCCCTTGTTCCTTCCTCTGAAGCATCTGGAGTAGATCAGCACTAAGGTCAGGCTGTTAAAGTGGATGAATTTGTGCTCTGCCAAAATTACAGGCAGAGAACTAATGTTGATCAGTGATTCTATCTGAAATAGATAAAACTCAGCCCTTTTCAGCATGTCATTGCTCTACTAGTGTGCAAGTCATTAGGTATATACAACTCTATAAAAAAAGAACATCACTCAAGGTGTAAGATATAGTGTGGTCTTTGCTTGAGGCTCAGCTTTTTGGCTATAAAACTTTTTTCCTGAAATACAGAAGAAATAAGGGAAGAAGGAAAGGAGAAGTAAAAAAAAAAAATAATACTAGATTTGTTTGTGATTTGTGAAGTTTTGAGGGTTTAGGTCAGTTCTTTAAGACTAGTCATGGTCAGTGGTATGGAGGGATCTGGACTGAGCCTGCTCTATGCCTTATTTATGCATAAGGATAGGTTTCTGGGGTTTGAAGAGACATTTTGCTCTTGTCTTTCTTTTAAATGCTTCTGTTTCCTTGGGTACAGACAGTTACCCAAAAGGACCTGAAATATTATATAATTCAATTTGATGGACACCGAAGTTACAATTTCAAACCAAAATGACCTCATTTTAATGGAGTTCTCCACAATGTGTACAGTGAAGTTTGAGCTGTTACTCATGAGAGGGTATGAAGTATACTATTGCAAAGATACGCAAATGAATGGTTAGGAGAATTTTATGACCCACTCATTTCTTTAATATCTTAAGTAGAATGAGGCAATTGGCCGACTAATGAGATCTTAATGGGAATAGTGGTCTGAAGGAGGGGAGTATAACTGTCTTCATTTAGTCTAAATCTGTCCTGCTTAGAAATTTACTGTCCTGAGAATTTTCCTTTTAATACTGCAGAACTGGCACTGACAACATTACCAGTATATGTAATGGTTTGGAAAGGGCAGTGACAGCAACAGAGAATGTAATCTTAGCAAATGTGAGCATTGCTGATGAGTGTTTTGAGGGGACCAGCATGTTTTCAGGAACCAGCTAGAATTTTCTTTTATTAAACCCCAGGATCTCTGTGGTCCAAAAGACAAATTTCATAAATAATTTCCAGTGGTTAGGAAACATAGCTTCCATTTTAATTTCCTACCAGGGATAGGTAACATAACGTAGGAACGTAGTGAAAAAAATCTTATCTGCACAGGCTTTTGTTTGTTTGTGTTCTCTAATTTTATCTTTTAATTCACGCCTATTTCTTACTAGGATTTATTTTTTTCCTTCCTTCTGATAGTAAGAGCTCCTCACCTTATGAGTTCACTTTTGGCTGATGTAGCTTTTCTAGTTTAAGAATTTTTTTTGCTCTCCCTTTTTCTTTCTCATCTGTTAGCAGACTAGCATAGTAACTATGAGTCTCAGTTTGTATTTACTTACGTTCCCTTTTGGTTGATAACTGCTTTCACAGATGTCTGTCCTACTGCTGTGTGTTTTGAAGTTTAATATCTTCAGGTCAATCAGGTCTCTTAAATTTACGTAGCACTTTGTTACAGTAGCAGTACTACTGTAGCTGTTACAGTCTACAATATTTTGGCTGGAAGTAGCATCTCGGACCAACCAATATAGTCTGGAAGAAAACCTGCACTTGCAGGGATATATGCTCTTTCTGTCTGAAAGAGAAGCAGCAATCTTTAAAACTAACTGCCAGTTGAAAACAATTATTCTAACTTAATTAGCTGTGTTACTTAGACCATGGGTTAATAGATAATTGGCATTTGTGTCTGCATGGAGGTGTTAACCATGTCTTTACCTTTTTTCCCCGACTTACAAGAAAGGGAGAGAGTGAATTTATCACCTGTGGGATGTTGTTGGTTAACAGAGGGAAACTGCAATGCTCCGTAAAAGCAATGCCCCTAGTGAGTACATAATTGTGAGTATCCTCTAGTGTTATGAATTCCAGTTTCCAGTTTGTATGGGAATTGGTTAATCTTTTACAGTCTTTTTGGGAGCTTCCCTGGGAGGGGAGGAGATGGGAGTCAGAGATGACTCATGTTTTAAATGCCCTTGTCGACTGTCTCTGCAAGGTCACTGTAAGGCTGCTGTTTCACCCAAGCAATTTGGGGAGCACCCTTTGGTACTTTGGATGATGTACCCTGCATTTTGGAAAGGGTGTGGACTGGGTATGGGATGGCTTTTTTTTTTTTTCTATGCTGTGGGAGGCATCTCCTGAGGTTGTCCAGATCTGTGCTTTTTCCCTAGGTATGGGCAGGTCATGTTTGATGCATGCCATGTTTTGGGGAGTTTCATGATAAATGGGCTGTTTGAAAAGTAGGATTTACTGGGAAATATCTTTTAAGATTGAAACTTCTAGCACAGGTTGTAACTTTTCAAGAGTTTTATTTCTGTAAAAATCTGTCCATAGGAGGTATTTTCCCAGAACACTGTTGTAGTCAGGTAAAAATCCTTTTTACATAGCTGAGTGGTATCACAGCAGTTGCCCTCAGAAAATATGGTGGTAATTAAAGGGATGTCTCATATTGTTATGTATAGAAAAATGAATTTATAATGACTAATTCATACAACTACTACTGCTACTTTTATAGTAATAGTATCAATAAGTAATAATTCTTGGTTCATAAGACATGTATTGAACTCTTTTTCATCTTGTTGGAAAGATTGTTGAGGTTTTGGAGGTAGAAATTATCCAGGCAAACTCTTGAATGTTTCCTGCTAAAGCTTGTCATTTAGAGAGACAAGAGAGTCCTATAGGAGATTCAGGGCTTCTCAGCCTGAACTGTTTTTTTTTCTTCTGTCTTTAGAATGACAGTTTGAGTATAGACCACTAGTACCATAGGGGAGAGAGAGATATAACATCTCTTTTAAGTTTGTTGCAGAGTGTAGTCTCAGAGCTGCTTGTCAGCCTCCTTGATGTAGTCTTGCCATTTCAGGATTACTATCTTCTCTCTATTGTCTGCTACTTTAATTACTATTTGATGGTTATGGACAGTATGGAGTCTCTCTGAAAGATAACAACCTTTTTGTCTTCTACAGTGCTTTCTGCTCTGTAGTCAGAAAACATCTTTTTTTCAGATGGTCTGACTAATATATACAGTTAAACTTAATAGTTTGCAACTTGTATGCAGCTTTGAAATTTCCTCTGTTTCAAACCTGAAGAGCTTGTGTACCTGAAAGTCTATTTTCTTTTCCTGCTAAAGGATCTTTCCCCATAAATTTTGTTTTAGCTTGGGTGGAAATCCGTTTTAAAACATGGATTATTATCCTAAATAAGATATTAAAGTGTGATTGAAATAGATTCCAGGTACAGCCTGATCATCATGAGTCTCCTATGTTTTTTGGCACACCTTTAGGCCCACCCCATACAAAATAAGACAGCAAAAATTCAGTACAACTAAGATAGCTTTGCTTTAAAAACAGTGAATTTAGGACACTTTTATTAGCATGTTATAGAATATAAAGTTTTCTTAATAAACTTGTAACTCTGTATAGGTAGCTAAAATCTTAACATCATCATTTAGTAAGCTTAGTCAGATAAAGGCAGTGAAACCCAAAATACCTATCCACATTTAGGAAATCCAAATTTCCTAACCAATCCTAATGAAGACAGTTGCCTGAAATTGCACAGAGACAAAATTTAGGGCTTGATTTTGGTATTGTGATTTTTAGAATTCCCAGTCCTCTAGCTCCTGAAATCTTGAAGAACATAAAATTTATTAAGTGAATATCCTGAAGAATCTAATATTTTTCTTTGTGTTTCTCTAAACCAATGCTGTTTTGGCAGAACTGAATAGTTCAGCATGTTTCATGGGTGTTGATCTCAGATACCTGAGTAGCACCAGAGCAATGCTCTTAGAAGTATAAGTTATATTCCTTTTTTTTTTTTTTTTTAATGTTTTGCTTTGTGAATAAGGGCCAGGAGACAGAACAGCTGTGTAAGAAGGGAAAATGGAGGGGGAAAGCATGAGTGTGCGCTGTGCTGGCCTGCAGCTCCTGTGGACCTGCTGACAAGGAGGGTGAAGGTGGCAGTGGCTGCAGGGGGAGCAGCCTGCCCTGGTTCCTACAGCACATCCCAAGCCTCTGGGGCTGCCCAGGGCTCGGGCGCGCTGAGAGCAGGCTGCAGGGCCAGGGCCAGTATGCTTGAACCCAGGGAAACTTTCTGCTATAAGCCAGCACACATGTTTCCTCCATGGAAAACTTCCAGCTCAGCCCAAAATACGCCTTTTGGGCAGCAGCTGGATGGAGATGGAGCTGCTGGTGGTATACCTTATGTCTGATTATGTATTAACTAACATATGTAAACCAGCTGTCCTGGTTTCAGCTGGGATAGAGTTAATTGTGTCCAAAGTAGCTGGTACGGTGCTGTTTTGAGTTCAGTATGAGAAGAATGTCGATAACACTCTGATGGTTTCAGTTGCTAATTCATGTTTAGTCTAAAGTCAAGGTTTTTTCAGCTTCTCATGCCTAGCCAGCGGGAAGGCTGGAGGGGCACAAGAAGCTGGGATGGAACACAGCCAGGGCAGCTGACCCAAACTGGTCAACGAGGTATTCCATACCATGGGACGTCACATCTAGTATATAAACTGGGGGGAGTGGGGGTGGGAGGATCGCTGCTTGGGGACTAACTGGGTGTTGGTTGGTGGGTGGTGAGCAATTGCACTGTGCATCTTTTTTATATTCCAATCCTTTTATTATTACTGTTGTCATTTCATTAGTGTTCTCATTATCATTATTAGTTTCTTCTTTTCTGTTCTATTAAACTGTTTTTATCTCAACCCACAAGTTTTATTTCTTTTCCCGATTTTCTCCCCAATCCCACTTGGTAGGGAGGGAGTGAGTGAGCTATGTGGTGCTTAGTTGCTGGCTGGGGTTAAATCACGACACCTGTCCTTGGAGTAGGTTTGCAATTACAGTCTTCCTCTCTCAATAAGATGAATATCCTAATCATGGAAGTGAAGGGTTATGGGCTGTTTCCTCTACGGTAAGATCAGGGCTTTACATTGTCAGTGGGGCATGATTTGTATAATGGAGCTGAAGTCCAGGAGATACAGAGTAAGAGAATAAGGGCCACAAAGTCTGTAGCTCTGTGTTTTTGATAATTTCTTTTCCTATGCTAAATTAACAAGTTTTACATAGTAAGTGCAAGCATGCAAACAAAACACCTCAGACCATCTGGAGGAGCAGCAACCATTTGAAAAAAAACCAAGATAGATATCAACACTTGCTTTCCTGGAGATGGTTACAGATATTACTGATGATAGTATTTTGCAACAGAAGTAGCATGTCCCTCTCTGTTATTGGCAGTGCAGAAAAACCCAACAATATCAACAAAAACATATGAAAGGAAACTGATTTACTACAGTTGCTAAACAGGCGAGAATAGAAGAGTTTGCCTGACAACATTTTGCCTTCATGTGGTCAGAAAGGCATTAATGTGCAGAGCCAGCAGTTACGGACAGGTGTCTACCAGGAGACAGTTCTCTTATTTTTCAGGAACTTTAGGCCACTTACAATAACCTTTTCTGTTTGTGTGGTGTTTTATTTGCCTTCAACCTTCCCTTCCCACTCAAAGCAGGAGAACTCACAACAGAACCTCCTTGGGTGGCACTTTGGATTCTTCGTCTTGATGATTCAGTTTACAACTGTAAGATGTGTTCCTTTTTCTCTGGAATAATAAATTAAGAACTAGAAAGTAATTTTTTAAAAATTGGGATTTATATTGTTTATAGCTTTACCTCTAATTACTTGTTTGAAATTAATTTCATTTTATGTAATGTATCTCTAGTATATATGACTGGTGTGGTCCCACTCTTCTTAGTGGGATTGCTGTAAACTTCCAGTTCATTTTTGTTTTGGCACTTAGTTTGTAGCTTTACTAAATCTGTCAAACCGT
This sequence comes from Elanus axillaris, assembly GCA_026212715.1. Taxonomy (NCBI): domain Eukaryota; kingdom Metazoa; phylum Chordata; class Aves; order Accipitriformes; family Accipitridae; genus Elanus; species Elanus axillaris. Next base: position 19,865,647 of record JANZLQ010000031.1, on the reverse strand, counting down.
TTGACAGCCAACTCTTAGTATTTGCCAAGCTGGCTATCTTTAATTTGAGGAAGGAACACTGATAGAGATGGTTTTCTTTACAAGTGTCAATGATTTTCTTTAAAAGGACCAGTTCCAGATAGTGACTCATGCATGTCTTTTGGAAGCAGTCCATGCATCATGTTATCTGACTTGAGTTCCTACTTTATCAGGAGTAAGATGAAACCTAATACTGCAAAACATTGTTTCTAGATTATTTTTTTCTTTTATTCAAGTGAAATAGTCTTAATTGTATGTGATAAAACACATACCATTGTACTATGGCTAATTAAATATGTCATCTTGCTTTAGGTACATTTGTTTCATGTTGGACTTTTGATGTAGTTGATGTAAACTGGTTTTGATTCAATGGAGCTAATTTATATGGGTTAAGGATCTGGTCAATTCTATTCTACTTATGTCATCTTGTAAGAAAATAACAAGGAGTAAATTGATAACCTCATGTCCATTAAGTATGCCATCAAACAAAAAAAAAGTTCATTAAATAATAATTCTATGTAACTAAGCAAGCTTGGCTGTGGTTGAAGATACAGATAGAATGCATGCATAATTGACAAGATAGGAAAACAAATTACAAAGAAAGCAAGATCAAGTATGTATTAAAATTCATTCAAACTCATTGTGTTGGGAGTTTTGAGGGAATGCCTTAATTTTTATCTCAGAAATAAATATAGTTTGAGGAAATTAAGAATGCACTAAGATAACTAAGCCAACACAAAAGTTCTCATATTAACAAATGGACCTTTAAATAACTATGTACAACAACTATAAATGTTTGCTGATGTGGTTCCATTTGTCACTCAATATTTCCATATTGGTAGACTGCTTAATATCTGATAAAAGGAACTTTTTGACTAGAATGTACCTTTTTAACCACATATGATGAGAAAGTAATATTTTATTGGAGAGGCACCAACATGTACTTGTGATTATTTTGGGTGTTTGAGGTGCTAAATTTAAAAGCTTTTGTGGATAAGACTAGGATTAGTTAAGGGCTTAAAATCAAGCTTGTTATCAGACTTTACTGAACTGTTGTCTAGAACTAGACAAATATATAACTGATACAATTTTTTCTTGTACTTTGTAGAAAGAGGTTCTATATCATTGGGACTCATTTTTTTGATTGAGTTTTATTGTTCTGTTTCTGTTCTCTGCCTGTCTGAAAGCATTTTAGTACGCTATTGTTACCTTTTTAAAAAAAGTTTTAACTAGAAGTAGTTATTGGAAAAAGCAAATTAATTTTTAGAATCTAGCTATTTTATGGCTAATATTCTCCCTTGTTAGGTGTTAATTATAATGTCTTCCCCATTGCAAAGTTTGCCAACATGACATTCTGTTCTATGTACAATACTGTTTCTTCAGTACACTGCTTACCATGCTGCAGTAGATGGAGCTTTGTTTGGGTTGACAGGTCTGCTCTAAATTAGCCTGTAATATTCTAAACTTTGCCTTTTTTATGCTTGATTAATATGCAGGAAACAACATAGTAGAGAATTATATAAATTTCCTAAGTCATTTAATAAGTGTGAGATTTGGCCTAATAAAATGGTTAAAGGTTTTGAAGACCATTTTTCTTGTGGCAGAGATGTATGTTCTGTATTTGTCACAAAACATCTGTTTGCTAATTATAAACTTAACTTATATTTTAGCTGCAGACAAATCTTTTTATCTGAATAGATACAGGGGTGCACACTACCTGAGGTAGTATCCTCCCAAGGTGGAGCCCAAATCCTCTCTACCTGCTACTGCTCTAGTCTAAACAACAGGTGTGTTTATTCCTTCCTGGACCTACTTTGCTCATTAGTATGTCTCTTTCATAGTCTTTTTTTTTTCCCTCCCTTCTTTCTCAATTAAATGGATACTTTTTACCACTACAGATGAAATTATCTAATAATATCTGGCTGTAGTGATCAAAATAATGAGCAAATGTTATTTTTAATACAGATAACTGATTTTGAGTTTTTAAGTAGGGAATTAGATTAAACAATCATTGAATTTTGGGGAAGGCATTGTACCAGCTAAATTTTAAATTGGCTTTTAATAATGTATTTCTAGTAGCACTTTCTAAAATCTGTCTAATGTTCTTCAGGCATGTTGGGATTTTCTGAATCACCATAGCCATATGAAATGTCATTTTAGGTTATTTAGACCAGTGAACTTTTCAATATCACTTCTTAAGTAAACTGTGTGCCTTTGATTTGAGTTTACTTTGTACTTTTTGTGTCCTAATCTCTGCTGGAATATGGATAACGGAAACCATGAATTTTTAGATAAAACCTGCTGGTCTGCACGTAAGATTGCTGTTTGGAAAATCCTGACTTCATGTTTGTCTTTGGTTTTGACATTTTTCCTATAGCCTTGCTTAAAGATAAAGGAACAATTTTCTGCTTATATATGCTGAAACTTGTCTTCTTGGACTTTGCATTTATATATTTTTTTATTTGACTAGCTGTACTGATTTAACTAACTGTTCTCTAAATAAATTGAAATGGATTGAGGGTTAAAAGATCTTGCAGCTTAAAAAAAAGGGAAGTTGTCTAAGGACACAGGTCGTGTGCCAGAACTTTGTATGGAAACTGTTGGGGGTGGGGGTGTGTGTGTGTGTTTTGGTGTTCTGGGTTCTTTTCTAAGCAGTGACTGAAAAAATGCAAAGCAGGAATTCAGAGTCATTACCTTTCCCATTTACAGATGGGAAAACTGAGGCGTAAGGAAGCCTGGTGACTGGCCCACTGCCACCAGCCATATCAGTCACTGGTATAACAACATTGGCAGAGGTGGTGTACTTCAGAGCCAGACAAGGTATCTGCTTGGCCAGAATGCCATTGAGTTGAACGACGTTTGCACCTTGAATGAATGTTGACTTCTTTTATTTTTCTTTGTTCACTCACACAGACAAATTCTTAATGACCTTATCCAGTCTAATGTCTTGCTGATATCAGTGAACAAAGAAAATATGTAACCTTATACGTTCATCATCCTTCTTGAGAAAGCGTCTACGTGCGGTAAAAGCAAGAAGGTTTGCAGGCAGCTGGAGTATGCCAACTTTGGGAACTGGGGACAAGTGTGCAATTCGGGTGGATGTAGGAAAAAGACATGTGAAGGGTTAATAAGAGATTGGTGAAGCACAGCAGCAGGATAGGATGAAAACAGGTGGGAGTAGGTATGTTCACCTGGAGTCAAATCTCCAAAATGTTAACTAAGAACTGTTAAGATAGCTGTTAATACTACTGATAAACCATAGTAGAATACTGGTCATCGGGATCCTAAAAATGTAAGGAGACAGATCACCAGAATGTAAAAGTAAGCAATGTCCTTCTAAATTAAAAAAAAAAAAAAAAATTGTGTCATATTTGTCATTAAAGAGTGGGACACCTTATTTTTACTCCCACTTCCAAGGCCTAGTGGATAGAAAAGATTAGCAGTAAACAGCAAATGCTGGGGAGGGGGGGGTGGGGAATGACCAATGTCACCTTTCAAGCCACAAAAGCTGCAGCAACTAAATTTTTATGTTGCTTCCCAGCTCACCGTGATGACTTACAGTTAACATTTGCAGCACTGTGCTGCTGAGAACTAAAGGCTTACTCAGCAGAAGTAACATAAGGTGAATACATGGTGCTTGTTCATATGGGGTCAGTGTGAGCTGAAAGTGCTTCATACTATACCATCATCAATATTACTAGATAGGGAATGCAACCAAATGATAACAGGGCTAGCTATGACCTTGGTGTAAGTGACAAACACCTTACATTATAGCAGTTCACAAGTGGCAATAAGTAATAGAGCTCGCAGAGGTGGCCATCAAATATAAGTAATTAACTGAAGCAATGTAGAGAGAATACATGAGCCTGGGAAATGGTCCAAGAAAGAAGTATAAAAAACCCAGAGAAACTGGAAGTAAAAGACATTTTTGTTTTAAGATGGGAGACGTGAAGGTTGCTGATAGCATCATGGACTGGCTGGGAAGTGGAGATAAGTTGGATGAATGCTATATTAAAAAAATAAATATCTTGCATGGCTTGAATAATATCACATTAGCGGAATTGGTATTTTCTTTCCTGCTTACAAGTGAAACATATAACAAACTAATACATATATCATGGGGGGGGGGAGGGAAGGGCACATCTGGACTAAAGCTTAAAACATAAATATATCTAGGGCCAACATCCTGGATGTACAGTAAAAAATTATAACCTTAGCTTCTATTTTTAATAGTTTTGTTTCTTATTCTTACCATTGTGGAGGGAAGGGGATGAGGCTTAAAAACATCTCCAGCATGTAATTGAAGTCATGATGTCTTCCTGAGTCAGCAGTTGAGGGGAAATAAAATTAAAAGAAAGACTATTCCAATGCAAAGGTATGTCAGAACTACAGGTCATGCAGAAAGAATTAGTCCTGAAGAGGCATTTCTAGCAATGGACTGTGTCTTGTAGACTTTGCAAGCACGTACACCCTTATTAAAAGTATAAATTCAGAAGAAAGACGTTTCTGCTAGCTTTGTCTCCAACTATTACTTTCAGAAGCTTTGAAATCTGTGCTCTGATAGAAGCACAACCTCCAAACTGCTTCAGTCTCTCACTGTGAGAGGAGCATGCTATCTTGCAAATATGAAAAGCCTTTTATATTGTTTCACAGTAGATCAAACTTTACTATCTGTCTTCATCCCATTCTACTCCCCACCTCTTCTGAAAGCTGGGTGTTACAAAGTGAACAAAGAGCACTTGCAGTTTCTTGCAATGATGCTAGTCAGCTGTTAAACCCAAGACTTTATACCTCCATTTTGTGAAACCTCTGAAAAAAGGCTGATGTTGAAAAATGGAAGAAAAATATATCATAGTATTTTTTTCCCCTTTGTGATTTCCAGCCCTTTGGGTAATCAAGGGCTGGGGCAAATGATCAGAAAGTTGTAAGTGGGTCATTCATTTGCAACTTTTTTTTTTTTTTTTCCCCTCCACTCTTTTCTTTCTTTGGTTGAAGAATCTCTTTTATAGAGGGCAGTAAGCACTTCTGTATGCAGAAGGAGATTTCACTGAACCCTTACTCTGCTCTTCTGGGAATCCCGTAACTGGACAAGGAAGCAAACAATATTGCCCCTTTTTTATGCTTTCCCTTTTCAATTTAGTAAGCAGGGGTAGCCTTGAGCAAGTGCTATGGAAAAGAAACAATGATCGCTTAAGATTGTTCTGTGGCTTATATCAAAGGTGGTTCTGAAACTACATGACAAGCAGGGAGATTTGAGGGGGAGACAGAAATAGAACTTCTTCAGAGGTTATGGTTAGAGAGTGGTGACCCAGGGAACATGCTATCACACAAAAACTGGTTTCCTTAATTGAGCTATGGACTTTTGCATCTACACCAGGAAATCAGATTTTCTTTTAGATCTGCACATGCAGGTTTGCAAGTGTTCAATGTTTGCAAATTGGCCAGAATTTCCTAAGTGCTCAGCATTCAATGTGCGAAGTCTGTTTACAAGTAGCTGCTTTTCCTGAAGCCAAAATAGAAGTTGAGCTGTCTTGAAAGTCAAGCCCAGATGCTTTCAAAAAGTAAAGATGATTTTAGCTTATATGCACTAGCAGCACAATGACTTCAAATCCTGCAAACAAGTGGAGCTTGATGGTCTTCACCCTGGTGATTTCCAGTGTGCCTTGAAGAAAATAGAGAACAACAGTGGGGAGGTTGCTGGAAATACTAGGTCTACATGGGAAGGTATTTAAGTTCTTTGTTTGCTCATGAATAGGTCTAACAGTATTTGAGAAGTGGAAATAATTATATCACTGCTTTGAAAATCTTCAGGTTTTGGTTATTATATATTTTTAGCAGTCTACCAGTTATAACTTTAAATAATGACTGTTCAAAGATGTTTTATCAGTGAGTCAGACACTTTGATATTTGAATTCTGCAGTGAAGGACAAATATTCAAAATCACTAAAGGATTTAAATAACACATGTCCAATACACTCCAGAAAATGGGATATTTATAGGTATTTCTATGCTTTTCAAAATCTGCTCCCAAATACCACTGTTTAGTGATGTATAAAACACCTAAAAAAATAAATTATATACAGTGTACCACATGTAACTTTAACATAAAGTCCATGAAAAATTCTTGAATGTTATCTAGGTACAGAATTATAATTATTGCTGTATAGCTTTCTTCTTATTGAGCACTCTTCAGTAGTTACAAACTTTTATTCCCATGTTTTTCCAGGAATGTACCATTTTTGAAAATGGTACGTAATCTTTTTTCTTTAACACAATCCTAGCTGGGAACCATATTGAACACAGTAGAGTTGTTCTTGTTCATATCATATGTGGAATCTTTCCTCTTTGCTTAGGTTTAAAAATTGGCTCATCATCTTGAATATTATTGCAGTAAAATTCTGTGGGAAACTTTGGAAACTCCCCAGAAACCCTCTAGGTGAGAGATGGTAAGTTTGCTACAAGCACATATGTCATGGTTTCAGCCCAGACTGCTCGCTCACTCCTCCCTGGCCCTGGTAGGATGAGGAGGAGAAAATATAAAAGCAGGCTTATGGGCCGAGACAAGGCTAGGGAGAGATCACTCACCACTTATGGTCAAGGGCAAAAGACAGGCTCGACTTGGGGAAAAAACAAAATCAATTTAATTTACTACAAATCAATTCAAAACAAGGATACTAGGAAGTAAAACCAAACCTTAGAACACCTTCCCCCCACCCCTCCCTCATTCCTGCCTCAACTCCATTCCTGGTTCTCTCTCCCTCCTCTCCCAGTGGCACAGGGGAACAGGGGATGGGGGCTCGGGTCGGTTCCTCACACTTTGTCTCTGCCGCTCCTTCCTCCTCGGGGGGAGGACTCCTCACTCCTCCCCTGCTCCACCGTGGGGTCCTTCCCATGGGAGGCAGTCCTTCGTGAACTTCTCCAGCCTGGGTCCTTTCTGTGGGCTGCAGTTCCTCACAGACTTCCCTGGTGTGGGTCCTTTCCATGGGCTGCAGTCCTTCAGTCACAGACTGCTCCAGCACAGGCTTTCCCATGGAGTCACGGCCATCTTCGGGGGGCATCCCCCTTCTCTGGCGTGGGCTCCTCTCTCCCTGGGCTGCAGGTGGGCATCTGCAGGTGGGTCTGACTTGGAGCAGGGGAAGCTTCTAGCAGCTTCTTATGGGAGCCACCCCTGCATCCCCTCCCCCCGCTACCAAAACCCCACCACACAACACCAAAATCACATAGTTTTCACTAGCTGCCTCAAATTTCCTGAATTCATGATGCCTTCTCCACTTCATCCGATTTTCCTAAAATGTAAGTTTCTCTAAAATGGATAGATTTTTGTGGATGTGTACATATGGTTCTTCCTAAGATAGGCACCTTTTTGGAAGAGAGGAGAAACTGTTTCACCATGAAACCACCCAGAACTGTTGTAGAACATATTTCCATCTATAGCTGATAGCCAGCTGGCAACGTCTCCTCACTGACTGCAGATACTTGCCAGAACTAAATGTAGTTTTGTTCTCCCTACCTTCCAGTTTTGCTGTATCTGTTTTAATATTTTCTTTGTTTCTAATATTTCAGAATCATCTTCCTTGTGGCCTTAAATTATTTTCCATTGACTTTTTTTTCTTTTTGATATTTACCAGTGACCGATGGTAAGAATTTTCATACCAGAGAATTTCCTTTGCATCTGCATTTGATTTACCCTTTCAAAGACATGATGTCTTCATTAAGTGACTGTTTGTAAGGCAGCTGTAAGGTCACCCCACTCTTTCCTTTAAGATGTATTATTGGGGCCAAACAAGCATTCTTCAACTAGATTGGAATATATGAAATCAAAATTTGATGCTTCATGTTGCACTTTCTGTATATTCAATTCAGGCAGACTTCATGAAGAAGCTTCTATTGAAATGTTTATCAACTATTTCCATAAATAATATTCTGTTTATTTCAATAATATTGTTTAGAATATCTTATTTATCTATTATGAATGCTTTGGGGCATAATATGCATATAAATTACAGAAAATATGGTATCTTTCAGGATGCTGGACATTGCCATTCGCATTAATTAGAGCAAGAAGCATGAAAGAGTTTAGAGGACAATTGAAACCAGATTTTTTTTTCCATTAAAAAAACCCGTGAGTCTAGCTGCTGGTAGAAACTACAATTTTACAGCTTTTGTAGGGAAGTAAAAGTTAATGTATGCTGACATTGGAATAATTGTGAGTGTTGGGTTTTTTTCCTGAGTATTTTAATGTAAAAACACTGAATATCGCTGCTGTACTAAATAAAAATTCCATGTAATGCAAAAAGTTGCAGTTGTACTTCATATATATATATATATTTATTAAAACAAAACTAGTCAATGTATTATGCAAATTATTTAGGTAAATTACGGCTTTTGTTTTTGCAGTGTGCTAACTGAAGAAAATGTGAGTGAAATTTTTCCATATGTTGGATATTATTTCACCTGATAACAATTTTATTAATTTATTAAAACTTGTCTTTTCAGTCTGATGCCCAATTATCATAAGTCACTTATAAATGTTTATATACAGCAGGAATAAAAAAAAAACCTTATGAAGAGCATCTCTAAACCCCCGTTATCATTCATTTGCTTTATAGAGAGTTCTAGATTCTAACAGGTACTCCTTGTACCTGCTTGTTTTGTTTGTGGTTTTTTTTTTTTTTCTTGGCTAGACTTTACCTTTCCTATGCACTCTCAAATGTATTTGGTTGAAAATAAGAGAAAATTAGAAAACTGCTATATTTAATAAAAATCTCCCTGTATTTTCTATAGTGCCTCTTCACATGGCTACAAAATGGTGCAGCTGCACTGCATCATGGGCAGCACAAGGAAGGTATCCACTTTACAGTACACCTGATGTTAAATTTTCAGGAGTTATTTCTGACTGGTTTTCTTTTAACATTCGATTCAATTTTGAAATCGCTATATTTCTACTGTCCTTCATGGAGTTCTTAAAAATAAAATTAATGAAGCTAGAACCTTCCCTTTCCATGCTCTGCTTTCTTGCATTATAGTGCTTTAAAAAATGGCAACTCTGTATAGATATGATGAAGAACTAGCAAATACTGCAGTGTGTCAAACCTTGTTTTGAAGCATGTTTCTTGTTACTTTTCAAATCAGTAGAAACAACTTATTTCAGATTAATCTACTGAAACTTGTTGCAGAAAACCAAACAGAAAATGGCAGTAAAGAACTGGCTTATGGAAAGTAGCAGTAGGGAAACTGTAGTCTAAAAAATGTTTTCAGTTACATATTAATTCCTTCGAAATAATCATAAAATCAATGCAGTTGTAGGTATGGAAATTGCCATGGCTGATCACTGTTTATTATTTTTGAAACATTTTAAACAGGGTTTTTTCCTGAGTGCACAGAGCATTCAAATCCCTTTCCATGTGGTCTAATCCTTTACACGCATCAAATGTTATCTAGATTATTATTAAAGATATCAGGTACGGTGTGGTTTACCTTGAGTAACATTCACTGTCTAAATATAAATCTGCACAGTAGTTTTACAATGGGTCATAGAAATGTAAAAGTTTTTTTTTGCTTGCATGTGATTAAGTCTGAGACATTAAAGCTGCAAGTTTTAGAGCCTGTCATAATACATACAGAAGCTTATCCATGGTTCTCTGGATGAATTTTGAGATGTTGCACATACAGAGAAGCTACAAGGCTGTTAGCCTTTTTTTGACCCCTGAAGTGAAAATAAAATAGAGGCAAAAAAAGGAATATTGAATCTGAAACTTGTGTGCAGCAGGGCAATGGCATTTCTTTTGAAGGGAAGCAGGATGGTAATGATCTTACAAATTTGCTCTTTGCATGAGTAAAGAGGTATAAAAAAGCGGTAATGACAAGTGAGGAGGAAGAAAGGTTATTACAAAGCTAATTATAAATGAGCAGTGAAGATTGATAATGACATGCAACAATAATAGAGAGAAAACAACTCCAAGTACAATGATGAAGGGGGAAAGAAAGCAAAGGCTGGGCCAACTTCTTCATTAATGGAAACCTAACCCAACCCAGGCTCCAAGTAAGAATTCAGACAAATAATGTGGGTATTTCCATATTTTGCACAGAATTAGTTTTACCTGTCTTTAAACATCTGACAGCTTTTGCCTAGGAGTGTGTTTGCAATGCACTTGGACTGCCAAGAGTGAGCTCTGATCATTCTGGTTCACCATTAAACCTCTTAAGAAACAAGTAGGAGAAATCCTTGCTGAGTAAGTTGACCAACTTGACCTTTGTCTGTGCTTACTCAGATGAAGACCTCTTTAGTGTGCCCCATGAACATGCACCACAAGCTCAGCACTCACTACATTGTCTGGGAACTGGGCAAGGGATTGTCAAGGCTTCCTACCCTCCCACGGTGTGTGTCCTATAAGCCTTGGCTTCTTTTCTCTCCCCTCTGAGTACATTAGGAAGTGTAGCCTTTATCAGAGCTGTGCATTTGTCCTGGTCTGGAGGCTTCAGCTGGAGCTCCTTTCTGTCCTCTCTTCATGTACACATCCGTCTTTGCCCCACATTTGCAGAGGTCTGCACCATGAGGCATAATATGCACCTAACTGGCAAAAATTACACCCTTTATCAGGCTGACAACCCTGGTCTCTGAACCAGGGTTCAGAGATTTAATCTTTTCAAAATGAAATAAATGGCTATGCAGTGTCATGCTACCATAATATTTGTATATAACATCTACTTGAAAACTGATCCAAGACAAATTCTTTGAGCTGTGGCTCCACTTTATGGAGATGTCTTAGTTGCCCAGAACAGTGTTTTTTCAGTAGTTTTGTTGTTGATACTGCCATATACCTTGAATAAGGAGAGGGCTGCTTCACAAACCCACAATTACCTTATAACATGACACTAAATATGTGTTGTTCTTGCCTGCGTGCATGGAGCCATGACATGCAAGATAGGCACAGAGAGAGAGAGAGGGTATCAAACTTGGTATAGTCAGCCTCTGGACAGTTTGAAAGTGGCAGTTTAGAGCAAAACAGGGACCAAATCAAATTGATGATGTAAACACATATGGGAGCATTCACCCACGTTCCCTCTGTAGTTCAACATAATGTCTAGCTCCAAACATTTAACCTGTCTTTTGTTACAGGCTTGTGAAGCTTTAGTGCTCACCAATGAGGGTATGGAACAGGTATGTGCTCAGAAAGATGAAAATAATGATAAACATTTCAAATCTGCTTGAAAAAAATGAAAGAAAGAGGAAAGCATGTTCACTACTGTATTGGGTCTGGCTGAGATGGAATTAATTCTCCCCATAGCAGCCCTCATAGTGCTGTGTTCTGCATTGG
>JANZLQ010000031.1:19832855-19854211 GCA_026212715.1 Elanus axillaris | reverse complement strand
TGTCCAACTGAGGAGGGGAGTGATAGAGTGGCTTTGGTGGGCACCTGGCGTCCAGCCAGGGTCAACCCATCACAACTACAAAGACTTCATACTGTGTTATTAACATTAAAGCTAAAGTTTACTTAGATTTCATCCCTTATGTTTGGCTTGTGTTGAATAGTGATGATTACATGACACTGATGAATGGACTAATGTTATAATAGTTTTTTTAATTGAACTGAGGAAAATACTTGTGAGGTCAAAGTTTTTAATAAATGAACAGATTAAATGTTCCATGAAAGGTACCATATGTTTTTTTTTAAATCTGAAAATTAGTTGCAAAGTCACAGTTAATTTAATTATATGGTCTCTCTGTCTTGGGATAATAAAGTAGACTGAGAATTATAATAGTCAGAGAATGAAACCTTTGCTGTTGAGAGGCATTTTGAAAACGAAATGTTTGGCTAACTGCTTTTAAATGACTCGTATTCATAAGGATATTGTTTTAAAGATAATGTATTTAGGTCATAATGCAATAACGATTGGTGGTGTGTCATTTTCTGAGTTGTACTTTCTTTTTATGCTGGGTATCTCAATCTTTATGCATGCACGTTTTGCTCACAGTAAAGTGAAGATATTATTGTAAACACATGGGAAGCAAATGTCTTGGACCACTGATAGGGTTTCCGGTTTATAAGTACACTGACCAACTTTTATGACCATACAATGAGTATGTCTATTACAGAACATCTTTGTAAGAAAGAGTTGCCTTCCAATGTACCTGCAGCTGTCATTAAAATATTTTTTTAAAAAAAGCTTATGTATAATAAAACTCAGAATCTGCCATATTCTCTCCTTGATCACTAATGTATTCTGATAATATTTCTGCATCTCTCTGAAATTTGTACTCATAATTTCAAAGATTTTCAAATATCTATTTTCTTTCCAATACAGTGCTCTCTACCAGCTGTGATCACCAACATATCTCTTTATTTTCTTTTTTGTGTGAGTGCAGATCTTATACCTGCATTGACTTTCTTCTTTCCAGATAAATGATAAAGTCAAGTCTTTGATTTATTAATTTGGGTACCTATGAACATCATGGACTAAAGTTTATCTTGTTAACATACAAGATAGAACTTGTGTAAGGAATTAAACAAGATTATTCACAGAAACAAATGCTTTCTACACCAGTGCTTTAGTGATGCAAAGAAATCAGAAGCCTATTCAGCAGCAAAGTCAGTCACTGGTAAGAAATAAGGCTGGGTTTGATTGCATTTTTTTCAAATGTAGTATAAAAAAAATTCTTTCAGAATTAGTTTTTGGTTTTGGGTTTTTTTTTTCATTCTGGTCAAGTAAGTTTCTTGAAGATGTACACTTAATAAAATGTTTTATATTCTCCTGAATATAGTTAATATATATTTATGGTGTCTGGAGCAAAGTAAAATTGAAAATCTTATTAATAATTGGTAAAGAAATGAACATAATAATGAACTAATTAGAAGTTTTTAATGAAAAATATATTTTTAAAATGCATTTCACAAAAGTAGATGGAGAAAATGTAAAGTAAAAAAAATTTCACTGATCAGCAAAATCTAAGATCTTATTGCTCATTCTTTTCTTCATTAACAACTTGATGAAGTCAGTATCTTTGCAAATAGAATGATGATAAGAATCTTTAATAAGTATCCACTCTGACTTCTGATAACAAAATGAAATGATAGGGAAGAAGTTATGTCATGCTTCAACACTTACTGAATAGAAAAAAACCTGTTTTGAAATAGTGTATACCCAGAGAAAAGTGTGGTAGATAACCTGAATCATTAAACCACATTATTGAGAGAGACTTTTTAATATTCTATTTTTGGGGAAAGAGATGTTTCTATATACTTTTGGTGCTGTCTTGTTAATACATTTGAGGCAATTTCTGCCTCAAATGTATTAACCTTTCTTTCTCAAATGAATGGTTTTGAATACTTCCAATCACAAGTGTACATAGTAGGCTAATATAGGTAATTTTATTGATTATAATTATGGTGAAATATTTCCTATTTTTTGTAATATTATATTATACAACATGGTTCCCTTTATGTTGTGAAAGTTTCTATGTACACAAACAACTCTTGCTGATCTAAAAGACTGTACTACTGAAGATTTAAAAAGTGTTGTATAGGAGGTAAAGGAATTGGAATGCTCCTCTGTGGAAGATGATTTCATTACATAGGTGATGTTTCCTTTTTCCTCTTCCAAAAATTTCTCACAGGAAGATAGATTAATATAGGAAAACAGTTTGGTTTTTACTTCTACACCCTAGGGCAGAAATTAATCTCACCTACCATTTGCGTGAATCTCAGTTCCCTGAAACTGAAAAACATTAATACTAAGCACATGAAAATCAAAAGATGGGGTTAAAAATTTCAAACCTGTTTTGCGTGAAGCTGGTTGGATAGAAACATAGGGAAAATACTTTTAAATATTATAGCTGTAAAGGAATATTTGGACATGACTGGTACAGCATTGTCTTCAGAGTTAGGCAGAAGAGCATAATAATAGACTTGTGTCCTAGTGCTCTGAAGCATAGGTGTGTCCAGCCCAGTTATGTCATATAAGTGGAAGCCCAAGTTTCCTGTGGCTTGTAAAGGCTGGAGAGGTGTCGTGGTTTAACCCCAGCCAGCAACTAAGCACCACACAGCCGCTCACTGACTCCCCCAGCCCCAGTAGGATGTGGGAGAAAATCAGGAAAAGAAGTAAAACTCGTGGGTTGAGATAAGAATGGTTTAATAGAACAGAAAAGAAGAAACTAATAATGATAGTGACAGCACTAATATAAAATGACAACGGTAATAATAAAAGGATTGGAGTATACAAATGATGCACAATGTAATTGCTCACCACTTGCCAACCTACAGTCCCCAAGCAGCTATTCCCCCACTTCCCCCAGTTTATATACTAGATGTGACATCCCATGGCATGGAATACCCTGTTGGCCAGTTTGGGTCAGCTGCCCTGGCTGTGTCCTGTGCCAACTTCTTGTGCCCCTCCAGCTTTCCTGCTGGCTGGGCATGAGAAGCTGAAAAATCCTTGACTTAGTCTAAACATTACTTAGCAGCAACTGAAAACGGTGTGTTACCAACATTCTTCTCATACCCAACTCAAAACAGCACAGTACCAGTGACTAGGAAGACACTTAACTCTATCCCAGCTGAAACCAGGACGAGTTTAAAAATCTGACCTCATTTACTGAGCTGACTTTGACCATAGTCTTGTGTTGGGGGAACCTGGCTTCGTGACTTGGTCTCACTGAGAGTGTGCAGTACATGTTATATGCATTTGCTTTGTAAACATCTTTAACTTTTAATTCTTTTTTTTTCAACTGTAAAACTGAAACAAAAGTAATTTTTAGGCAGTGGCATTTCAATTCTGCACATCTTTTAGTGTTGTGGGTAATGACTGTCACCATTCTTACATTAAATCTTTGGTTTGATGCATGCCATTTGCAGTGGCTAGAAAGCTGAAAGGAGATTTTAATTGACCAAAAATAGCTAACTGAGTTTTTCCCTGTGAAATACTATTTTTTATAATAACTGAAATTGGAGAGAAGTGTGGGCACTTGTTCCTACTCCGGGAGGTCCATGACTTGCAATAAGAAGGAAAGGGAAGAATGTTCAAAGTCTGATTAGAAGCAGGTAAAATGTGATGAAAAAATTAGGAAGTTGGTAGAGGTGGAAAAAATATTATATTTTTAAGATAACGTGTCAATAATGTCAAAATGTTTGATATTACATCATTATGAGAAACAAAAGGGTTTTTTGGATTACTAATGCTATAATAATTTTATGGTAAATCTAATGTAAATTGTATCTAAATCTTGGTTTTAAGATTAAACAAAATGAACCAACAATCAAAATATAATACTTTTAGCATTATCAAAAAGGGGCGGGGGGGGAAGCTGTCTTTCATTCCATGTTAATTTTGGTATCTCTTGTGATTAAGCACCCTGTGTTTTGTAATTATTTTTTTTCTTTAGTTTGTTATGCCTTTCCTCTCCCTTTTTTATATCTGACTGTAACTGCTGATAGCAGTAAGGAAGATCACCCTTTCTGATATTATGTTATTACAGTATTGCTTCTTTATACTGTGGGGTTTTGCTGTGCTTGAATTAGACTTTGTGATAATTCAGTCTAGAGGTCTCTAAAACAATAATTCTGATAGAGTCTGTGGGGTTCATGTGTGTTTCTTAATGAGCTGTACATGACAGCAAGTGCTCTGCCTATCACACAACGTAACTAGTCAGAATAACCGACTGAGCAAAAAACCCAAACTGGACAACAGTAAATAAAGGATGTATTTGATATTATAAATAATTGCAGAAGAAGAAAGGTACACGGGGGAAATTATCAGGGCTGGAACAGTTCAGTTATCACAAATAGTGAGGAAAGAGGAGGGAAATTTGTTCAAGTAGAAGCTTCTCAGCTGAAGAACAAAATAAAACAAGCTGATGAGAGAAAGAACAAGGGGGCAAGTCTTTATCCTTTGATAAAGACACATGGTCTTGACTTGAAGAACAAGTAATCATGAAAGAAACTTACCATAAAAGTCGTATTTTGATTTCTGGACTTTTCATGTACAGAAACTGAGGGATCTAGTCTCTGACCAGTTACATGTATGAAAGTAGATTGGGAGTGGGTGGCTCACAGGGATGGTACTCTTCTCATCTACACTGTTGTCCTCTCCAAGCTATGGGGAGACTTAGTTAGACTTCTCATGCAGCAGGTCTGTTTGCTAGCTTTAAGTCTTCTGTTATTAGAATGATAATTTAGTCAGAAGCATGGGCTTTTTTAGTGTCTGATCTTGAAAATATGAACACAAGAGTAACTTTCTGCATGAGACCTGTCCTACTGGAGTAGTATGCTTAAAATTAATTACATGCCTAGAATTGTTCCTGTGAATAGGAATTGTAAGTAGAAAGGAGGTATTATTTTACTGTAATTCCAAGATGAAAGCCCATCAATCTGGATGAGGTAAAAATTCTTCCATTTCCCTTTGGGTGCATATGTAGATACACTCTCCAACCATAAATGTCCCAATCCTAATAAAGTTTCAAAGTCTGTATTTTTTTTTCTTCTTCTCTAGACCTCTTAGTTCAAATATTCCCATTTTTGACAGCAAGACAGGAAGATAATGACATACTACCAAAAAAAGGTATCTAAACCATATATAGTATTTGCATAAAATGTATTTGTAAAAACATGCGCTGATTAGTTAAGCGCTCTTGTGTTTAAGAACCCTATGTTCTGTGAATTTTTTTTTCTTTAGTTTGTTATGTCTTTTCTCTCCCTTTAAATCCTCTCTGTTTTCAATCTGTTGTCTGTTCCTAATTGGTGGATCATGATGATGAGTGGCCAGTTATTATATTAAACATTAAGTAAACTTAGCATTTGGTGTATACCATTCAGTCCTTTAAATGCAGAATAATGGAGAACTTCACACAGATTTCTGTGGTACTTCAAAATACTTTAATATTGACCTTATATTGCTTAGAGGTGTAGTGTATTTATTAGGCATGTGGTTAGTTGTGGATATAGGATTTCCTACTTTTTTTTTTTGCAACTAAATTTTATGGAGAGGTTTCAATTTCATGGGTCTATTAAAAAAGCGAATGAAAAACAAGAAATGACATCTCATAGGTCACCTGCATGGCTGGAACATACTAAAGCCATTATACGGATGTTTGCTACCGGACCTAACAGGGTAACTAATAACAGTAGCAGCTCACCATTTTGTGTATAAACTGTTACTGGAACACTTGGACATATTCAGCTGGTGCATTTCATAAATATTTGCTGATAGCTTTAGGCAAATGCTACAGTAAGCATCACTTTGAAGCACTTTAAGCAGATGTTCTGGTGGTAGCACATTTCAAATCTTGTAATAAAGCTAAAATGCATTGCGTAGGAAATTGCATGGTTAAGCGTATTCATAATTTTTACACTCCTCTTCCCTTTTATGTAACTTTTCTTTCATGAATGCTCTACACTGATATCTGCACAGGGCTCTGTATTCACTTAGGCTCTCCGTGCCAAAGAGCTGAGGTAGGACTGCTGCTTTCCTTGGTGCACGCCATGGTAGTGGTCCCTGTGCTGTCTGGTACTGACTGTGTTGTGCATGCTAGGGCTTCCGCCATATCCATACACACCGGTTTTCTTCTGCATGCCAGTTTTGTCCAGTGGCTGCCTGGGATGAATCTGGATTACACACATGAACCTAGTAACTAGAAACAGGTCCTGGGTGCAGCAATTTAGATGTATGTGGGAAGTTCAGGATTTCATTCCAAGCTCTTGAATGGACTATGCTGTGGTGATTACCTATTTCTGCTGTCATCCTTGCTAAATGAGACTTGTTACGCCTCTGCCTATTCCAGCCACCTTCTGTTTCTATTACTTTCCTGCTGGCTTCACAGGACAGCCAACTCTCCCCTCCGCTACCAATTCTTCTGCAGCCCCGAGTTCACAAGTAGCAACTCAAAAGGACTCTTTTTGTGCTCTTCAGCTTGCACTCTTCCTTCTAAGGTTATCTCAGTCCTTTATTCAAGATTTTTGCATCTAGTCCTGTCTTGATAGACCCACTTTTTTTTCCCCCTTCTATCCTGGCCTAGGTCCTTGTTCAAGTATTTGAATGTCCTTTACACATGAACATAATTTTATGCTTTCTTAATTACTACAGCTGCACCCCCACCCCCACCCCCTGGCCCGGTTCCTGTATTTACAAGATCAATGGATCTTTTCTAAGTTAGCTCCATTTTTTTCACACCAGCTACTAATCCTATTTTCTTCTAATAGTTCCTTTCCCAATCCCATGTTTTTGTTTGTTTATTTTAAATTATGGACAACTACTTTGCCCTCTTTTTACCCAAAAGACTGTGGTCCATTTTGCTAAAAATTTACTGAAAGGCAACTTTAGCAAGTGAGGCTGTTAGTCTATCTTGCATTAGGATATTAATCTCTCAAATGCCTTGGAGATGCAGATAACTTAAGAAAATATCTAGTGAATATCAAGTTGTTTCCTTTTTTTCCCATTTATCATGTCTGAGTTACGCAAAATTGTTTTACATGTGAAGAAAGTAACAACTTCACAAGTTTGAAGCAACTGGTATAAGCATATTGCTTGTTTCCACTATTTCTGTTTCATATTGTGGTATGTGAGCACCCAAAGTGTATCCTTTTTTCTTTCTAAGTGTGGAGGATTGACGGTAGCAGCTCCAGATTTGCTAACATGAGGATGACAGGCTCAGCAGTGCTAGGAGGCTGAGGCAGCTTTCCCATGCATTTCCAATTAATTCCAGCAGGTTGTCTCTTTGTGGCAGGATCACATATAAAGTGCACCATAAGATTGTGGCACTTTTTCTTTTCCATCTGTAGAATAAAATACTTGTGTCTGTACTTCAGATACATAGCTAGACAGAGCTTGCCTGTAGTCTTTTATACATGCATGTGTTTTGAATATTCTGGAGTGTACAGTGCAGGGAAGCAGGTGCTCTTTCTCAGCTGAAGATCCCATTCTTTTGAAAATCAAAAATAAAACCTGTGCACATGCTGGCAGAATAGTGAGATCCTAAGAGTCAAAGCAGACTAAATGATTACTCCTAAAGTTACTATAGCAGACTGGCTTCTTTTTTGTTTAGCACATCTATTACTGATATGCTTGTTGTGCAGGATGTTATTCATATAGATACATGAATGAATTGTACTAAGATACCAGGATTGCTGGTACATGTCCTACCCCTGATGATGAGTAAATGGAAACATTGATTCCTGTTACTGCTAAAGAAGGGCTAGAACATGCGCTCACACCGCCTCTTTTACAGTTTCTGTAAATGATTAATTATCACACTTTGATTTTTTTTTTAGACTGAAGCCTTCATTAATCAACACTCCTAAACTAACAAAGTCATTATTGAATGATAGTTTATTGTAACATATTGTATTTCTTATAGAGTGATACTGTTATGCAGACATTTTGAATTGCAAATGAATAGCTGCACATCTTTTGGATCTGTTAACGCATGCCAGATCAGAGCCAAATAGCCACTAGCTACACAGATATAGTGTGACATTTCTGAATTCTCTTGTTTTCTTCTAGAATCATATTTGCACAAGCAGGAAGCAGTGAAAATAATAAACACTTTTCTTAATGATTTTGTGAGCTGTATGGAAACCCTTTTTACATAAAGGCATAAATAATCAGTTCTCCTTAACTTTCATGTGATGTTTAGAAAAATGTATACATTACACCTGTTTAAGGATCCAAAATTAAGTTTTTCTTATATGTTTGTGTTCTATATATACTTTCATATATGATTCAATCCTTTTCTTAGCATTTACTTGCCTGAGATTTAGATTAAAAATTTCATGTTCCCCCCCCCCCCAGTTTGCTTATTTGCATAAAATATGTATTGTACCTCCTGGAATAAAATAGGTAGCTACTTAATGTTTAACATATTGGTGTTCTGACAGATTTTTTTTAAAAGGCCTCCAGGTGAAAATGTTACTTTTGGTCATATTTTAAAATAATTTAAACCCTTGCTACTAATAAGTAAGTATTTACTCCATATGGTTAAAAAAATAATAATTTCTATGAAGCCCTGCATATTCACTGGTGAAAGATGAGCCTAAGGTCTCATTTTGCAGTGAAAGTGTATAGTAGGTGATTAAGCTTTAAATGTGAAACAAGATATTCCATTTCATATCTAAACTCCAGGCTCCAGTGCAGTGGTTAGATATTCTTGCTCGTAACAGCAGGAAACATTCTTTGATGTGTTCTGTGGCAGTTCAGTACAAATGGTCCTTACATGAACACTGATAGAATTGAAAACTAAACTAAAGGAGTCAGCCTCTAAAATATATCTCCTTACAATCCTGTTTTGGCAACTGAAGTATAGGACTTTATATATAAAGGAAATAAGTCAAACCAGCCAATTTTATATTACCAGTGTATAAAATGAATACTTTTCCAGAAAATATTATTAAGATCTTTTGGGAAGAAGTGTTTATGTTTAAAGGTAAAAATCACTGAGGTTTTTGAATAGTGAAATTATAACCTATCTAGAAACTAGTTTTTCAAAAGGTGTTTTATTTTCAGAGGGGACAGGAAGTTAAGATGCACATTTTCACAAAATCTAAAGATTTCTTAAAGTTATGTTCATAATATTTTATTTATATAGTTCTTAAGAAAAACCCCCACATTTCAAATAAACACAAACCCATTTTTTGGGGTGTCAACTTCCCAAAATGAATTGAAAGATTTTGGTTTTCTCTATTATAATGTTAACCTGTGTCTCCATGTAATTCCCTGGTATTTCAGAACACATACTGAGCATTTCTTGTGCATGTCACTCTGTATGCCATGCTCAACCCAAGTAGGCTTCCCAATATATATGATGGCTAACTTCCTTCCCTCATGTAGACCAAGGAAAAGTCTCCCAGGCACCATGACATATGTACTTCAGCCAAGGAGAAGCCAAACAATACTTTCTAAAAAGTGCTATGGTAGATTAATGAAAAACTAGGTTCCTGGCTGTAGCTGAAATTTTTCTTCGGCCTACAAAATATTTTGTTAGTCTTTTCTAACAGAAAAGCTGCATGTGTGATTGTGCTTGCTTTGGTATGTGATTCCCTGGCCCCAAAAGCTGATGGGATGATTCAGGCTGAGAAGGGTTTTGAGGCTGGATGGAAAGCAGGGCAAGGAGGGAGATGAGTGTCTGGTTTCCAGAGACCTCATCAGTGGTGCATGGATAAACTGGTAATCTGGATCCCTGCAGAGCCTTACTCTCGCGACGTGTTTAGCTGTGCATGCGCAAGCAGGGCCAGGGCAAGCAGTGGCATGAGTTGAGCTTCTTATCCCAAAGGCAGGGTGGAATGAGGGAGATAGTGGGAGACTCTGGTCTGTTAGTCTCCTGCTAAGCCAAGGAGGTACCAGCACTGGGGAGCTGCCAGATCCCTGCAGCATGAGGGGTCTCTAGGGGAAGCATCCCTGATGGCAGGAGGCCAGGGCAGATGGAAAGCTCCCAGGTGGAGATGAGGTTGTGGGGTTGTAACACTTTTTTTTTGCCATTATGAAAGTTGACTGAGGTAGGGATGAAAGACAGCTCTCTTTCTGTTACCAGTGGTATCCCAGGCCATATCAAAAGAAGCGTGGTCAGGAGGTTGAGGGAGGTGATTCTGCCCCTCTACCCTGGTAAGACCCTACCTAAAACACTGTGTCCATCTCTGGAGTCCTCGGCACAGGAAAGACATGGACCTGTTGGAGTGGGTCCAGAGGAGGGCCACAGAAATGGTCACAGGGATGGAACACCTCTCCTATGAGGAAAGGCTGAGAGAGCTGGGGCTGTTCAGCCTGGAGAAGAGAAGACTCCAGGGAGACCTTATTGTGGCTTTTCAATACTTAAAGGGGCTTATAAGAAAGAAGAGCACAAACTTTTCAGCAGGGCCTGTTGCAACAGAACAAGGGGTAATGGTTTTAAACTAAAAGAGGGTAGATTTAGACTAGATATAAGGAAGAAATTTTTTATGATGGGGATGGTGAAACACTGGAACAGATTGCCCAGAGAGGTGATAGAGGCCCCATCCCTGGAAACATTCAAGGTCAGGTTGGATGGGGCTCTGAGCGACATGATCTAGTTGGAGATGTCCCTGCTCATTGCAGGGGGGGGTGGATGAGATGACCTTTAAAAGTCCTTTCTAACCCAAACTATTTTATGATTCCATCCAAATATGAATGCAAGCTTGTGTCAGAGCAATATACTTTACATGCTGTGCAGAATACATTATTTTTATTTATGCATTTTCCTGGCTGCATAACCATACAAATAGAATGGCTTGGAATAATTTATTTGAAGGATAACATATATACACTATTTCTAATTTATAAATGATTACACTGTACAGATAGCAAAAAGAGGGCATCACCTAGCTGCTTGCAATGAAAATTGAACCTGGAAATAAAATACAGATAGACTCATATCCTCAGGGAAAGCTTTAGGTCCCATGAAAACTATAAGGCTCAAGAATGTTTTACTGAGAAAAATAGAAATTATCCTTTCCAGGGAAGACCACAAGATTCCAGTCTTTCTATTTTATAAAATTCTGTACCGAAGGGAGGGAACAAGAAGATGCTGATGTGAATCCTACTAATTCTTGAAATAACCACTGCATCTAAACTGAGGTGTTTCAAAGCAGCATAAGAGACTGCTCCTGATTGCCAGAGGTGAGGCATTCTGTTACTTCAAGTGCCAGTGACCTACACAGCAAGGATAGGAAGCCTTGGTTTTGATGACTATTTGGAAAAGAGATTTATCATGGGGAATGATCCTGCCTTTGAAGTTTACAGATATTGAAGACAAATTGCCTCCATCAGATGCAGGAGTAATATTGGTAGATTTTTTTTTTTGTTTGGATTTTTTTTAATGGTTATGTGCAGCACATTTGAAGTATAATGGCTAGAAGGATAATGGTTAATAGAAAACAGAATCTGTTTTGCTTAACTATAGGATATTTTGGGGGTTTGTATTTTGGCTCTGAAATGATTCAGGCTATTAAATAAAATGCAACCAGCAACATCTCTTCTGAAGAAAAATTATTGAAATGTGAGAACCAGTGATAGTAAAGAGAAAGAGATTAAGCTATTCTTTTTACTTCAGTAAGGATTTGGCAACTGCTTACTAAATTTGTTCATGGAATGATTATTTCTTAGAGCTAGAGAGGAGAATGAGTAACTACAACATGCATCTAGAAGTTTGGAGGCTTATCTAATAGCAAACTCATGTGTCAGCAGTTCTCAATGATGAAAAATTTTTACAGCTAGGTACTTTAGTGTAGCACTATTAATACAGTTAATGTTCTCCTGACTATGGAGAAGTTAGAACAAAAAGCTCTCCTCTATTAATTTGTTGCAGTGCTTTGCCAGCAGGAATCTACTTAATTATATCTTAATTTGTGGTTTTAATAAATGCTATGAAGTTGCTTTTTTTTTTTTTTAAGATAGTACTGAGTATTCCAAGAAATGGATTTGTAACTTGCATGATATTAAATCTCTTTTTTTTTTTAAAAGAGACTATTATATTGACAGATAGTGTATGATCATAAAGCTATGCTTTAAATAACTGCTCTAAGAAACTTTAAAGAGCTTTTGATCTAAAGACTGGATTTCATATACAGATTAAACTTTGGTCCCATGAAAGTCAAGAATAAAATTCACATTTTCTTCAGAGTCATGCAGAATTTAAAAAAAAATATTGTTACATTAAAAGAAATAGTACATTAAAATAAATAGAGAAAAGAAAATCAATATATTTTCTATATCTCTAATAATTTAAAAGACATATAGGTATATAACTGCACATCTTTGTAAAAAAGGGGTTTATATAGATATGTAATTATGCATCCGATATGGTTTTACAAGACATAAGTTGTTTTATCAATGAATTCTTTTTTTATACGTATTGATTCAGCAAATATTTCTCTTTTACAGTTTTCTTATATTCTCTTTAGGGGGAAGGGATAGCAGCAAGGTTATGTAGCTCTTATCAGATGCACTTACCTCTCTGATTAATGTAACTGAAATCAGTCCATGATAAGAATCTTCTCAGTATAAGAAAAATAGGCAGCATAAACAAGACTAATCTAGACCAGTCTGTTATTTTCAACTAGTAGTGTATAGTCCAGAAAAAAGTATTGAGGCACCAGAATTTAGTTACAGGGGGAACAGAAATTATTCTTCTGATTGATGTTTGCTATTTCCTGTTACTCTCTAATGAAAGAAAATATAGTTCCTTACTACACAAAATCTGTAATATTCATTCACAGTGTAAATGGCTCCCAAGTGATTATTTAAGACAAACAAGATTTCATTGTCACTGGGGAGTGGCAAGCAAGAAGATCTTGGGATTTGCATAATAATTGGTTTGAAACAAGTGATATTCCATACAGTAACTACGTATACAGAGAGTAATGAATATGGTAGCCACAGTCTGTGAGATCAGTATCGGGACTATAATGAAAGCTGAATATTTTTCAGCCTTCGGAGGTTTTCAAACATCCATACAAGCTAATGAGCTAATTTAGATAAGCATTAAACATGAATTTAATCACATTACTGGTAATTATTAGCAGACACGCAATATGAAGGCCTTTTAGTTTCCTTCAAAAGTTGTAATTAACCATAAAATGTAAATTGTTTAACCTCATACACTGCATATAAATGACTCAACTAAAGATTTTTAGATTTAATAGGATGCTTAGCTTAGAGTAATTTTTCCTTATATATTATTTAGCTGAAAGTAAAGGTGTATTTTTTGCCATACGTTAACTTAAGAGCAAAATCAGACTATATTTCTGAAAACGTTACTCACTGAAATGAACCTGAAAAACATATGCTGTATACTCTTAGCAAATGGGTTTGGTGATCTGATACGTGGCCTCATTCCTGCACCATCTTTATGCTGGTCCTAAGTTAGTAGGTAAGCATATACTTCCAGTAACCTCCCCAGCTCCTCTGAAATGTTTAAGGTTAAGCATGTGAGCGAGCATCTTGTGGATAAGAATAAAACTGTGCTCAAATAAAACTCAATGTTTTGCTTGGCAAACATCATGCAGACAGGCATACCTGGCCCAAAAATCTTGAAAGCGCAAGATTTCATCCCTGACTGCCTGCACCAGGCAGGGCGCTACACTCCCCATGCATTTCAGTGAAAAAAAATAATGGCTGGAATATAAAAAGAAGTATATAAAACATTTTATACAAGGATTTTGAGGTAAAGTTTCCCATCTTAGAAACATGTGACCAAATAAATATTTTTAGTTTGCTTGTTTTAAAAGAAAAGTAGCTGTTACACAAAGTCTTAAAGCTGACTTATATAGAGATTGGTCCCCGAAGTTATGGTTCTCAAAAGAAACGCTTAATCTAATTTCAAATAACGGAAGTGAACTGTTTTTTAAAAGTTGACAAATGACTGTGACTGTTCAATTTCTCTCAGGCAGTGAGGGAGAGTGCTTTCTTATTTAACAGAGTAGTCAGCTCATCTACTTTTTCATTTTTCAATGGACCATTGCTCAAGAGCACATCTTCCATGCCTTTACTCGTGTTACTCAGAACTTACACTTTTTCAGCGATATTGAGAAATGAAGATTTATATGAAAATAGATAAAATGCCTTTTTTCCAATGGGTTATCACTGATATAAAATTATTATCTTTTAGGAGGCTTGTTGAAAGCAATTTTTTCACTGTAAAAATTGGTAGAGAAGCCATTTTCTGTACAATTAATTTTTCAGTAAAAAAAAGTTCAGCCAGCTGTCTGACTAGCCATGTCATCTGTCCCTGTGATTAAGCTGAAGACTGTCTTTCAGCTCAGGCAGGACAGCTGTCAACCTAAACTACAATGTGTTTTTGCCCACAACAAAGTGGGTGAGGGGAACTAAAGCTGCATCTTTTCTGCC
The DNA here is from genome assembly GCA_026212715.1 of Elanus axillaris. Lineage (NCBI taxonomy): Eukaryota > Metazoa > Chordata > Aves > Accipitriformes > Accipitridae > Elanus > Elanus axillaris. The sequence continues at coordinate 19,839,742 of JANZLQ010000031.1, read as the reverse complement.
TCAGAAATGGCTAACGAAATGGGCCACATGTAAGATCTTCCCTCCACCATGCTTAAATTTCATGTGGGCTTTATATGAAAACTCACTTTCAGCTCCCAAACCCCACAAAATTTGGGATAGGAACAAGCAAAATTCATCAGAGAGAAGTGTAGTTAATCAGCTATAGCGATGTAGGTGTCAGCTAGAAGACAGAGTAATCAACAGGTTTGGGACACTTCTGTTTTTTTTTTCTGCTTCTTGCAACTGTTGCTCCTTCCTGTCTTTCACCTGACACTGTTCTTCAGCTCTTCTTCAGCTTTAAAACATTTTGCTCTCCTCCCTCTTCTCTCTTCCTCTGATGTAGTTACCCTTTCTTCTTTTGTTGCTTTTCCAGCTGGGTAATCCTTGCTAACCAGAGCATTCCTGAAATATTGTGGAGCCATGATGGCTCCTGCAATTGCATTCCTCAGTTTATTTACATTATAGATCTTTCTCTTATGCTGTGTTTATATAAGCAGTTAAAACAGTGGAGCATGCTATCTATAGACTAATTAGAATTTACCATAATAAACACAACTATTAATCATGACTTTCATTATTTTTTGCTATAATAAACACTTGATATAATCCAGGGCAATGACAAGAAAATGATCATTAATAACAAACACTTAGTATTTACTAATTAATTGAAGCTGCTTGTTAATTTATTTGAAGGATAAAGATTAAAGGAACATGCCATTCATGTAATTTACAGTAAATGATGAACAAAAATATCTTCCCCTGGAATTAAAATTTTCATGAAACTTTGCAGAGTGCACTAAGGACCTTGTGAGTGGAAAGATAACACATGTTTAATGAATGAAGTTCATTGTTTTATTCTCAGTCAGAGCACTCACAAGCTGTATGGTATATGTGGGAAATTACATTAGGTAAGTAAGAAAAACTATTTTGTTTTGCACACTCCAACTGAAAGAATATGTCTTGCTATGCTTTTTGTGCTCTGTCTATAGCAAATGGAGATGTGACCTTGTGCCCGTGTCTCATGATGATGTCTCTTACTTCTGTTGTGTTAGATAATATAATACAAAAGTAGGAAATATCAACTTCTTGCAAGACTGTAAAATTTGACTGAGAAAGGGAATTTAACTTTTTTTTGTTATTGCCTCAGGCACATCTCGAATTAAGTTACACCTATCTCTATGAAACTGATTTTTTCCAACCTATCTACTGGAGTTACCTTACACAGCTGTATTCTTTTGCTTATGCCTTTCACACTCTGTTTTTATAATACTTTAACCACACTTAGATGTACTCCTGATTTTTCACTCTGTCAAATTTGAGTATATTTTCTAGCTGTTAAGTGCTCAGTTTTGGTTAACAAACATGATTTTGTATTTCTCTTTTATAATCTTCATCAAGAGCCTAAATTATTTTATTTCCTGTGTTGATGAGCAAACTTTCCCCCTAATTTTTCTGTTTAATAGTAATACTGGAAAACCATGAAATGGAATGAGTGCATGTAGTGATAATTCAAGAAATAGAAAGGCTATTAGAAAAACTACATATAGTAAGAAACCTGTAGTCTTTCCTGTTTTTAACAATGACCATCCATCACGGCGTTGAAGGGCTGCTTGTTACTGTTGGGGTGCTGAGGTGGCGTGCAAATACACAACTGCTTTCCAGCAACGTGGTGGAAAAATGTACCCAGTACAGAGCAGTACTAAGTCAGCCACTGTGGCTCCACTGCCAGTGATGTGGGAATCCATATCTGGGCTGCTGAATCAGGAAAATTAATTTACTTGAGGTGTGTTGAATGTACCGATGCACTGAGTGACTTCTGTACCATTTATTAAAGCGAATATTCTTTAGCAAACTTCAGGAATATTGTTCCAAACTATGAAAACAGTTTTTGAAACCAAAATAATCAAAACATAAATCTAATGGGTGTCAGCTGAAGAAATACCCAGTTTTGTTTCAGTTTCTTTTTGTTATAAATTATTTCATGCCTACTGTGTCCCTGTTTTCTAAATTTACAGAACAAAGAGTCTGACCTCTGTAAAATATGTTCTGAAACTTATTTGTATTTGATGTCTCTGAACTAAAAATTATCTTTTTAAGTTGTAAAATTTGAGTGTGGACTCATTCAAGTCGTAAAACTTTAGGTAACTTTGAAGTCCTTCATGGTGGCACTAGATCATTCATCTAGATTATGGGAGAGGAAGCAGTGGACTTTCAAAAGCATTTGAAATTTGTTGTAGAAGTTACTTAATTTTATGGCTTATAACTGGCATTTTGAAATTTTGTCTTTTATAAGCACAGGGGGACAGATACTCAGTGTTAACCTGTGACACAGCTATGTTAATTTATATGACGTAATGATCCAAAATGCTTGAGGCAGCTTTTTTTTTTTTGCTTTTAAATTTTTTTTTTCATAGGAAAGACACTATGGAAATGATAGTAGTTTTTCTTGTCTCAGTGAATCAGCATGTGCTGTAAAAGGTAGAAGAAATACTGCTATGCCATGCTTGCCATCCTTGTCCTCCTTATCTTTGCATCATCAAATTAAAAAAAAAAAAAACACAACAAAATCCAGAGTCATTTTGACCCATGTATCTCCTTCAGTCAGTCAAATTAAAAAAAAAAAGAAAAATTCTACATGTCTATGGAAGCAGAGGGTTCCAGTGGGACCTTGTTCATTCTGTGCATTTTTGTGACCTCTGGATGAGCAGAAAGTTGTGCATGAATATGTAGGCAAGCACCAGCAAGGCAGATGTTACACTTCCTGACCTTCACTCACTGAAACTGATAATCAGTTTGGCTGTCATTCATTGTCCTTTTGAGGCTTTCTTGCAGCAAATGAATGCCAAGGAGACATATTTGATCCTGCAGGTCCTGCCAGAAATTAGGTTTGGACTTGGATAATTTGGAATGAATCCGAGTCAGGTTTGACAACAAAGGGAAGGCTGCTGCAGTAACATGTGCAGATGATGCACTTCTCAATCTGTTCGTATGCTCCAGAGCAGGCAGACGTCGGGGCCCTTTCCTGCCTTTCATTCAGCTGTGGGTATGAAGGCTAAATATGCAATACTGTCAAAACACGTAATTAGTTTATGCAGACAAACTGGCCACAGAATTTGCACCTATGTAACCTAATGAATGGGGTATTGGTGTTTCATGTAATAACAGATATATCATTAATGACCAGAAGCAGAAGTCTTCTGCTTTGTAATTTGCAAATTAGAATAGGATGAGAATACACATATTAAATAGTATGATAAACATTTTCTCTCAAAATAATAATATCTTACACACTTTAATCACCAACTAGCTAAAACTATGTTTGATAAGAAGCAAATTTTCTGTATTTCTGTGATGGATTTTTGGTGCAAGTTTTTTTGGTTGAGGGGGAGGGGGCTGTAGGGGTGACTCTTGTGAGAAGCTGCTAGAAGCTTCCCCGGCTCCAAGCTGGACCCGCCTCTGGCCCAAGCCGAGCCCGTCAGTGATGGTGGTAGCACCTCTGGGAGAACAGATTTAAGAAGGGAAACCTGCAGTGAGTAGGGGATTGGAATGTGAGAGGAACCGCTCTGCAGATACCAAGGTCAGTGAGGAAGGAGGGGAGGAGGTGTGCTGGAGGAGGGGATGCCTCTGTAGCCTGTGATGAGATGGCAGGCTGTCCCCCCCCAGCCCGTGGAGGGGAGTGGGGGAGCAGAGGCCCCTGAAGATGGCCATGACCCCATGGGAAAGCCCATGCTGGAGCAGTCTGTGACTGAAGGAACTGCAGCCCCAGAAAGGACCCAGGCTGGAGAAGTTCATGAAGGACTGTCTCCCATGGGAGGGACCCCACGGTGGAGCAGGGGAGGAGCAAGGAGTCCTCCCCCCGAGGAGGAAGGAGCGGCAGAGACAAGGTGTGAGGAACTGACCTGAGCCCCCATCCCCTGTTCCCCTGCGCTGCCGGGGGAGGAGGGAGAGAGAACTGGGAGTGGGGTTGAGGTGGGAAAGCGGGATGGGTGGGGGGAAAGTGTTCTAAGGTTTGGTTTTTCTTCCTAGTATCCTTGTTTTGAATTGATTTGTAGTAAATTAAATTGATTTTGTTTTTTCCCCAAGTCGAGCTTGTCTTTTGCCCTTGACCATAAGTGGTGAGTGATCCCTCTCTGTCCTTATCTCAACCCACAAGACTGCCTTTATATTTTCTCCTCATCCCACTGTGGCCAGGGCGGGGCAAGTGAGCAAGTGGCTGTATGGTGCTTTCTTACGGGCTGGGCTGAAACGATGGCAATTTCTTAACTAGATTTTTTTTTTTTCTAATGTTTCATTAATGGTTTTCAGAGGTGCTACAGTACTACATGGGGATGAACAACACTGTACCTGTAGATACTGGATAGAAGGAATGTGGCAACAGAATAATAATAATATTGAAGGACCAGAGCATATGAGTATTTGTAACACTTCAGAAGCTGCACTGGGATAGCAATAGAAGGTAGGTTCCTAGAGAAGTCAAGGCTGGAGCCAACAAAAAAAAAAGTACAAATACTGATGAAAAAGTTGCGATCACTATTATTCAGAAACATGTGACCTGTTGCATATGACAAGGAAACACATACTTTATTCCTTTCCTGAAGAAAGAGGAGGTGGGTACTCCTTAATTATTGCCTCTTTGCCAACTAATTATAGTTTTCCAGCCTTTTGGTCAGTCAGTCACCTTATCAGCATATAAAGAAGGAGATATAATGTGAAGCCCAGTTTACTGGTAGCCTGGTTTCTATACCCCTTAAGCATTCCTCACATGCTACCTGCTCCCTCCTGTTTATTTCTTTGATGTTTGCCATCTTCTTCTGGATTTTAATCAAATTTGTAAGAATCTCACAGTGGTAATGACAAACTGTATGGTGTTTTACAAATGCAGGATAAAAACATAAGGTTGATACCATAATGAAGCAAGAATCCACCACCAATGCTGCAACATTTACAAGCACATTTGGTCGTTGCATGTGTAATGTTAAACCTATTTTGTGCACACTGTATGAAATGCAGTTCTTGGTATTTCCTATTAATTTTAGTACAGTGAATATTTCATACAACTATATGTTTAAATTCCAAGTACAAATTGCATCTTAGTATTTTTTTGTGTTGCAGTAGAATTTATGAGAGTGATACTGAGATATAAAAATGCTTCACTAGACCCCTTCCTTTTTTTTCCCATTTTTTATCATAATCTGTTGATTTCAAATTATTTCTTCTGTTTCTGTTTGCTATACTTATCCTTAAGTGTATTGATAACAATAGCACATTACCTTCAATTATCTGCTTTCTGAGAAGCCATTCATCAGCCTGCCTCTGCCTTCAGTGCAAAGTCCTTTCCTATGCCTTTTGTTGCTCTTGGTACTTTTTCCTGAAGCAGGTTGGATTTAGATAGAGTAACAGTTAACATTCTTCTATAAAAAGATGCTGGGATGGCAGCAATCAGGACCTTCTGATATTCAGAAATGAAAGAGCAGTGGCCTTGAGGTTTGTGTAGGCAGATGCTGTATTCTGGTACTGCTCCTTGGCTGAGCTCTCCCATGGCTTCTCTAAACTTTTCTGGTGCTTGGTGTCATATAGGCCTGTGCCTCACAGCCACCCAGAATCTCAGCAAAGTAAAATATGCTGAGTGTAACTTGAAAGTGGAATGACAAAAAGTATGCATGAAAAAAAAAGATAGAAAGTTAGTGGTGTACAAAAAAGATGATGTTGGTACATACTGGAATTTAGAATACAGGGCTGTAATTGAAGCTTGCAGCTAAGGAGCATAAAGGACAGCTCATCAGGGAAGTCAGCTTGGCTCTTTTCTGTCTGCAGTTTTGCATGTGCTTATCAATTCCTCCAGCATAACTGTACTTGGCCAGGAGGGCCATAATGTGCTTTGCAAGCAGTTACTCCCCTGTTGGGCCTGTATTGGACAGCAGGTTTGGCAAAGAAAGCCTGGGCAAGAAAACCCCCTCACTCTGCCCCCATATTAGCTCAGAGGAGAGTAACTGGAAACAGTGATATTACCTCAAGAATATTAGGGTCATCCCTTGATAATTTTGGCCTTCAGTTGCCTTCCTGTTACCAGCAGTGGACCAGTAAAATAAAGGGTTGAGGAAAAGATGCACAATCCCATTTCTAAAATACTGCTGTGCATTACTAAGTTACTGTTTGTCCTTTATTGCTGTGCTGACCAGTTGACCTCTCTGTGTTACAAACTCTTCAGGCTGTTGTTTGCCTTGCCATGTGAGGTTTACACCTCAGAGCAGATGCACAGTTGGCAGTGACCTGGGCTGTTAATAGTGCAGCACACAATTTTGATGTCATAGTTTGGGTTTAGGGGTGCTCTCCAGTCATAAGAGTTTCAGCGCCATTTGCTAACCCAGGTTATTTCTTATTCCAGAGCTTTTAGCCTCTGTTTCCATGTCACTGCTGAGTGCAGACATGATCCATGCTGGTTAAAAAAGTATTCAGAAAGATGAATGGAAATAGCTTTTAGACAAGGGTGAAATAGTATCTCACTTACTTGTATCCACAAATATGTTTTTGACTTTGAGATTTTATACAAAGATTTTATCCTTTTTGAAAGAAAACTCGCTGAAGACTTTTAAGACTTGTAAAAATTAACCTTGAGAGCATTATTAATAATAAATGTATTTACATTATAAATACATTACGCATATCATATGGGTGTAACCAAGTCAATTTTCTTTTTAACTTAGTAATCCCATTGAAGAAGTTCTACTTCCCCCCATTCTCTTTACTCTTTTTCCAGTTGTGTGTTCTGACTAGTAAAACTTGCTGTCTTCATGGCAACAAAAATCTTTGCAGCAGCAAATAACCAGCCCAGTGATACTGTCGTGGTTTAACGCCAACCAGCAACTAAACACCATACAACTGCTCCC
>JANZLQ010000031.1:19745112-19827944 GCA_026212715.1 Elanus axillaris | reverse complement strand
CATGCTCTTTGGCCCAGGTGTCTATGAGGTTGTTTTGGAAATGAGTCCCATTGTCTGACTCAGTTCTCTCTGGGGTGTCATGTTGCCACAAGACCTGCTTTTCAAGGCCCAGGATAGTGTTCCGTGCAGTGGCATGGGGCACAGAATATGTTTCCAGCCATCCGGTGGTTGCTTCCACCATTGTAAACACAGAGCATTTGCCTTGGTGTGTTTGTGGGAGTGTGGCAACTTCGAAGACCGGCCCCTGAAATTCTCGAGCAAGGGCTGATGAGCAGCTGGGAGATGGGGCAAGAGGGGGCAGTGGCAGCTGCAGCAGCAGCACCCCAGGCCCAACAGCCTTGCGCCCTGCTCAGCAGAGCCGTGTGCTGAGGGACAGGCTCTTCTCCACGTCGGGCAAAGGCAGCAGCAGAAAGCAGCTTGGTCTAAACTTAATCTGGAAAGCTTTCGGGGTGGGACGGGCACCCAAACATTTTCAAAACTATGGTGGAGTACAGGGAGTGCTAGAGCAGCCTTGAATTCCACCACCGGTTTTGGAAAGGTTTGTCTCTAGGTTTTGACTTGGTGTGGTAGTTTGGATTTGTTGATCCTCGTTGCCAAAGATGGTTTGCAATAAGGGTGGTCTCCCCAGCTACTGAAAACAACTGGTTTATTTTTAAGGAAAATATCGTAAACCATCCAATTTCTTAAAAATGGTAGATACAGTAATTTTTTAATTTAATTTGCTTTGCGCGATACACATAAAGTTCCAACAGACTATATTTTGTTAAGAAAAAGACTAGGCAGAAATTGCAGACGGTTGTTTTCAAATATTTTGCTCATGTCACTGCAATCTGGAAATTAACACTGTAAATTTGTATCAATAACTTATCTTTGTTGGGGTAAATGCATACCTCTGGGTTAGTAAAACTATGTGTCTATCAGTGAAAACAACCATAAATACAGACAGAAGAAAAGTGTTTTCATAGAAGAAATTGCTTGGTGGTTGTTTGCAAATGCTTTCTCAGAGAGATAAATTAAGGTCATGGAAGGCTGTGTCTTAAATAAAAGGGCAAGAAGAGAATATAGAAGAACTCGTGAAGAAATAACCAGCAATTATATTGTAAAAGTATATAGAAATACATATGAAATGCATGTATTGAGATTTATGGATTGTTTCCTAGATATTTGAAGTAGATGCTAATGCTCAAATTTGTTTTGATCTCAAATATTGAAAAAAATTAGACAACTTTGTATAGCAATGAGTACCTGAAGTAAGGATTGACCATAACTAAGTCAGTCTGCATTGGAAACATTTTTAATTTTATTTGTATCTGTCTTAGATTCTGTTATTCTTTCCATCAAGTTCTGTTGCTTCTTCCAGAATCTGCAAGACGCTTATTTTTCTCATTTTTCCAGCCCTATGTTATGAACCAAAAGATATGTTAGAAAATAGTTGAAAATGTTAATGTCTTTATTATTGAATTGTGCTACAAAATATGAGGCTTGAGGCTTTTCTGTGATGTATGTGAAGGTGGAAACAGATACACAATCATTCATGTAGGCTCAGGCTTTGTTTCTGAGTAAACCTAAAGCTTTAATTGTTTGCCACAGTGCAGTGGTCGTCTTTCTCTTATGTTGATGACAGTTTCTCAGTCTGCCTTCTGAAGAATCCTGTAGGCACTCTACACTGCAAATCTCACTTAGGTCTGTGAGATAAACTTACTGATAGAAATATTTTTTGGATGTGTCCCATGGTATCATTTTTTCATTGTTTTCAGCACTGGAACTACTTCAGTTAATTTTCTCTCCCTCACCTTCCATAAAATTTATATCTTGCTTTTTGTAAAATGAAAATAAACTCAAATGACTAAAGCACTCCTATTATTTAAGTTTAAATATTATGACTGAGCTGTTAAGTTTGGTTACTACTGGCAAGAGTAACATCATCCATCTACAGTTCCTTTATATTGAATTAATAGATTTTTTAAATTATTCATCTTAGCTGATTTTTTTCTACTTTCTTCCATGTGTCTATCACTTCAAGAAAATTCATGAATCAACATTGTCCCTCATTTTAGAGAACTGAAAATGAGAGAAATCATTCAGCTTGTTCAACTTGCATCTTCCATTAAATCAATCTTGAAATAATTTATCCTTCCCATGAGCTTTTCAGATACACAGATCTCATTTATGCAGCTTCTGTGCAACTTTATTCACAGTTTTCATTTCATTTGCTTGTCCATGTGCTTCTGCATGGTCACGTTGGATCCTGGTTTTAATAGGATGCATGGCAAGTCTTCATGGTATTTCAGATACTCTGAGTAAATCGGTTCATTAAAATCCAGCTTCACCTAATAGATCACCCTGCATTGTAAAAAAAATCCTTCTCCATAACAAAATGAACAAAACTGTTTTCTTCAGCAGCTTCCACTTCCACTGCACTGGAAAATAATTATTAAAGGGTATGTGGAAAACCAGTATGAAACACTGTTTGACTCATTATTCCCTGAAGCTCACAATTTTTACTCCTTTGTCTACCTCTTCATTTGGGATTTCATTTGAGAGAGGGACCATCTTTTAGTATTTTGTTTGCACAGTGTCCTGACACAGGGTAGCAGGCTCCTTGTTGCTACAGTTGCATGAATAGGCTTGGTTTGTACTCAGAAACATCATTAAGAAATGATTTATTATGCAGTATTCCAGTCTAATCAGGTTTATATATGCTAAGACCTTGGCCATGGATCTAAATGTATTAAAGAATGAAACAGAAATTTGTGAGCTTGATAAAGCACATTTGACTATATTTACTTTGTCTGGCAAATGAAATCATCTCGTAATTCATTTGAGCCTAGATTGCAACGGCTGAAGCATCTCTGGGCCAGAGGCACTGCAGAACCACACAGGCCCCAGGTCCGGAGCCCCCAGCACCTCCCGCACCTTGTGGGAAGCTCTCTGTTAAGACACCTAACCGGATTGCTTGTGTGGCCGGTGAGCTCCCCTGCCAGCCAGAGAGGACATAGGTATCTCCTTTCCAGAAAAAAGGCAATGCACAATTTCCTCATTTTTGCTGGGAAGAGGGGCTGCTGTTTACCTGCCTTACCCCAGCAGGGCAGGCTGCTCCCTCCCAGTGCGGTGCGGTAGGGAAGGCTTGCTCCTGGCTGCCAAGGGCATGTCTGAGTCTGAACGTGGATGCCAGAGCTTACAGGGGCTTGTTTTAGGGTCCTGATTCCTCATGCTCTGGAACAGGGCCTAGTCTCCCATTCAGCCTCTGCATGTTTTTATTGGCTTATCTCTTTATTTTATTTCGTAGGAATGGGGGTGACTGGTGTCAGACTGGCTCTTGCCCTGGCAGGTCACTGGGATGCAGCAGGGGCAGGTCTCCAAACTCGTGAATTAAGAAGTTCTTACAGGCTAAATTAAATGGAAAGGACACTTGATCTGAGAAGGACTGACTGGAAAGACAGAGGTAAGAAAGTGTTCTGCTAACTCTTTACCACATCAGAGATATTACATTGTAACTTTAGAAAAAATGTCATTGTGGAGGATTAGGACACTGCTAAATGTCCATTTCAAGCACAAAATGAATGAATCCTTCCAAAAGCCTTAAAGATAATTTATAAATTAACACCAGCATTAGGTTTTTCTTAATTGAGCTACTAGTTTTCAGTAGGCTGAAAACCAATTCAATTTCCTATTCTATTGCCATTTGCCATTTGAAACAGTTCATGTTTGACCTTGCTCTGTTGCTGTGTTTGGTTGATCACTGGTCAAGATTTTAATCCCCTAATAGCAAGCTGAAGGCATATCAGCACTCAAATGCTGCTGTGATCTGTTGCTACCTCATCAATGTGAACAATGTCTTGCCTCCCTGACCCTTAGGCCAGCCTGTGAAGATGTACTACATGGATGTACATGTACCGCCTACATGCAGTTTGTGCAGAATAGTAAGTGCAAGACACTACCCTTGAGATTACTAGCAGAGCAAATAGAAGTGTCTATATGAAGGAACAAGGACTGGAACTGCTGCTTCACAGGATCTAGCATTAGTACTTCTGGTTCAAAGATAAACACATATCCTACATACATTAAATGATTGGACCAACTCAGTAACGTAGAGGAATTTTAGCACAGAAAGAAAGAGCAGTTTAAAAAAAATAATAAAAAGACAAATAGAAAAAGTGATTGTGCACAGTCTTACTATGCCTCCAACAAATAAATGTAAACATAATCATGAAGAATTAAGATAAAACATAAAATAAAACAGATACAAAGTCTGTACTTTGTCTATTACCATGATTTCCTCCACGTCTACCAGCCTAACTTTAAACTAACATCAGGCCTCAAAAGGATTCATAAATCTAGCATTTAAAGTGCTGCTTTCTCTAAAAGCTGAAGAAAATATAAAATCAGAATAGAAGTCAGACACTTAAACAGTAAATTCATTAGGAGGGAGATAGGAATAAATAAACCTGAAAACCTGCTCAGGACAAATACTTGAATTTTTTTTTTTTTTTTTTTTAAATTACGTATCAGAAAATACACAATCAGTTTTCAAAACTATAGAAATGGTGTGGAAGCCTCACTGGCAATACCTTTATCAAAGATAAAAAGCTCAGATTTAAAATATTTTCCATCTATTGGTTTAATGCTAAAGGTGGTTTTTCTGGATCTCAGACTTTGCATACCTGTACAGAACCTGATAGGAAGGCTCACAGGATTCCCTTCAGAAAGAATATTGTCAAGAAGAATTTCATGGTGCAATCCAGTTAGTCTTTTTGTAGCTGCAAACTCTTCACAAAAATAGCTCACTGAGTTCATGTGCATTGAGCAGTTCAAGTGAAAAGCCATCAGTGGAACTGAATTAAAACCATAGAGCCAAGGTCTTTCCTGATATAAATCATGTGCATTGCTATAATAAAACAACGTGTAACAGTAGCAATTCTTCACACCACTGAGTTTTTTGCATGGGAGCTGATCCCAGAATCCAAATCTTACTGCTTCTGCTTCCGTATTTCTTAGTGTGGGGGAGAACCTAATCTACAATATGCTGTAATAATCTTGTGACATTTGAGAATAGAATATGTGTGACCTAGGATCTAAAAAAAACTTAAACTAAGTTGGGATTTATCTTATTTTTGTCTTTTAATGGTCTTGGTCATGCTAGTAAATGGCATTTTTTTATCTGTAAAATGTAGTGGAGGTATTGTACCATGTCCTGATGCTACCAGTTGAAGCCTCTTTCTTTTTCCAAAGTCATAAAATATATGTCAAGCACTATGAGCAACTCCTTTATGCCTTGCTTGCAGTGCTGCAATTAGGATCATACTGTGTCATATTCGAAGCTCAGTGACTGTTAAATGTGCTATGCCTGCATCACACTAACTACTATATCAGTCATTTTAGATGACCCCCTTGAAAATTGCTGCCAAAAGTTTATACGTCAGAAAACACTTTCAAAATGCTTATGAAGTGAAGAATTTTCACAGCTCTTTACCTATTCAGATACTAAAAACTGTCAGTCAATGAAATCAGGCTCGACAGTTTATATTCTAAGACTCAATATTCAAAGATTTGCTTGAAAAATTATTCTTATCGTCTGTCAGCAATTTGGTTCTGTGTTTAGTCAGTTGCTCACTTTTATATTGTAATAACCCCTGGAAGTTGATACAAAAGATCTGCCAGAACCCTTGGTATTATTTTTAAATTGGATGAATCAGCGACATGTACATCAGCACTGCAGTACTTGAACATTGCCTGTCATGTGAGATGGAAATTCAGTCCTCTTGCCCAGGTGTATGGCTGTTTTCATTCAGAGCCCTGTACTATTTCATAGGCATCTTCAGTCCCAAGTGATAGCAAAAATATGACCCAGGTACTGAACACAGGAGATTTATTTACAAAGTAGTTAACAATTGATAATAATTTTAGAGAAGGGATTTTAAGAGTTTTTTTAGGTTTTAATAATTGGAACTGTAAACTTATCCTGTAGGTCCGTTACCAAGGATGAGATTTGATTTATGACTGAAACTCTATTTATCTTTTTAATTTTCTGGAAAAATACACTAACTGGCACTGCTGTAGGTGGGACTTCAGTAATATGGCTTAGGTCCAAGCCTAAGCCTACAGAATCTATAGTGTTTCAGTGTCTGCTTATTTGATAATAGATGTATAGCCATCAATATAGTGCTAAAAGTCAATATCTACAAATTAACTACTAGTAATTAAAAGTGAGTCACTCTTTTATTCATAAGTCTGAGGTTGCATCAACATCCTGTTACAATGAATGGCAAAAGTGCTATAGGACTTCATGCGCCCTGTTGCCAAGCTGTATCAAACCTTTCTACTTCCTCGCTTTGCAACACAATCTGAATTTCACTGAGGGGTTTCCTCAGTGCCCTTGGTCCTGAGCAGGTAGGGGATCTGGGTACTGGGGATCCAGAAAGCAAGCTTATTGGTGCCAAAGGCTGTCAACAGCAGGACCTATCTGACAGACCTGCTCAGGGAGTAATAAATGTGTGTCTCTATGACTGGGTTCTTCACAAAGCAAAATCACAGAAAAATTCTACTGCACTCATCTGTCTTTTACATAGTAAAACACAGGTTCAATGCTCTCCTCATTCACAGAGGATTTAATTTCCCTTTTTTGGCTTTCCTGGAGGTGACCCAAGTTCTAGGCCAAGGGCAAGAATTCGCATCCTGTCCTAGGAGGAGGGAAATTCAAACAGAAAAGGTGGAAATCTGTGCTCTTGTCTTTTTATTGCATTAAACTCTCACTGGATAAACAAAAATAGTGATGGAACCAGAACATGGCTGCAACCTAGCCACTACGTGTTAACCAAGGGAGATTTTTATAACTCTTTTTAAGGGTGCTGCCTAATTTTCCTACTGGGCCAACTGTCACTGAAGGAGAACGAAAAGAGGTTTCTTCCTCATTTAAAGCTGTCTTTCTTCAGTGAAACCGGCTCTGTAGCCCCAGGAGGAGTTGTCAGCCACCGGGTCATTCAGCACAGTGCTGACTTGCCTCCTGCAGGAAGGAGGTGCGACTTCCAGAGATCAGCCTCGGCCAAACGGCCAGTAGCAATCGAGTCTTTGCATGGAAAGGATAAGCTACATCACAGAGCTTCCTCTTAATATGGTATGTCTATATGTCAGCTATAAGCATGTGTATATGTTTCTAAATACATTTAAGTGTATAAATATTTATGGCTATAACAATATAGGTATAAATAAATATGTAAACTACACATAGGAGTGTCAGTGGGAATATCTTCACTGACTTTCATGGGCATTCAACCAGGCTCTCCCCAGAAAAAGAGATTTTTGAGATTCTCTGCTGGGTACAGAGAGTTCTGGGAATGAGACTGCCCTTGGATGGGAGGAGACAAAAATGTTTCTAACAGTCTGCTCTTGTTTTTCTGTAGTATGGTGAAGAGCTTTTTTGCTGTCTGGCCTAGCCATTTTCAACACCAAGCCTTTGGATGGTATTTCTTTAACTTTGTCCTCATTTCCCTGGCCTGTTGCAGTGTGTTAGCTCTCAGAAATACTCTAAACCACAGGCATCTAGCAGAGGAATTTCTCCAAAATGGAGCCAGTATATTTTTAATTACATGATCTGAAAATCCATTGTATCTGATGTTCAACTTGGACACTCTTTCCTTGGCACCATAAATGTATGTAGACCTTTTATTACAGGCAAGGGAAAGCATGACTTTAGTTGGAAACAAATATGTTGCAAGGGAGTGGCTGCTTTTTGATCTGTGTTCCCTATATCAAAACAATCTAAAATAGATGACTGCTAAATTGAGACTCTAAAGGAGATGAAAGTAGGATTTCTTATTGGTCAATAGTGACAATAGCACAATATATTTGGTCAAATATATTGCTGAATCCAATACCTTAGTTTAACTGTCATTGTCTTTTTTTTTTTTTTTTTTTTTTTTTTCCAGAACACTAGAAACCACCACAGAAGGCCTGCAACTGTGGAATTTACTAAAAAGCTTTTGAGGTTCCTGACTACCTCTGTTGGAGCTGCCTGTTAAGAAAACAAAGCAAGTTAGATTAGAAGGTTGAATCTAAGTAAAATTGGACTCCTTAACAACTTGTTGTGTTATCTACCATTGCTGGAGTGATAAATCTGCTTGAGAACAGAGGAATCTTTTTTACAATTTTTAGGTGATTTTTCAAAGGGTTTGATACCAAAAAGTCAGTTGAAGAAACTCTCTAAGACTTGTTTTGGAGTTTTAGAAAGCAAGCATTCTTTATTGCAGCGCTGGATGCACAGGGGATAATTCCACCCAGCGTGCATGCCACAGCTTCAGCACAAGCAGGTTATATGAAGTAACAATTACATATTAATCAGATTAATATACATATACATAAAAATTATTGTAACTGATTATCATAGTACTGCCTACATCCACTCACGAGCAATGAAGAATTCATTTGAGTTGAAGGGCTGTTTTTATGACCATTGACCCATTTGAGATTCTGTTGTCTGTCCTTGAAGTCTTTGTTGTCCTTGTTCTTTGGTCTTGAAGCTTAATGCAGTTTCATTCATTTGTGGTCAGTTTTGACGTTGTTCTCATCTAACGTACAGGAACATCTAGTCATAAGAGCAAAGAACCGCAAAACTTATGACTAACTCCCTTTAGTTAATTGTGTGGCTATACTTTTGTCTATTGTTTAAATCATAGTGTTAGTATAAGATTTCTAATAATTATTTAGCAAATCTCACTTTTACAGCCATCTAGCAGTAAACCAGTTTCCACAGCTGGTAGAAAATATTAAACCCATCAAACTATTTAAATATACCATATAGAATATATGGACATATGCTATCAGGTTATGTGCCAAGTGTATAATGGAAATATGTGATATTCCGTGTATCTCCCAAAGTTTACAAAATTATAATTCCAGTATGAGGACTATCACCAGCCCTAATCTTAAGGCTAAAGCAGACTTGCTTGAGAACACGTCTTACTGGAATCACAAAAGAAGGTCAGTGGTGTTGATAAGGAATTTTACCATGAATAGGGTAGGCTGTTCTGACAAGTAATTTTTTCTAGATTAAATTGTATAAGGTAAAAAAGCAAGGCTTAAATAAGCAGGGCTAATTTAAGAATAGGATCTGTAGTATCATTAAAGGTGGTCCTCCAGGAAGAAAGGTACTATCAAAACAATATTTACCGCATTGCATTTCTGGCTACAGGGCTATTTTAATTTTGTTCCTTTTTTGCTTGTACATCAGTGGGGACCAGATCTGTCACTGATCCTGGCAGACAATGCAATTCTATTTGTTATTCCTATAGCCATTTGTCTAGTGAAACTCCTAGATCAGTTTAAGTTCCCACTACTGCTTTTGGTGTTCATGACCAGTGATGAAAATGGTGACCAGACAGGTGTCTCAAAGTACCATTTAATGGTGGGACCACAATACACTAACAAAGGGTAGTTTGCAACCACCGAAATATCTACATTCATTATTATTTTACTTGAGTCTGTCCCCACCCTGCCTTGGAACCTAGGTGTTTGGATTTCTTTATAAACTGCAGGAGTGGTCTTCAATCTGAGTGCAATTTCTTGAGAGTAACTGGTTTTGTTCTCTGAAGAAGGGTCAACTTTTCAAACCAGTTTGAAATCCTTTGCCTTCTCATTTTCTCTGTGCCTTTCCTCTTTGACAACCTGGTCTGGTGAGTTCAACAAGGGGTCAGCCCTTGTGTTGCCTCTCAAGTGTTGCTAGATGGGTAGTTATCTGAAGGCATTGCATTCTTTTCTATTCGTGGGAACTAGCCCTTTGTTGAGTTAATGCTGTACCTTTGGACTAACATTTAATATATATATATAATACTTTTGCATTATTGCAAAATGACTCTTGAACCAATGTGTTTACCAACTGCTATTTACAAGCACTGGCAAACCTTGCTATTGTAGTTTAGGGTTTTTAACCCCCGATTTGCGTTTTGTCCCAAGAGTTTACTGCCTCTCAGCAATGTTAGCAGGAGAAAATGTGTCTTTTGTCTTAGCTCAAATACTCTGTCACTGATAGTTTCTCCTGACTCTCTTGTGATAATGGTAAACTCTGGCAAAGAAGAGTGGGAGGGTGTTAATTTCTACAGCACAGTTTGCTAGAATTTATCTGTTAATCCCAAAACATCAGAAGTCTTGTACAGGATAAAAGAAATATTTTTGTGGTCTGTTTCAGATCTAACAGCCAAGCTGGTCTCTCAATTAAGAGTGCTGTGTTATTCTTTCTTGTTAAGAGCCCTGGATACTATTTAAAAATAAGCAAACCACCTTCCCTCTAAAGTTTGCCAACCTACAGTTTATTTAGAATCCCCTTCTTTTGGCCAGATCCTGTAACTGAGGCAACATTCAGGATCTTTTTCCATGGGAAAACAATTCCTTTTTCAAAATAGTGAACGAAGATACAAAATGTAAACCAGTTTCTTTTTCCTTCACATTATTAGCTGAAGAACAACAGGTAGCTGTTGGCAAAAATGTGCACAAGAATGACGTTATCCAGGGAAGAAAGAGACCATGATTAGGTAAAAGTACATATGGCAGTGATCCTTTAATGGCATAAGCATTGTAAGGTACAACTGCAATTGCTCAAGGGCAGTAATGTCACATACAGTATGATGGATATGTTTGCCAACATATAGCTCTGGTAAACTTTGGAATCACAGTAACGTAAACTATGACAGGCACCCTCAAATTGCTAAGTTCTCCCAGCTTGCTAAGGTCTGCAGGACCCCTCTGTTGGCCCTGCAAGCCCACGCTCCCACTGTGGGGGCTCCCAGGCTGCCCCAGCTGGGGTGTTGGGGTAGCCTGGAGGAGAAGAGAGGCACCCTCCTAGAAATCAGTTCTTAGTTGCTGTGGTCTCCAACGCTGCTTGCCTCTGGCTGGTCCCACCCCTTAGTCACAGAGTTACCTTCTTGTCCCCTTAAATCTCTGTGACTGGGTTTCTTCGGTACTCCCTCATTTCTCACAGCCCGGTTGCTGCCTATGGGTATTTTGCTCCAGAACAGCTCCAGCACTCTTAATCTATTTACCTTATGTCTTGATAAATGATAGATCAATGTTTTGCTAAATATGTTTAAACTAAGCCAACTGTTTGGTTATTGCGTGATTACTTCAGTCAGTAATTTGCTTAGTTCCTGCCTTGCCACAAGAAGTGTTAAATATATTTGTGGTGGCCTGACAATTTGGTTGCTGACTCATCTTGGCACAACATTTCCATTTCTCCTACCACTGGTTCATGATCTATTGATGCCCTGAGGGTAAAAAAAAATTTGGTATTTTTTTTTTCTTTTTTACTCTTTACCCCCAAGTTATTCTTGTGTTTCTTGTTGGGTTTTTTGTTTGTGTTCCCCTGCCCCCCCCCCTTTTTCCTTTTTTCCTCTCATTATTTTCTGTTATTAATAATTTTTCTGCTCCAGAACTTGAAGGATGTTAGATTTTGTCAGAGGAAAATGTTCCAGACTTGCTGGAGAAAAGTACTTTTTACACTGTCTGCCTCTGCAACAGGCAGAGTAATTCCTGAATTGCTTTTTGGATCTCCATTAACATCCAGCCATATCAGCTTGGTCCTCTGTGTGCTTTCTGTGGAAACTAGCTTTTTGCTGGATCCACTCTCTTTTGTCTTGACCAAGGGATTTCTTGAGAGGCAAAAAGCAAGCAGTGAAGCAAATGTTCTCTCTTTGCACCTTCTCTTCCCAGATTACCCACTGTTTGTTATTTGCAGGCAAAACCAGGGAAGACACTCCTTCTCTGTGGCCAAAGGAAACAAGGCTATATTGCTTGCTAAAGTAATTGCAAATTAAAACAATCAGTAGTTGAGAACTGGCTGGAATCAAATCCCTTAACACAGAACCAGGTTAAGGGATAGCATTGCTTCAAGCAACCTCATAAAGCAAATTTGTTGTGTCCCCCACGCGCCCAATGGAATGTTAAAGAAAATATTTAAATTGGTCATAAAACTGAGAAAGTTGGAGTTTTACTAAGTGCTGAGCCAGTTCAGCTATTGCTTGTGATCTTTTCTTCATGCTACAGCTCAAATTTCATTAGAAGCTGCTTTTCCTTCAACTTAAATAATCCTCTAAAATCCTTATAAAAATGGAAGACACACATAACTTGAACTGTTTTTCTTCTACTAAAACACACATTGGACACATGAAACTGACTTTCAGTTTATGATTTGTACAGTACTATATAATATAAATGCATCTGAAATTCTTAGTGCACTATGAACTATTTAATACTCAGCACTTAAACTGCTGTGTTTCCACAGCAAGCTGTAATAACTGAAGATTTAATACAGAAACTGATATCTGGACAGTTATTAACATTGTTTTCTTAGTATTTTACTGCCTGCTTGTAAACACTAGTTTATTGAAATGTAGTAGTATGTACATGGTCATATAAACTGTGAAAAAGAACAGGTTGTTTTCTTTGCCAGAGGTACTGCAGATGTAAATGAAAAAGTCTAGACCTTGAACTTAAACATGCAATCCTATATACAGAAAAAGTAAATCCCTACCTACTGTTTTGACCTTGTGTAGCTGTTCAGGCTTTTTAACAAACAAACCAGAGAAAGTTGCTGCTCTGGAGATCTGGTTTATTTGGGTTTGGTTTTTAAACTCTGCTATTCCCTTTAAAGAATTAGGGTTCCCTCCCTTCCCCCTTTATAATCTGTAAAAAGGAGGAAGGTCACTTCGATGTATAGTGTTATTTTTACTACCAGGTCTTGTGCCAACAGAAATGTAGGGTAAGACTGCAGAGATTAAAAATACCCAAAGAATCTCAGTAAATGGTTATGAGTTGATATATTCATGTTCCAAAGTAAGTGTCTTCTCTGATCTTATTTAAGTATATTTTAAGATTTTCTCTTTCTACTTTTTGTCACCTTTGATAATTATTTTAGGGCAAGACCTTGGCAACTGTACAAAACAAAACCAACCAAACGAAAAAGGAACCTTCATGCATTAGGATTGATAAGAAATAGATAGGAAAATTCTTGGCCAGGTGTTTAATCCAATGAAGTGTAATATTAACTGACACAAGGAACTACAGGTTGTCCAATAGATTTGAGAATTAGGGTAGGACGTTAAGGACCTACCTTTATTCATCTAATTGAGAAAATCCTAGCTGAATTGTCAGAGATAATCCAAATCAGTCTCTGTAATGATTTTTGGGAAAGAAGTCTATCTTGTTCATCAGGAAGGGGAAAAGCAAAGAAAATTAGCTGTCGTTTGGGGAAGGAGGATGTCATACGTTAAACTGGCACCTCAGCAAAATTAAGTCCAGAATCACTAAAATAAAACCAGCTTTCATGTGCTTTTTGTCCAGACCTTCACTTTCTAAAGTTGGTCCTATGTTTTGAGACTTAAAATCTTCAAGTGGTTCCTCTGTAATCTATGATATGTGATTTCCTGCTCTCCAACTATTGTTCTTTGGCTAGATCCTATGTTTCAGAGCCCCTTTACAGTTGCTTTTCTTGCCTTTGTCCACAAAGATAAGTAGCTGAGAAATGGAGCCAGACTCTAACTTCATGAAGGATCCTTCTGAATTTTTTAGTCTGTATCAATTTTGCTCTAAAAAGAGAAATTTCTAATTAGATTTGGTCTACAGCTAACTTCAAATGCTGCACAGCTGCTTCATATATATAGTTATGTTGGAATTTTAGACACCTGACTAATACAATTTATTTGATGGGGCTTTAGATCTAGATATTAGCATATCACAGATATGGCTGGGAAGGTGTCTTGCATCTCTGATACCTTCTGAAAAGTTTAGAAACACAGAGGCACTACCAGTGCTTTCGGTGTATTGAACCTTGGAGAAAAAAAAGAAACAAAACAAAGGAGTAAAAAGCAGAACATTACCTTCATAAGAGAGAAAGTGAGAAGACAAGTTAGTCACTACTTTCACAGAATTCCCAGACCAATGATTGTGTGTGTGTTAATGTCTTGTAGTTGGAAAAGAAATTCCAAAGAATTCTTAATGGTTCTATTTTTCAAATATTTTAGTCTTCAGTACTAGAAGTATACAATCCAGTATATAGAAAACAAATCTAAAAAAAGTAACAAACAGAATTTCCCATGAAAGGACAATGATTTCTTTTTAGCATTATGGAACTGAACTATTCTTTAAAATGGCCAGTGTTTTGGGGTTTTTTGTGTGTGTGTGTGAGCAGGTATTTTCGACATTACAGGCAGAATAGACAGGCAACAAAGAAAATATCTACTATCAGTCTATTTTACTACTAGGTTTGGATTCATTCATTCATACACAAAAAGAGTAAGCAGAATGGTTCTTTTATTCAGGCTGTAGCCATTTTTAGCTAAAGTGAGTGTATCTATCACATACGACGAGTTTATACTGAATGCAGATACCAGAGGAACTGTAACTAAAAGGCTATAGATTATACAAAAAGACACAGAGCACTATATTCACTAGTCAACAGCATTGGTAGCCTTTTACCCTTTAGAATGACATTTTAAAAATCCTGACAAGATCTGAAAGGGATTTAGTAATTATGTTTCTTTTTTTCCAGGTAGAGAATAGAAGTGTCAGATAACAAATTTAAATGAAATATGAAATGGCAGGATGTGAATTTTTTAATGAAGTTTTCTCTTTCAGATTTACCCTCCTTGGCTAAATATATCAGCTGATGTATATATTCTGTTAATATGGTGGGAGATATGTTTTGCAAACAGAACTTTATTCACTATATTCTAACATGACATGGGGTCTCCTATATGCATATAGTGTGTATAAAAGAACATAGAGGGGTTTTGAGCATTATCAAAGCACTTTAATATTCCTCAGTTGCTCTCCAGCACTGCAGCTCATTTCCTTTCACTCTCAGATTCACAGACTGGGAATGTACAGCCAATGCCATATTGTTTTTCACAAAGACTGCTTTTGCTCCAACAGCATTATGAGAACCGTGGCCAAAGGTCTGATAATTCCAAGCACATCTTTTAACATGGGGGTGAGTTTTGCCAGCTTAAGGCATTATGAAATCCTAATTCTGACTGTGCCATTTTAAAATGACTGAAGGAACTAGGACTTTAAGGAATATACCATTAAGTCCAAGATATGTTTTCTAGCATCCTAGACTTAGGATAAATAAAGCTTGTGCTTTTGGTAGGCTGGCTTGATGTCATCATGTGGCACAAATGAGCTAATCTGTATCACTAAATTAAAATTGCATGTATGTTGGTGGATTCTTCTGCATGTATATATTTAAGGCAGAAAAGTGCAGGAAGAGATTTCATTAATATAAATGACAACAGCACATGACAGCTTAGGGCCTGCTCTCTAGGTAAAGACAATACTGCAGAGAGAAATCATTGAATCTGTCTGTATAGGATTAAAGTTTAAAAACCTTTCATACTTACTTTCAATGTGAACTTGTTTTTCATATCAACATCTTATTTTAAAATACACAGGCATGCATAAGAAATAAATCCAAATAAAGGATGCAAAGTATGTATTATTATGGCTCATTAGTGCTAGATGCACATCCGAGTACAGAAGATACCATCATCCTGCTCTTGAACTCCTAGAGGAGTTTGGGCAGGGAAGAGAGAGAGAGAGAAGTAATGTAGAAACAGAGTAGTTGAGTAGTCTGTGAAAAAGTCAGCATCTCCTAGACCGCTGCCATGTACCATCATTTCACTTTAAATCAGAGAGCTTAAAGACTTATCAAGCAAGAAAAGCTGTGTTTCATGCTGCTTTACCACAACTGTAAAATTTGCACAAACTGCAAGACAGTAAGGGTCAGCTCGCACTTGTTCCTGAGCAGTCCACGTGAAACATTCAAATCCAGGAATGGAAATGGTATATACCTGCTTGTGTATAGATGTTTACTCAGGCTGACAAGGAACGGTAAGCTGGCCACAGCAGATTCCCCTTTGTTCGAAGTCCAGCCCTTGTATCTCTTCCCATCGCTAATTCTCAGCTTCAGCCTTAAGCCTTGTCATCAAGCACATAAGCAAGCAGCACATTTCTTGGCTGACAAATTCATCCGTGTCTGTTTGAGAGTAAAATGATAGTAACCAGCAAAAGACAAGATTTAACACTACAGTAGCATGTATTCTGATATAAAAAGTTGCTTTACAGATTTCAGTTTCCCCTTTCTAGTCTTATTATTATTATTGTTTTGAAAACTGCTGTAATTGTTAAAAATGGTACTACTCCACTAACAGTATGCTATTTTTAAATTTTAAGACTAGGACTTCTCTTGACCTTGCTGTTATGTCTTCAGAGAAGTTGGAGCTTGCTAGCTGATGATTCTTCCAATGTCGGGAAAGTCTCACTTGGAAGTGAGTAGGTTAAACTTAGCCCAGATGTATATATATATATCAAGGTTGGCTGAGGGAATATAACCCTGAACAGAGTACTCCTCAGTTCACTAAGGAACAAATGCTGTGTGCAAACAGGCCCCCCAAAATCGTAAAGTCCTCATTCACTTTTGCTAGCATGGGTTGCTGAGTTAACTTGAAAGCCTAAGACCAGAATAAGGGTCTTAAATTCTGATTGTATTTGCATTGAGCATCATGGCAGGAACTAATGTATTAAAGTACAAAGGATATGTAAGTCAAACTCAGTAAAGCTGCAGAGATAGACCTGAACTTTATACATCCATACTTCTTATTTTATCTTTCATGTTACTATTTTCAAGATGGAACAAAGTTGTACAACATAAAATTAATTATCCCTCTTATACTTAGCTGTAATAGCACTCTTAAAAGATGTCTATCTGAACAGAAATAAAACAACTTACCAAGGCATCACTGTGTGTTTGCTCTACCTATTTATCTATCTAATAAGCTACAAAAGCATTCAGTAATATCAACATTAGAAAATATTTAGATATCTCTAATATACTTATTATGTTATACATTTTTTTAGACTGTTCTTACTGTCTTCCTACCTAATATTTTCTTGAAGACTGAAAGGACAAGAGAAAACATACTGTAAATCTGTCGGCTCTTACTAGATAGATTATACAAAGCTTTTGATCTTGAAACAACCCAAAAGTTTTCTTTTCTTTTTGGCTGGAATCCCAGCCTCCAAATGTCATTCAAAGGACACATTTTCATGATATAGTGTTCGATACTCTACATTCTTGTATAAGTTTGTAATTTTTGGATTTTGTTTGTTATATGTAGGTGCCTCCCATGAGCTCTCTCATATTCAACCATTTCATTAGGGGTATAAAAATTTGGACATTTAAAATAGCATTTTAAAGAAGTCTTTCAGCATAGAAATATTAGAACTTGCAGAAGCAGAAATTTAAAGTAGAGAAAAAGTAATCAGTATCTAATTCTCTGTTTTTTAAAATATCGCTTACAGTTGAAAGCAAATTCCTTTGGCAATAGTGAAACACATATTGTGGATAAATAGTGAATATATATGGTAGCATATATATAAAAGAATAGAAAATCCTTGTGATCTACTATTTCAGTAAGTGCAAGTAAAAAAAATATTTGTCTTCAATCAACTTTAATTTAATGGGAAGAGTAGGAAATTGATTTACTGCAAATTGTTTTAATATTAATGCATAATACAGCCTTGCAAAATTGTCATGAAAATTTACCAGCACAGATGCAAATGTCTGTTTGTCTGCCTTTTTTCACAGTGATCAATCGTCATGGTGAATTAATAATTTTTATTCACTGCATTGCAAAATATTATTCATTTCAGCAAGTTGAATGAGCAAAAATTTGCCAAACTGCTATACTATAAATACACATTTCTATATACTTGTCTTTTGTAAATAAATATTATGTTGTAGCTCTGTAGCTTGCTTGTGTGTTGGGGATGTAATCAACACTGAAACTGAAATAGAGGGCATGAGGATTACATAAAAATGAGAATTGTAAATTGCATGCTTTTTTTGGTTTAATTTTAGTTTTAGGAATGTTACAGGCATGAATAATAGTAATGTTAGCTACATTATAGGCCTAATTTCTAGGTTTTAGATCATAAAGAAATACCTTTAGAACTTTAATAACAGATTTGTAGTATTTTTATCATAAATCAGAATTATCATATTTAAGCTCCAGGTTATGTCATAGCAGTGGTGCAGTGCTAATGATTTGCTACATCTTTCTGTATGTATGCTTGCACAGGAGGTATGGGACTAATAGCTAGGTTTGGATGGATTTCATAGATGAGAGGAGTGATGATGATTTCAGTTGTCTAACAGTATACCTGGAGTGTAAAGCATAGAGCAATACAATGAATATATCATATTCCAACAACCATAGTGAGCTGGCTCTGAGAAGGCTGAAACACCTCCATAGCTCCGCATATTACTTTGGGTCTCAGTAACAGACCAGGTATCTCTAAATCTAACCCATCTCTGGGATTCTTATGTTTCTGTTGCAGATTTGCATCATAACTTCCATACAATCTATATATGTAGATATTTAATGGAAATGATCCAAATACCTTGCTGGAATTTTTGGAACCAAATCACTTCTAGAGATTTTTTAGGATACTGTAAAACCCTAAAATTAATTTGAATTAAGAACATTAACTTATTTTTTTATTTATTTGGATATTGGCCTAATGCTTCAAGATGAGTATAGAAGCAATGGTGTTTTGTGGAAGATTTTGGTTTCAATACCAAATTTAGCACAATTTGAAATGGAGCAAATTTCTGGTTTTGAAGCCCAGTCCTCCATCACATACTTCTGTTCACTTGGATGGTTCTGTTTTGTGGTGTCCTGGACCTGGGGAAGCACATGGCTGGTAAGACTGAGAAATTCCAAGTTGTCCTAAAATTTCAAGACTTTTACACTATAAAGAATCAGAAGCCTCGAAAATCAGGTGTCTATTCATATCCTCTTTGTCTTTATTCTGTAATGATATTATTAGCTTTGATGAAACCAAACAGGTTTCAGCATGAGCCAGTGTTCCATTTGAACCTTGCTTGCATCTGGAAAAACATTTCCAAAGTCTCAAACTGTGCTCATTCAAGACTAGCTATATAGAAAAAAGACAATTTCAAAGGAAAAAAAAAAAAATCTACATTTTCTTTAGCTAGATGTAATAGCTATCCATATGCTAGTAAACAGCTACTTTGGTGCTGGTTAAATTAAGATAATCAGTTTCAGCCACATTATTGAAAGCACTCTGTGTATCACCAGAATTAATATGAAAAATCTGTTTTGATGCCAAACAAAAATTTTTGATGAATTTGTCATTTAATGGTGTAGAGCTGATTGAGATACTGGAGAGGAATTCTATTGCAGGAAGATTCCTGCCAGTGATGTGGCATTAAGGTAGGTGAGAAACTAGTTTTTAGGAGGGAGGAGACTGACAGTAAGAAAACTGAGCTGGAAACAACAGAGGGGCAAGTTTCAACAAATACCTAGTGTTCCCAGAGTTCATGAGAAGGCTCAGAGTTGTTTGAATTACTAATGAAAATCAAATTACTGTAATTAATATACTATGTAAGGCAACAAGCTAGTTTTACTATGTCACGTCCCAAAGTTGGAACGACTCAGGTTCATGGATTTCCTTTGTGAGAATTAAGGTAAAACAACACCAGGGGAGTTCAAACAACAATCATCATTTTTTCAACCTAACTAACCTTGCCCAAGTACAAGTGAACTTATCAATATGAACCTTGCAGTATGTTATTAAGCTGTTGTTTGAAAAGAGAAGGGAGGCGTAGAAAAAAGGAGCAGAAAAAGGAACATGAAGCTGTGTCAGAAGGAGAGCCCTCCCATTGAGTCACGAGGTTCAGAGCAGACCCCATTGCTTTCTGGGCTTCTTCTCAAAGAGAAGCTCAGGGGTAGCTGGATCCACTCTTAGACTTGGTCAGTGGTTTATGTTTAAAAGGATGAGGTGTAGGGCCTGTGGAAAAGAGGGAAGAAAAAGAGGGAGAGAGAGAGAGATAAAGAAAGGAAGAAAGAAAGAAAAAGAAGGAAAGAGTTTTACCAGTCTGGAGTCCAGCATTGGTCCAGCCAGTGTAGAGATCCAGTTCTGGAGGGTTCGCACTGAGAACTGGTTCTGCCTTCTTTTATAGTGTGTTAGTTGGTGGTCTCAACATGTGCAGTTCACATTCCTGGGGTTCTCTGGAGTCGGTCAGTGAGCTTTGGGGGGGAGTTCATTGTGGAGTTGCCTCTCTTTCCCTGCTGGCATGACCGCTTAAGATAGAAGCATAGACCCACAGTCCCATCCTCCATGGGGCCCCCTCCTTGAGGCACACATGCTGTGCTCCTTCTCCTGGTCACTTAAGGAATTGTGGCTTTGGAGAAGTGCGGTCCCACCCTCTGTGGGACCCTCTCCTCCAGCCACATTGTCCTGTTCACAAAACTCCAGCATTTTTACAGAGGCCATTTTCTCCACCAAAGTTCTTTAACGAATGTTTGAGACATTGACTATAATTTGTCAGATCGTCACACACCATTAAAGAGGGCAAAGAAAAGCAACAAAACCAACCACTTCTTTGCACAAACACAAGCATTTTTTGTTGAAGAGTAAAAGTTAATAACTGAGGAGATAATGAAGGCACATATATGAGTGTTTATGACAGCAATTTCATCTGCCAAAGGGTGGGATATTTTTCTACATTCAGGTGGGTGATGCCAGAACTGAAGATTAACTTTAGATCTGGGATGTATTGTATAATTTTCTTTTTGGCATCACTGATTTAAATATAGGGATTGAGCTATGCAAGAGTGGGAAGCAGATAAACTATCATTAGCATCATTCTAGTAACACCAGCTGCAGTGAATACCAAACACATTTATACTTAGCAGGGGAAAGTAAACATAGCTCTACTGAGATCTGAATATCTATTAACAGCTTGTCCAGTGGCTGAGATTAGAGTAGTTTCACGTCAGTTGATATGTTTCACTCACAAAGTGTTCTGCTTAACGTTAAGCTAATCACTATTTATAAAAAAAAAGAAAATCATAAGTATCTACAATAAATCAAACTGGCCTATAGCATGCTAGGTCCACGCCTGATCATAGATAGAATTTATTATTTCCTTCCTTGTAATATCAACACACAGGATAAACTTTCAACAGTTCTGGCATTTAAACCTAAAATTTAGAGTGTGCTTTTGCTCTAGGTTTCTCAGTGTGAGTTTTTTTAACATAAATCTGTAATTTGTCTGCATTTTTTTTGTAGGAAATCAAATGCCAAAGAGCCTTTTGCTGCTGTAGAAGGTATTTCAGTCCATACTATAAAAGATTAACCTCTTCTGAATTTCCCACCAAAAATATAAAAAGGTAGCTCTTTCAACCAAAGTAGTTCACCCATGTATTTTTCAGGGTGAATTAATTACAGTAACATAGGAGCTACTAATGTAATTTCAGCCACAGTAGTACTATCTTGTGTTGCATTGTGAAGCCACTTGGATTGGTTTCTTTTAGCCTTTAGTCAGTACTTGTGGCATTGCCTTTAAAAATCAATGATAATAAACAAAACATTTTTGCATAGGCGGGGTGCACCAGAAAGACTGTTTTGGGCTTCAGTGTTTAGGATTCTGGATAGCCTTTCTCTGCTTTACTGCTACCATCTAATGTGTGGCTGCAGGACGGTGTCACTGTCCATTCACGTATGATCAATTATGTTAACTCAGAGTAGAGCATGGCCTGGTTTTTATGCCAGTTTTACAAATGTAAGTCCCTGGACTAGAATATAGGTGAGCGCCACCGATTAGGAGCCATGCTGAGTAGTGCAAAACTGCCTATGAAATTCTTGCAGGTCCTGACCCAACTAATTTCTGAGGCTAAAACACTCAGAAATCAAGCCTTCAGAAAAACCTTGAAAGCATATGCTTAAGTGCAACTGATTTCTTTATGATTTAAATTAAGTGTATGCTTAATGTGCTTCTCTCAATATCCGCTTTGAGTTGCACTGAAATAGAAAGAAGCTGAGGGTGTTAATTGCTCTGTATGATTTTGCCAGTGGTTTAGTAATTATAGTATTGGGGAATTTATGGAGATTTTTCTCAGGAAAGCAAAAAAATCCTTCCTGGATATTCAGTTGTAATAGTAATAGGCTGAATTTGAGCATTTCAGGGGCAGTGGTAAAATTGCTATTGACTTCTCTGATTCAGAACCCAGTATTTATATATCTGATGAAAAAAGATATTTACAGCTTTGTCTAGATGGGTAGTGGAGTCAGAGGTGAGATATAGTCACAGTGATAAAGAAATGGAAGCAACTCTCAAAGTTTGCTCAGGTTTTAGTCAGTGCATGGTAATTCATTAGGAATCTGCTCTAGGAAGTGTGTCCTATACCCTTATTTCACATGGATCAGATGCAGTGGTACTGCTGAATGCTGTGTGAACTAAGTCAGTTTTAAGAATTCTAATTGTCAAGCAAAATACATTTTAAACACATAACAGAGAATGAATTACAGCAAATGTTAATCTCAGCTACTTTATCAAACTAGGATAATACATACTGATTTAAATATATTTATTTCCATAGAGAAAACAACTGGATGCTTCTGTCACATAACCTTAGTAACTTTCTAGACCACTGTCCTTTTCTTAGTTGACTGACTGCTATTAGAACATCATGCTAAATACACCATGTAGTATTTTTCTATTTTGCTTTTCAATGGTGTTATGGAAATTAAAACTTCAAAATTATCTACAAAAAAAATGTCACTATTTCTGAAAAGAACAAAGAATAATGTATTCAAAAGTGAGTCTTCTCTTTACATGTATTCTGGATATATTCTGGAGAAATTTTGTGTAGTACAAAGAAGAAAGCAGGAAAGTTAGACATTGAGAAGGCAGTATAATTCAGACTAAACTGATTTGGCTTCCTGTGTACATTACAGAGATGAAATGGGAAAAGAGAAAGCTTTGATCTATTCCTTTTTCCATTTCAGGATATAAGTAAAACTGCTTGTCCCTTGGCTTTTCCAAATCTGAGGGGTTGTAGACTACAAGCTTCATTCCTAAGCATTATGGAAACTCTGTCAGCTGCTCCAGCAGATATACACCATCACACACTCATCTGGGCTGTCAGGATATTTTTGAGAAGAGTTTGTGCTTAAGTGGAGATGTTACGCAACTGTTGAATCTTTGGATCACCAAAAAATATTTCCTCTAAAACAGAGCAGGAAATTTTAATAGTAAGAAAAGATGTTGCTCTTGCAAGAGCAATAGCTATAATCATTCTTGTATCTCTGAAAGCCCACAAAAATTGCCTTCATGAAACCTCGCACTCTTGACTAATAAAAGTGGTAGTAATAAGAAGTATCTATAATAACATATAAATTGAGTATTTCATGCCAGGTCATATATTTCCCACCCTTCCAGGAAAACCTGTTGCAGGGGAATAATAAGAGATAAAACAATGTAAGTGCCATGTTCAGTCTCTGATGGAGATAGGAACATAAAAATCTTCTCTCATCTTTATAAAAATGAGTGGAGCTACTTGTCCTCTAGTGTTAAATTTAACAATGGGAACACTGCTAAAATTAGTGCATCATGCCTTGAAAAATGACTCAACCTTACTTTGCTTCAAGTAAGTTTCCATCTACTTCAGTCACCAGTTCACTTGTGTTTGAACATAGGATTAAGGCAGCAATATAACAGTAAAATTGTTGCTCTGATAATTCTTCAGCTATTTTTTGTTCATTATCTCTCATTTTGGGCAGTGATGGAGCGCTGCCTAGAGACGGGTCAAAAATAACACTGAGACTTGTTGCCCACAAGTGAACTGTGGAGGCTGGAGAAGTCAGGTGCTGAAACAGGATTTCATGATTTGCCTCCTGCAGGGTGTTAACCAGTAGCTGAGCCCTGGTGGATGCAAAGCTACCACAGCTCCATGTCCCCTGCCGTGGCCAGTGGCGAGGCTGAGTGTGTATTGCTGTGTACATGCTGAGTATAAACCACAGCTGACCATCTGGATTGGAGGTGTTGTACCACAACAGTGAGTACTCACTTTAAAAAAACATTTAACTGTGCTTCACAGAGTTAATTTGAGCAAAATCGAAGGGGGCACATAGGTTATTTGGGCTATAACTACAGGACCCAGTACTTTTCTGTTGCACCGCTGAATCTGCAGGAAGACAGCAAACAAAAGTCAGTGGGAGGAGATGTTCCAGAGCGACCTTTACCATGCTGCGAAGTTACAGGCTTCACTCCCATCTCACCTCAGAGTAGTCCCTTCTTGTCATGATCATCTATATAGATGGGAAGACATTGACATTCAGGAAGATAAATGTAGTGAGACTGACTTTAATGTGAAGATTGTCTGTATTGTTAATTATTATTTTTTTGTCTCAGTGCCTGTGGATTGTCTGTGGTGTATGTTATAGGGCTGTATGGGCTTATGCTGCAGAAACAGAGTAGAAAGACTTAAGATTGCCAGTTGTAAAATAAAATCCCTCTAAAAATGTTACTGAAAATAGCTAAACTGTATGATATAAAATCTAAACTATTTCTCCATTAGGAAAGGATAAACAATTGCCTAGAAAGGTCTAACAGGCAAGGTGAGACCATAGCCATGCAGGCTTTCTACATTAAAATAAAACAACAACAACAAACCCAAAATAAAACACTCAGCATAAATTATTTCTGGAATCTATTTTCTCTGCTGGCAGATGACAGTGATTATACTAATTATATTTTCTGCAGAAGTTTATGGATAATGTATGAAATTAAAATACTGCTTCAGATTTTGTTTGTCAGATGTTAAAACTACAGGGAGAAAAACTTTATGTGAACTTTTTGAAAGCAGTAATCTCAGGAAATGGGCAATCCAAGTTTAGCATTGTTTTGGCATTACATTCTCTTTTCAGTAAAATGCTGAACAGATGTATCTGATAGCAGTTGTAACCTATTCAGAAGGAAGACTGCCAGTGCTAACCTACCACTGGTAGAAAGCAATAAAATGTCTCTGGAACCTGTTCACTACATATGGTTTGCCTGAGGTTACTGTCTTGCCTTTCTTACAATGTTACCCAATTAATCACAGAAAATATGGATTAATTTTGAACTTAAATGAAATAAGACAAAAATAAAAAAACCCAAAGAGCAGATTGTGTGGACTGCTGAATATTTTCATTTCAGGCATGAAATAAGCCATTTATAAGGCTAAACTCTTTAAAAGAACCCTGAAATAATGCCACTAAAATGTCTTTATTGTTGCTTAATATACTTATTTTCTTTTCAGTAAGAAATGCTATTGCAGCCAAGACTTACACAACATCTGCTGTGTTAATTATCAATATATTAGTAAACCCTCAATTTCCTTAGTCAAACATAATTTATTAAAACATTATGAGAAACAATGGATTTAGGAGTATATCACTTAGGGATTTGATGTACTGTTTGACTTAGATTCTTTCATTCTGGCCAGATGGATTTCATAAGAATTTGTGGGGGAGGAAGCCTTTAAACTATTGCCAAAAAATCTTTACTGCACATGCAAGATTTGAAAAAATGGTGAAAGAACAGGTTATCCAGTGGTGGCCTATAGGGAGAAAAAGTGTAGATTTTACATATAAATCAGTTATGTCCTTAATGTAAATTCAAAGGTAATTCTACTTCAGACTGGAGAAAGTATGTTTCACATACACTGCAGCTTCTACTTTAAAATAACAATTTGCTTAATCCATTCCATATCTGTTTCTACAATGGTAGTACTTAAAAAGTCATGGACCAACAGGTAAGGAGTCAGAGTCTTCCTATGGTATCTATCAAAGACTAGGACTTCGGAAGCTAAACCAAAGGAACGAGATAAATGGTCAAAAAAAGTCTGCATATTTTATTTTAAATTACTTACATTTAGGAAAAAAAAAAAAAAGTATAGTTTCAATTCCCTATGGTGGGATTTGCATTACCTGCATCTGAGCTTAGCACCTTGACCTGCGTTTAAGTCAGGAGATGAGCTGCCACTTTTAGTAACCCAGCTAACTTGTTTTTGATGATTGCTGTGCACGAGGAGAACTGTTAATGCTTATATTTTTCCATTGATGCTACAGGCAGCCTAGAGAGGCAAGCTTAGATTTTCGTGTTTATATTGGCCAGGTGAATCCTTCCCCTATGGCCACTGGTATGTCACGCTGCTGAGTTTGTGCTGTGAACACAAATGAGCTGAGAGACAGTGCAGCTTAACTGTTTTCTTAATTTATTTCTTCATTTACTATACACATGATCCTCTTCAGAGAGTGTAAATTGTCCTGGAGTTCAGCAGACAGCAGTCAAGCCTAGGCCAAATGGCATGTATGTTCATTTGGGTAATGGGATGAGATGCAGAGAGACTCATCTTTGGGTCTAGGTATGCTCTTGGACCGTCTTATTAGACTTGCCTGCTTACTTACTAGACGTGCCTTGTGTGGATGAGTCCTTTGGACTATGAAGAGATTTGATGTAAATGAATTTGCTTTAAGGTCACAGAGATTTTTTTCCTCAGGAAATATATTAATTTATTACACTATATTGTATCTAGTAGGCTGTATTTTAAAGTATGTATAACATTCTTTAGACCTTCAGAGAATGTTTATTTAAAAAGGATTGACTATATAAATAAATTTAGAGAAAATTTCTATTTATCAAGTGCTACAATTAAGATTCCTTTACTTTTCATCTTGGCAATTCTTCTTGAGGAAAAAAAAAAAAATTGCTCTTTAGGAACAATGGGCCTCATTCTTAGTGGTCATAAATTAAGACAAAGTAGCCTGGGGGATTTATACCAGAGAAAGATCTGCACCACCAGGTAAAATTATTCCCGAAGGAAGATTCTTGGTGTAATTCCAATGAATTAACTGAATAAATGTGTCCCTTTAATCACATATGAAATAATCTATCTTCCTCATGTGCGATGATACTCTCTTGCAGGTGGAGATTCCTAACACACTGCTTCCTATCTACTCACTGGCTGAATTAGAACTAATGAGATGCCTTCAGCTGGTTTTCTTCTCTTACGCAGCCAATATTATTACTTCATTACTTTACACTACTTTTGAAACAGTGAAATATTTTGCCAGTAAATAAAGATTAGGTTGTCTCAGTAGACTTAAAATCTTTATGAGTTTTTATTAGAAAATATATGTATCTGTACCAAACAATTTTAAATGCAGTCTGTAGTGTAGCTCAAAAAAGCTATTTTCTTTATCTTTTAAATTATCGTCTCTGTGTGTTAACCTAATATCTACAAAGAGATTGGAAAACTGTAAACTTTTGGAATAAAATAGTAAGTTATGAACAGCAAGATATATGTTAGGAATTAATTTGGTCTTGCTTTTTCTTTTATTTGAACAGAATAGAACATATTGTAAATATTCTTGAGTCTTTGTAGTACTTTGAAACTGCTAATGTTTAGAAGCCCATTTCCTCTATTTTTGCAACTTTGAAATGATGCAAAAGTAATATTTTTTGCTTGAAAGTTAGTATTTTATTTATACAAGAATTCTGAAGCCCACACAGAGCATTTACAGTCATATGTCAAACTCCATAGAGAAAGTTACTGTCACCTTTCTGCTATGCCCTAGAAAATAAAATTATTAATATGAGATGGATCTACAGATGCACTAAATAAGAATTATGATAAAGAAAAATGGTTTCTCCACTGAAAATAGATTTTGCTATTTTCTCCTAGATCACATGTAGTTTTTAAATTAAATAGCTGTCTTGGACAATAGAAAATGTTTGTTTTCACAATTTAGTGGAAAATTAAGGTTTTCTGCTAACTTTCACTTGAAGAAAACATGTAGTGTAGGTCAAATGCAAGACTCTGACAACTTCAAGCTCATACAGGTTTGGTTTTTTTCCAAACTATTTTTAAAAGGTTCTGATTTATTGAAATGTGAATCAGCAGTAAAAAGATTAATATACAATTAAATGCACAAAATCTGTGTTTAAATAACATGAGGGTTGTGACACTAACTGACAAAAGACAGGAAATTTAAAGTTAAGGCTGTAACTCTGGCTTTAAGTCATGTCATGGAAAAAAGAGAGAGCATTATAGATAGAGGGTCAGCGTTAGCTTTCAATTTCCTGGCTTTTGTCAGTTTATGTCACAACATTAATTATGTTTAACATAACTTGGATTTAATTTCGTTGTCTATGTTCCTGTAACTTCTTGTTGTTGCTGTTGTTACAAGGGAAAATAAATTTAATTACAGTTAAGAAGGTACATATTATTTAGCAGAATACTTTTTTTTTTTTTAAGTTGTACTGGTTTTGGCTGGGATAGAATTAATTTTCTTCATAGTAGCCAGTATGGGGCTATGTTTTGGATTTGTGCTGAAAACGGTGTTGATAACACAGGGATGTTTTCCTTACTGCTGAGCAGTGCTTGCACAGAGCCAAGGCCTTTTCTGCTTCTCACCCCACCCCACCAGCGAGGAGGCTGGGGGGGCACAAGGAGTTGGGAGGGGACACAGCCGGGACAGCTGATCCCGACTGACCCAAGGGATATGCCAGTCCGTATGATGTCATGCTCAGCAACAAAATCTGGGGAAGAAGTTGGGAGAGGGGACACTGGGAGTGCTGGCATTTGTCTTCCCCAGTTACTATTACACATGATGGAGCCCTGCTTTCCTGGGAATGGCTGAATGCCTGCCTGCTGGTGGGAAGCAGAGAATGAATGCCTTATTTGGCTTCACTTGAGTGTGCAGCTTTTGCTTTACATTTTAAACTGTCTTTATCTCAACCCATGAGTTTTCTCGCTTTTACCCTCCCAGTTCTCTCCCCATCCCACTGAAGGAGGAGTGAGCAAGCAGCTGGGTGAGGCTGAGATGCCGGCCAGGGTTAAACCACAACAAAAGTGTTTCAGGTATTTCTCAAAGCCATAACACATAACTTGGAAAGCCTATCTTTAAATATCCCATTATTGTTAATTAGGAATTGTTATGAATGATTTTTTTTAACCTACTTATTGAAGATTGGGGCC
This sequence comes from Elanus axillaris, assembly GCA_026212715.1. Lineage (NCBI taxonomy): Eukaryota > Metazoa > Chordata > Aves > Accipitriformes > Accipitridae > Elanus > Elanus axillaris. The sequence continues at coordinate 19,799,067 of JANZLQ010000031.1, read as the reverse complement.
TAAGTATTTTTGCAAAAGCTTTTAGCATTAAAAAAAAAAGGGGGGCACTAAGACTATGTATACCAATTCTCAACATATCACAATTTTAAGGCCAGAATAGATACCCTAGGTAAAGCAGAACTATGGTTTCTTAGGTGTTATAACACTTTATAATCAGCGAGTCACGTTCTGCAACAGAGTTTAGCAATTCCAGGCAACACAGTCTCATTGCACAAGGTAGAAAGCTTAACCTGGAGAGGAGGAGTCAGGCTTTGCTGTCCCTGCCACAGCCCCTGTAGCTGTTAGTGGGGATGTTGACTGTACAGGAGCTCTGCTCTGAGTGAAAACTGCAGAGCCAAGGCTGCAGTTTCATTATTTTAATCTGTGTTAAAATGAATGTATTTCAGTCTCTTCAATATTATTGCTATGGTGGTTATTTGTTGAAATATTACCTGGACTGGTCATCACTTCTAAAAGATTCAAGTATGCATGGGATGGTTTACTTATGCCTCCTTAAAGTACAAAGTTCATAATATCACAGGCACTTGGGGCACTGCCTCCTTGCCAGAAATGTCACTGTATGTTGGAGGAAGAACAGACTTTATAGGTATTTATGAGGGGAGTAGGGCAAGGGCAGGGATCTGTATCAGTTGCCTGATGAATTTGACAATATGACATTTTGCATGGATTAGTAATTCTTTTAAATATTAGAAACTTGTAAGCTGCCCAGAGAAACAGAAGTCAAAATAATTTCATACCATTTCAGCTGCTTGCCTTAGAAGTTCTTGGTCTCCATAAACACTGATGACCAAATTATTGCCTTGCAAGTTGGTACTAGTAGGAGGGAATACTTCAACACTCTGCTGACGTAATTCTGCCCTCTACTCTTGTGTTTAATTCCCTGTTGGTTCCCATATTTCTGTGGAAAAGAGAATCATTAATTTTGGAGTGCTTTTCATTACCAAAAAGTAGATGTACTTATTTATGTATTTATTTAATTTATGCAAGACATTTGTTTTAAGGACAATTGATTTTTCCCTAAAGCAGGAACCCCTGGGTACTGGCCATAAAGCTGATCTCACTTGGTGAGATCACTCTTTCAAGTATTATATCTACTTGGGATCTGAAGTCTTGTATCATGCTATCCTTAGAAACTGGAAGCAACACAATGACTTTCAAAGCACTTATTCCTCAGCTTGCTGGCTTTTCAGGAGCTTATGCTTTGTGTGGCTGATGAGAGGTCTTTAGACCCAAGTTTGAACTGTAATTTAGAATAGGAATCTTTTAGGTGTGTAAATAAAAAAGTTTCCAAATAGTAACAATTAACAGACTTCTATCTTTTCTAGTTTGATGTTTCATTACAACTAAATAGGACAACTTTTCTACTTCAGTTACTGGAACCGGACAGGCCAAATTAGCATTCCTTGAGGAACGCCAGATGTTGGATCCTTGGTCTTGGTTGGAGACTGCCTCCTGATGATTGCTCATGCTGCTTTTGCTCCCCCTGTTCAGCAGGAAAATCCATCAAGTCTCAGTGACTTGTAAGTCAAACTTGTGTTGTGCTTTTGTCTGCCTAATACAGATTTTGAAAATAACAGGTTTAAATTTAACCTGTACACACCTCAAAGCTGTATTTTTGTAGCTTGTAATTCCTGAAACAGGCAAACCCCCTTCCAACTGTGACATAGGTTTCATAGTAAATCAGGAACAAATATGTAAAACCAGTAAAAGTAGATGACTTAAATGACTTCACTTGGTCCAAGTTGGAATTTTTCCTCTCAGTCACTACTGGCAAAAATCCATGGAATAGACTGTACTTGCAGATCTTGGAAACAATCCGTTTCCTATAAGAGGCCAGGCAACTTAACTGGTCTCTCTACTATTAAATACATTTCAGTGTATATTTTTTAATAGCTAAAGTATTTGTGAGTTTAAAAAAAGTTTTGTCTATCTTAAATACAGTAGAGTTTTCTTTTGGATAATGCCTTGTGATTTTGTTCAACTTCAATTTAATAAAATAGTTTTGTATAATATATCCAGAATAAGGTTCCCATTATTCTCACTATTAGGTATACGAGTAAGTGACCATTGAAGTAAAAGTAAGTCTTTCTATAGACTGCAGTGTGCATTAGCCTTGGTCCCAGATTAACTTTTTGTTTGCTGTTTGTTTCTGTGCTTCTCGCACAAACTAATTTGATGTCACAGTTTTGCGTTGTGGTTTGGTTTGGGTTTTTTTTTTTTTGTATATACTGCCACTTAAATGCTAGAGATGCAAGGAAATGAATCTATATTTCTGATTGCCATTTAAATGGTCCCAGGAATCTGAGGTACTAATAAGAAAAGGCGCGACTTTTATAGAGAATAAAAATTTCACTGGTAAGTTTATGTGAATGTATCATTACTTAAAAAAATCAGGTGTAGTTTGTTGTTGTTTTTTGTTTGTTTGTTTGTTTGTTTTTTTAATAACTGATAATAATAAAGCTCTCTGACGAGCTGTAAAGTACTGGTATGGAAAGGTACTTCTTAGTCACCACTGTATGCTATTTTCTAGAGAGCCATTCACTGTAACAGTCATTTTTATACCTTATCTGTTACTTTTGTATGTTGCCATATTTTTTTTCAGTAACCTAAGACCTATATGTTTAAAAATTAAAATTTATCTATAAATGTTTTAGAATGTGATCTCATGCATTCTAGACTACAATTCTTGTTTTATTTTACAGTTTCATGTTATTGTCAAGATAGCCCCATGGTTAAAAAGAGGAAGCTGTGCTGATAAACTGTTCTTTTTTATGTTACTAGACTTTCTGCTTATTAGTCTTTCTTTTAAAATTCCTTATTTACCACATTCAGCAGGACTGTGAACTGCTGCAATAAAAGCTACAGCTGTTTCTCCTTTTTTTTCTCCTTTTGCCTTCTGCTAAATATGCCCCAAATATGGTAAGCCATGGTCTCTCTACCTAGGAAACAAGCATCAAAAGTCTCTCTTGTTTTGTTGCATTCCTCCTTTGCTGCCCTGAAAGGAGTGGGTTTTATAGCACTTAGAGCACATCAGGAGCAGCAGCAGTTGTGAGGAAGACTGTGGGTTGTAATCTCCAATTAATGCTTCTAACCAGAAACTCTCTGCCGTGACTCCAGCGCCAGCAGCACCAGCTGGCCCAGCATCCATGTGGACTGGTGTCTGCCCTTTTTCCACTTTTATTAGGGAGTTGCTCATTGTTGGGCCAAGAGGTCCTGAGGTGCCCCCAAGCTGCCCTGGTGGATTGCCTCCAGAATGAGAAAGGGGTGATGGCTCTCGCTGGGCATCTGATGGTGCAGACCCTACCAGCAGTTCATGGCTACAGGTGTGACCTCCAATCTGTGACGTGACACACCATCTGCTTAGGTCTGTTTGCAGGTATGTTGCTGTTCATCTGGTTCTGCCTTGGTGGCCTCCAGGTAAATTTCCGATATAAACAAGAAAAAGGCCTGGTTTGGGTACTCAGGAGAGCCAACCAACAGTTGTTGCTCTGCCTTTGTAATGTTACCTCTTTTATACTGATGACAGTGCAGGAAAAGGAATTTTTAAAGCATGGCTTCCCTTTAAGCACCCAAGAATAAATTATTAAAATAACACTTTGTGAACTATATATTCTGTCTCACACGTATGTTGGTTCAAGATGATCAGCCTTTTTGTGTTGTGACATGAGAGGAAAATATTGCTTTGATTCTGAAGAAAATGCAAATTACCTAAAATAAAAAAAAAAAAAAAAGAACAAGCTAGCACTCTCTTTGTTCTGTAGGCAGGAGTTCAAAGAGACAAATTAATCTGTTTTCTACTCATGCAACCTTGATGTGGCCAATAGATTGTTTTGCCATCACTCCTTCCAGCATGGAGCCTGACAGAGATCTGTTTGTTCCTGTGGGTGCCTGAGACTGCAGTCCTGTCCCTACTGTTTAGTAGCCAGAGTGTGTGGTATAATTGAAGGTGAATGCACATTTTTTTCTGGTTTTGTTTATGCATAATGAACTGGGGCAAAGAACTAATGACTTATTAAAATGATAAAAAAAAGTTTTCATCCAGGCTAGTCTCCCATTTAAGTGCCAAAACTATTGAAGAAGTTGGGGATACATAGCTGAGGTGAGAAGGAGAGCACAAGGGAAAACCAAAGCACTCATTTTAGAGGCAGCTTTTTTTTTTCATTTAATGTAATCTTGGGATTGTATTTTTGGTTCCAGTTGACCCAAATACAATGTGAGATGAGCCATGGTTTATCATACCACATCTTCTAAGGATCTCCCATGCTGGAACCTTTTCAAGGCAAGTCACTACCTTGGCACCTAGAAAACAGGCATCACTAGGCACTTCTTACACAAATTGTGAGTTATTAGCAGTTAAATTTCATTTACACATTTTAATAAATACGTACATAAAATCAATATAAGGCAGCATCAAGTGTGGTCCTTTTAGAGTCTGAAGTGCCACAATAACAAAGGAAGGTGGTAGAAAATGCACGTGGGGGGCCCAGTTTAAATAAAGCAAGCTGTATTAGTGAGATAGCTGTCAACTGTGTATGAATTTTCATGTGATTAGTAACTGGGGCTGTCCAGACTACCATTTCCTAACTGGCTCCTTCTTTAGATTTATTTACTGGTCCTTGTGCAAAGAGACAATACTGACTAGTGAAGGTATTCTCTGTGTGTGGAGTTGGGATGACTGAATGGGTAATAGGGTAATCATGATTGCTGTGTTTCCATTGATATATAATCCTATGTACTGCAGTGAAAGTTTCCTGAGACTCCCAGGTAAATCCACAGAATCTGACCTGCAACTTGTGTATGCTTGTTTTGAGATGCAGTTACCACACATATCTTCTGTACTAAAAACTTTCAGATGCTACAAAAGAATTAGTATTTTGCAAGATGAGCCTATTTGGTGATATAATAAAATGAACTTAATCTACTGAAATGTCCTATTCTAGACGGTAACTGAAACTGAAACTGAGGAAATATTTCATTCTTGATTTGGGAAGAAATCAAATGAAAACAAAATTCTGTTGACTTCTAAAATATTATGATTCCCCATTGTGACAATTCACCACTAAAAGATGATGTCTTGGTTACTCTTAAGAACAGTGATCAGCTCCAGGCTGAGTAATTAAATGTATATTTTAACAAATAGCTATTAAACAAAACAAAAGGTATGATAGTTTTTATGAGTTCAAAATGAAGAAAAAACCTTGTGTACTTTTCATTTGATTTCTCATTTTAATTGTGTTAGTAAAAATATTACTTGTACTACTACAGAAGTATTACTACAGTACTCTTCCAATGGAAAACACTAAGTATTTGCCTTAATTAAGAAGTTCTGTGCTGTATTATTGTTTTTCTTAATATAACCTTGAATTTATGAAATGTAGCAATGATGATATATTCTTTTGTCTATGGCACACTTCAGAATTTGCCAGTACCTGTGAGGCATCTGTTATCTCATAGTAACATATCTCTTATCTGTCTTACTGGTTAATTGCACCATTGCCCAGCACTATCAGCTGTATAACCTTGATTAATCTAAAACTATTGTTTGTGAAATTTCCCATATTCCTGGTGGAGAGAGCTGCACGCCCTAAAAATTGAGAGATGCTTAGGTGTTGTATTTTTTATTTTGCAGTCTCTATTAGAAGATTGGTACTTAGAAACCAGTCATATATGATGGTTATTAAACTGGTAAACAACTACTTAGGTTCATAACCATTATTAAATACAATATTGTATGTACAGCATATGTAATAAACTTACACTTAAATGTAGATGTCAATCAGTGCATAAAGAAGCACCTGTAAGAATTTATGTGCTATTTTCAGTTCATAGTATATCATAAAATGCATAATTTCTTTGCAGGTGTTCTCAGATATGTATGTAATTTAATACAAGGAGCACAATGGATTAATTTAGTTTATATTAAGAAAAAAAAGAGTAAGGATAATATTTAGTTATAAACATGTATTTTACTTTGTAAGCTTCTGTTGTAATTTTATGACACAGTTGGGAAAAAAAAATCTAAAATCTTTGCCAAAGGAAAACAGCCAATCTTTGATTTCACTGAATCCATTCCATTTCAGAGTGCTCAGCGCAATACCTGTAGGAGTAAAACATCTCATAATCTCATTCACCACCTAGACTTGTGCTGTGATAAATTTATAAGTGGCTTATTATTCGGCCTGCTAATTTTTACCACCAATCAGATGTAAAGTAATGAGTCAAATTCTGGTCCAATTGTAGAACTGGGTTAATTATCTTTGATTTGTGGTGGTGGGGTTTTTTTGCTAGTGAGCATCTTAAGCATTGCAACTAAGTTGAAAACCAGCTCTTTCCTTCCTGCAACCTTTGATTTTCAGGATTAGCACATTTGGTGTCCTTTTCTTTGTTTATAAAATAGGTGTCACTACAGTTAATCTTTCAGTAAATTTCTCTTAAATTTTTATGACTTTCCCTATGACATGGGATTCACAGTATGGGACCACTTTTTCCTTTTTAAAATGTAATATCAAAACCAAAGACCTTGGAAACGGTCACAACATTGTAAAAGCATGTAATAATACCTTTTACTATTTTTTTAAAGTTACCTCCAGCCACTCCTATTTTCATAAGCCCTAATAAGACAGTTGTCTTGTATGAGCTGATAGAGGAGAATTGCTTTCTTAGTCTTCTAAGCAGAAATGGCAACTGACATTTGCAAAAGGAAAGGGGGGACAGAGCAGTACGATAGTAAAGGACGGTGAATAGCCCTGCCATGTAAAACTGAAAAGTGGGAAAAGATGTTGTATTGAGAACCTTGCTATAGCAATAAAGAACGCACTTTATATGTGGAGATAAGAATTTATTATAAGCGTAATTAGAAACTTAACAGCTTGATCAAAAAAATCCAAACAGTTACTTTCAGGCCAGTTGCAATGGTACTAATGCCTGCAGTCAAATTATTTAATTAATGCAGAAAAACCTCTTTGATAATACAATTTAAATCTTTATGCAAAAACTTTCTAATACCCGACCCTTTTCTTCTGGTACTGTGATCACCCTTGAAGTCCCCTCACGGCCCCAAAGGTTCCGCAGGATTGAAAGACAAGGGGTTTCAGCAAGTCACCAGCCTCCGGAGTCCTACAATGCCAGGAGCAAATGCCATGGCAGCCTGCCACCTTGCCTCAGGCACACCAAGGTGAGCCCACACGAATCCTGTGGCCCCATGCTGTCAGGTGAATAAAAAGTCTGGGACCTTTCATTAGAAAATGTAAAAAATTGCATCTACTGGGCTACAAGAAGCCTGCAAAATCTCCAGGCTTTGGCTTAATATCTAAATGTTTTAAGTATTGACAGATAGAGTGGAGGTCAAATGGCAGGGGCCTTTGGTATGCTGTTTGTAGAAGAGTTTCAATTTAGAAAAAAAAGGGATTGTAATGATTTTTTTTGCTGATCTCTAGCTGATATCCTTTGCCTGTATTGAAATCTCCTGTTTCATTCATGTATTTGGCACAAAAATCAATCTAGTGTGAGATGCAGCAAGGCTTCATAATGAGCTATTGCAAAACAGGAAGATTGAGCCTGGTATCAGAGAAAAAGAGGAATTTCACTGTTATCTGCAATTTAACCGGACACTCCAAGATGCTCCTCAAATATTAGTTGTCCAGCTATGGTGCACCTTTACTCTCACCCTTCCTATATTATACTCCAGCAGCCAATATGAAGTCATGCAATGGAAAAAATATGAACCTGCATTATTTAACTGTCTTGTTTCTTTCTGCTTTTTGTACATTTGAATGTCCTTTCTGATAAAAAAAAAATCACAATAACAAGCAGGAAAATACTAGAGATCAGTGAAATTCTGCAGTTTAGATTGCTAGTAAAAAAAAATAAACAAAAAAATTCAAGGAAGCTCTCCTCTTTCCTCTACCTATAATGAATTTTGTTGTAGGCATAAGTGCCTGGTTTATACCTTATTGAAGTCAACATCCATTTGTTTGAATAAATCCTATGTGAAACTGAAACTTAACACAGACTGACTTTTTTTCCTTCCAGACTTTGGTTAAACCAATGCATAATTTAACAAAGACATAGGTGTTAACTGTGTTTGCTTTTTTCCTCCCTCACATTAATGATAAACTGTGTACACTTTAAATTTCATTAGCAGTGAGTAGGTTTGATCTGTACCTGGTAAAAAATTTTAGATACCGCAAGGTGAATTCAAAATCTGTGGTTTGTGTGAAATGGTGGTTGTGTGTCACTATTCATGGTGCTGATAGCTTGACTGCTGTAGCTGGAATTTCACAGTAAGTGCAGGTCTTCCGAGCAGCAATGAGCACCAGCAATAATCCTAGACTGAAATTGTTTCTATTTATTGGTTCTTTATGTAAAGATATAAAGATGAGAACTGATGACCATATTATAACAATGTGTGGTTATGAAACTCTCAGTAGAGGTTTGTATAACTGAGATCATTATTTAAGGGAAGGAGTAATGTCCAAGTATTCTCACGTATAACTTCTTAGCTGGAAAAACACACTGGCTCATCTAATTCACCAGCTGATGATCACATCTAGAAAAATCGGCTGCAGCTTTTTGTTAGAGGATAGATTCACAGATAATGGGTAATATTGCTTGCTGGAAAACCTGATGATGTTGAAAGGCTGAAATCTTTTAAGTGCATAAGTTATTTTAAGATCTCAGTACAATTTGAGAACAATGACTTGCATCTAATTTAAATACACTACTCAGACAGTATGAGAAACACACCTATGGACTAAACTGTGACAGTCACAAGGAGTAAGATGATGGCCTTAATGGGGCAATACTTATGGTACACTTACTCCTGAGGAGTCAGGAAGGCTGATATTTGGAAAAAATTGTAATGTGATATAAACCCATTATGTAATGTTATAATTTGTAATATTTAACAAAACTTCTAGTGAAGCTAACAAAACAAAGGGTATCTTCTGAAGATACTTTGAGTTTTTCCTGACAATGAAGGCTCCAGAAAATCCAGGACAGTGTAATCACTGGACTACATAATAGGTGAAATCAAAGTGAGATTGGTGTTAACCTGATCTTGAAATATTTTGTCAGAAGCACTTTTGGAGAAGAGAGCCAAGGTGTAAATTATTATTTTGTCCCTCAATTTTGTTTGCTACAAGTGAAAATTTTTGAAGCATTAAGAAACTTAAAGACTTGCAAAATTGTACACAAACATTTTCACAGCAACTGTGTTTTGGGATTTTTTTTTTTTTTTTTTTAAAGTGAGTTACCATAGATTCCTGAAATATTTAATTCAAAACAGCTCTTGAGCTGGGGAGACCAGTGTCACGTGTAGGATAATGCTCATTTCCGTGTCAGTAAGAGTCAGCATATGTATGAGTGACCAAATGTCTACACCATAGCAAATTTCTGCAACAGATAATAGTCAAAGGCTTTCAGGAATCACAAAGGAAAAAATAATAACTGTAAATGAATCTTTGTAATGAATCTAGTTCTACTTCGAGTGTGTGCTCTCCCTCTCTCTCTCAGAAAAGCGAAATGGCTTTTTCAGTGACCATTTTGGCACTATTACATCTTCTCTTCACCCCTTAGGAGAGCTTTTACCTTTAATTTTGGTGTACCCTGCTGTGGCCATGCTATTACTTAGCTATGACAAGAGTTTTAAAATTACAAGCATGTGGGGCTAGGGTTGCTGCATTTTGCTTTAGCCTCTCAAAGTGGCTTGTTGACGTTAATATACAGCACCCCTGCTGTGCTTTTTTTTCTTATTCAGACTTTGTTTTTTGTTACATTTTGCATGTGGAGCCTGAGTGATTAATATTTCATCAGTTCTTCAGTGCAGCATGACACAAGGATATGTTGCATTTGGATTTTCTGGAGCTCTGTTGCCACTGAATTGTGACTAATAGCTGGAGCTGGACCTCTAATGGTTTCATGGGATCACCATTAAATAGAAACAACTGTTTGCCACATCATTAATCTATAAGTTAATTAAATACTTTCCTTTGCATTTTAAATGTTACCTTCTCTACAGTATGTCAGAAGTTAGTGAGTACTATTCTGATCTTTTATATCACTGACTTGTCTTAATTCAAGGTTTAATGTAAAATTCAATAAATAGCATAGTTTCATTAGTAAAATGATTTGTCACAAAAATAGAAGTGTTATGAAATTTCATGAAAAAACCTTTCATTTGTGTATTTTGACTAGAAATGACATAATTAAATAAAAATGTATATATGTGTATGTGTGTACACAAACATATATACATAAATACCAGATGCTGGTAACACAGCCACTTCATTTATAATAGATATTTGTTTTCATAAATTAGATTGGATGGATTTTTTCATTGTAATTTCTTTTTTTGTTTGTTTGTTTGTTTTTTTAAGTTAATGCATTCTTTATGGGTGCATGTATTGGTGTGTGATTCTTAAAATCAGTTTCTCACATGCACATCAGATTGCATGTTTGGGTTAGCCTTGCAAGCTAGTGACTGTGGTAATGGTGGGTGGCAATCCAGATGAAGACCAGAATGCTAAGATTACATCAGAAAAAAATAGGAGTTAAAAGTGGGAAAAAAAATCAGCTTAGCTAAATCTGCAAGAAGCTCAGGCTGGAGGGCTCTTTGATTATATTTCTACTAGATAACCTATTTTAGCTACAGTATAAATGGATAATCCACATAAGTGCTCTTATCAGAAGCCTTTGGCTCTTTGTAGTGATCTCAGTAGGCTACCAATTCATCTACCAAAAACTCAGTGATCACATTAACAATAAGAAAAGCAGTTAACATTGGCTTATTAAGTTATATGTAAAAATATTTAATTTTCTGTGGTCAGTTTGCCAGTGTTATGGTTACTTTTGTGAATAATTTTGTGGATCCTTCTGTTCATTATTTTCAAAACCTAAGAGACTGTTTAACAGGAGACATACCAAGGCTTAGCTGTGGAAAAAAGACTTAAATAAACAAACCAAACTGTTCTCATATAAAGTATTGAACACACATATATGAAAGTGATATAGTGTAGATTAATCTTTTAGAAAAATAAAGAACATTGGAAAATCAAGAGTAAAATATATGAGTCTCATCTCAGAACTGTAATGAAACTTAACACTGATACAATGAACTACCTTAAAGATTCATTATATTTTATTTTCTATGATCTATCAAAACAGAATGAAAACCATTCTTTTGACTGTTATTCCACTGAAGCCATTTCTAGTATTATAAAATTTTTCTCCAAAATTAACAAAGAAAAATGTATTACAGCAAACGAATGAGAAAATTGTATTGTATCATCAGTATCTTGGGTTTGAATGCAAGCAGAGCCACATCCCTGTTGATTTGGGTGCTCCCTGGTGTTTAGCACATGGTTGCCTCTTGCTAAGATCATTGCTACTTCCTACTGCCTCCAACCTCTGACCATGTAGTGTGCTGCTAGAGGAGAAACTCTGCATTCAGTGTTGCCATTTCACACTTGTGTCATTATTTTCTTTACAGGCTCTACAACATTTGGGATTTTTTAAAAAAATCTATCAAGGAAAATCGAGAAATTGCTTGACAGGTTTAGCTGACGAACACAGAAATTCCCAAATGTTCCACTCTTTGTGGGTGTGGTGAAAATTTTGAAAATGTAACCTTAAAAGAAGAAAACAGAAAACCAGGAGAGGTAATGTGAGAACTGTTATGATGCTTAGGGAGAGGGGAACAGCTTATTATATTTGAATGCTTAGGAGCTGTATTACTATGCATTGTAACTTGGTGATGTTTCCATATTATCAGTGTACATCAGCTGCCAAAAAGCACATGCTGAAGGAGGACAGTAACTTAAAACAGTCTTCTGTAGCCCAGGGGAGTGCTCCAGCTGTCAGGCTGTTGGGTGTTCAGCAGTGTAGATGTCTCAGCCTGTCCCACAGGAATAATCCAACCCTGCAGCCACCATGACTTCAGCCTTGGTCTCTTATGCATTGTTGTGTTACAGGGCTACAGAGCCATGATGATGAAAAATCTTTTATTGTTGGAAAAAAAAAAAAAAAAAGAAAGAGCTTCAAAGAGGAAATCTCCAAAGTGTTCATGCTGGAATAAACAAACCCTGTTGGCTAGGAGATGCCTCCATGAGGTATAAGATTAATGTTTAACTCCTCTCTCTGGATCATATACAGAGCAGTAATTGTTTTGGAAGGCAGATAGCCTCTTATCTTCCTTTTCAATAGTCTTGGTTTGCTTCAGTGGAACAAAGAATATATGAATACTTAAAACTTTTTGTGGGATGCGGGGAAAAATGAAAAAAATGAGCTAGGCGTGGAAGGCAAAGCAATCTCTTTCCTGGAACTGTTTTTCCTCTTGGAGAGGTAAAGCTTTATGAAGCTGAGCAAACACAGCCAGCTTATATCCCCTTTCGTTGGTGAGGCTTGTTGTGAATAGGCGGATAATGCATTTCCCTGTGGAGCTCTTTACCTGTTAACTCTGCCCCCTAACATGGATTTGAGCCTGCCAGAGGCCTGCCTCTAGCTCTTGGCAATATCATTTTGTGTAAAGGAATGCAGTGCTGATGAAACAGCATTGGGACTGATATCCAGAGATACAGCAATGGCAGTTGCAAGCTTCCCTTTACTGTTTCAACTGCATGCCTTACCCTTTTTCTGGCACAATGAGAGTCATAAAATTCTTACACAGGCTCCTTTTCTATTCAGTATTTGGCCTGCTGAGAGCATCAATTGAAGTAAATTGCAATGGAGTTTTTAGTTTGGGGAGCTATATGCAAGAAATGTATTGAAAAAACTAATGCATTTTATTAGAGTAAGAAAAATCTAATCTCATGTAATGCATTCTGCCATCACATAGCTGTGCCATGACTGCAAGATGAAGTTTCAGATCTGTCTTGCTCCAGACCTGGGCTTAATATGAACATTCAGTATAAATGTGTGTAAAACTCCATATCTCATTACTAGTCTCCTGGGTTTTCCCTAAACAAATACAGTGGATTAAAATGCAAGTTCATTAGGTTAAAGTGCTTAATTATCTTAAAACTCTTAGTGTTAGAGTCAGATGTCAGGATTTGATTAGCACTGCAGGGAGGCCCTGTAAGGAGCAAAATGGAAATAGCCATTGTTCTAGTACAGTTAAAATGCTATAAATATGTAAATAAGAACACAAATATGGGTCTAGATACATACACAATATTTCTTAACTCTCAAATGAAATAATTAGCATAAGTTATATTGATGTATCCCTATCTCTGATCCTTAATTATATCAAAGCTACATTATTTAATATGTCAGGACAAGTTGTCATAATCACATTCCTTTCAGTCTTGTTTATTGCCTTCTCTACTTATTAAAGTGCCTTTTATTTGTGTGTAGAGGAAAAATTAGTAGAATTTATTATTGGCCTTTAATACACCAAGTTATAGAGTTGTGGGACTCTCCCACAAGGTGTGTCACAGCAATGAATTTTAACTTACAAAAATTACTCTGAAATGATTAATGAGCTACCACCCAGGGAAGAAATGGAAAAGCTGTGCCTTACTATAAGACAGCATAATTGTATTAAAGCAGTCAAGGGATCTGTATTTTCACTTTCCTTGTTTCATTGGCTTTCTTTATTACTCAAGAAGAGTGGGTGTATAGGAAAGAGACCAGAAGCTGATTTCCACGAGAAAGACCTATGATCAATATACTGTAAAAGTTTCTTTACCAGGTGTGTATGGGAGGAAATGGAGCTTGATGGTTTTCAGTGCACTGTTTCCAATTCAGTCCCTCCAGTAAGAGGAAAGGGTCATGCAAACTACCAAAATTCACATTCACTTTTACTATTCTCTTCACATTCTTGAAAAAAAACCAAGAATCCAACTGCTTATTATCAGTAAACATGAAATGAAATTGAAAATGATCATTAGATTAATCTGGAGCTTGCATGTCCATGAAGTTCTTCTATCTGGCTATTCTTAGCTTCAAGGGGCAGCCAAGTGAGCCAGTAGCTATATTTCATCTGTGTTAGGGCTTGATTTTCCAGGTTATTGTTTGGGTTTTTTTTCCCACATAAGGATTTTATTCTTAAGGTATGGTTATTTTCTCTTAAAAACTTGAAATATTATTTGTTCTAACCCAATATGAAACTTGCCACATTGTACTGCATTGAAAGGTTCCTAACAGATGCAGTTCCAGCTGTGTAAGTGGTTGTGGTTTATGAAGGCCAAGGCAATGGGAACTAAGCATGCCGTTGCTAGACATGGCAGTGCCTATTGCAAACTTTAGTTTGTGCCAGGTATTGCTGCATAAGAATTTGATATGTTTCTGAGATGAAGCATCTTGTTTCTTCCTTTTGGATGCCCAGTGTGTTACACAATATTCATGATGGGTCTGCTCCACTGAGGCTGAGGTATTTAACCTACAGCTTGCTGCAGGGTTTTGAGACCTGTTAACAGGGTGAGGTTCAGGGAGCAGCCTTCCAGCCTAATTCAGTCCCAAGTGCGACAGCTTTGCTGTAGGAATATTTCACTTGCACATCTCTCTCGCTCTCTTAAATGACACTGTAACCAGATTTTTTTACATGGCATCAAAATGGTTCTGTAAATAGCTAGGGCAAAATCCTGCCCCAGGGAAGGAAGTGACAATGCTGTTGAGTGCAAGTATTTGGGCAGGTGGTCTCTAGGGCAGAATTCAGAAGGCAGAACTGAACCTGATCATGCTCCCTTATACATGTCACCGGCATCCACACGTACATTCTTCCAGAAAGAGAGAAGAGTCATTCATTGAACAATGGTTGTAGCAGTGGGCATTTAATTCTTTGGATAATAATGACTCTATTATATTGAAAGTAAAAAATATTCCTGGTAAGAATACCTCCCCCCCTTACAATATTAATGTCTCTATGTCTAGAAAAAAAGAACAACAAAACATTTTCTCTCAAAACCTGTGTTTGGAAGAAAATCTAACTGAAGGCAGAGATTGCAGGTTAAATTCCATCATCAACATCTTGTAGTTAGTACTTCCTAAAAGCATATTTGAAATATTTTAAAAGGTGACTCTGAAGATGTGAAATGATATCCCATGTTGCTCTTTTCTCATTTATCCTCACTGTTTTTGATTAATTCTAACTTTGTTCAGGCTTCAGTTTCTGCTTTGAGACCCTGTATCCTCAAGTTCTATCTTGCACTGATGACTACCTGAATTTTCTATCACTGATCCTAAAGTGTGCTCATACAGACATACCACTGTAAATGTATTAACCTTTGGGTTTCTGTGGATGTTTATAATTTTACTCTCCTCCTCTTACGGGAGGGAAGGGAAAAACAGAAAAGTACAAGCAGTGAGATGGTTAACTGGCTCCAAGGCAGATGTTCATGTTGCTCTAATTTTGACAAAAGTACATTGGCTTCCTGTGAAGCAAAGGATTGATTTTTAAACATAGTATTTGCAGACCAAGCACTATGTGGCTCAAGTCCAGCTCTCTTGAAAGACTTATTAACAGCCCCTCACACTCTCTTTGTTCTTTTGAAAATCATCAACTGCTTCAGACACCTACTGTAGCTTCCTGCCGTTCATATACTAACATTCTTTTAATGGTTGCTTCTCTTATCTATTGAACATTTATGCTTTAATTTTAGATGGTTTTAGAACATTTTATAATGTTCTTCATTATTTAATTGCAAGAAGTCATCATACTTTTTCTGTAAACAAGAATTTGCTTACAATTTCTTAGATTATGCTTTTCTATTATACAGTCATTAGATTTTGTCTTCTAGCTCCAAAACATAGTTTTAAGAAATCTTTTCCAGATCAGGTTTTTAAAATAGTTATGAATACTATTATTAGTATTTTTATTTTGTTATCAATTTTATTTGAATTATTTATATTTTATGTATTATTACTAGTTTATTTGTGAATGGGTTTACATAATTATCAGGCATTTTAGTGTTAATATTTACCATCTTGCTCTGATACATGCTGTAGCTTTATGACTAATAAAAAAGGAAAAACATCAAGAACAGTTTTTTATGGGCTACAGCAGGCCCTTGCAAAATGAGACTTGGACTAGCCTTCCAGTACAGAGAGTGGCTGATGCTTTCTCCGGTTACAGTGCAAGTCAGGTTGCACACCTGAGACAGTAGGATCAGGCCTGTTAAGAAGCTATTCTAGAGATAATACTTAAATCAGCCTTGTTTTTAACAGGATGTTGAATGCCATAGGAATATGTGTGTCTTTTGACATACAAATTTGTATATATTTGTGTATGTACAGATGTATGTAAAAGGACCTAGAATTCTATTTTCACTGTGAATGCTACTGTATGTTTGCCCTCAAATGCTCAATAGTTTGTGAGCAAACTTTATGATAATGATATTACAGACATGTAAGAATAGGCCTAAGACTTACAATAAGAAATTTCTATTTATTTGCATATATATTTGGTTATAAATCTATTGCTTATTTATTTATGTATTTACAAATTTATTTATGTATTATATATAAAATAAATTCTCTTCTTCCTTTAATCTTTGTGTGCAGTTGTCATCAACTGCAACAGTGTAAACACAGAGTAAGTCCATTTAGCCTTCTATTTCCATTTCCAGAATACACATATTATTCCAGTAAATGTTTTATTTAATATTTTGCGAAGTTAAATCTGTAATTGAGTAAATATATATTTAAAGGGGTGTTTAGCCTTAGCTAAAAATTCAGGTAAAACCTAATAAAACAAAACATTAGACTTTCTATCACTAATTTCCTGACTTTCTTGTATTGCATAAAAAGATTCTAAAAATTGTTTAACATTTCAATTGCATTCAGTTCTTATTTATTCCCCTATAAACGGTTCCTTATGTTATCATTACTAAGATGTTTTAAGCAAATTGACTGTAGTTTACAGATGCTGAGAATCAGTCTTGGGGAAGGGGTCATCTACAGGAAAACATAAGGAGCATCATATTGCCATTCTCTTTCAAATCCAGTCTTCCTAGCTAATGTCTTATTAAAATGTCCTCCAAAATACAACTGTTCTTATCCTGAAGAAAGAAGTAATGCTAAAATTTCAGAGTGATTTACCATGTTTTTTCCAAATAGTTTTCCTAGGATATAGGCAGCTGTACAGTATTTTTATCCTATTCTTTTTCTTTTCTTCTTTAATTTCCATACATAGCATTGTAGAACATGAAGAAAAAGTGTCTGTGAAACTGAAAGTTGTTAAGGACTATCCTTTGGATAAAGCTGCTAGCCTTTATCTAAGACTCCAATGATGATTTCAGAAAGAAAGTAAAGTAGTTCTCAGGGTGATTTCTTCTCTCTCTGTATCTTTCCCCCCCATTTTTGTTTCAGAAAGTAACTTTTCTTCTTTATAACCAGTGAAATTGATCACATTTTATCACAATGTAGATCAAATTCCCTCTAGCAGACTCAGTCTGCAGTGTGTTATATTTGACATACTTGAGTCAGACCTTAAATTCAAACTTTTGTCCCTGTTTAAGAAAGCAGAAAAATCTTCTGGCAGAAATTGACTGAACCTTACTGCCCGGATAAAAATGTCACTCCTTTAAAACTCAGTAACATCAATGTGCAAAACACCACTGTGATGGACTATAATAAAACAAAATGTTCCTAGAGTTCCTAGCTTTCTTATCACTTTTATTGCTTTTCATCTCTTACTGAATTGCAAAATGCTGCATGTGATTATTTATTCAGAATGCTGTGAAAATGGTGTTTCAAAGCAGGGTTCAGTATATTTAATTTTATTATTTTACTGTAAATATGTAAAGGCTCAAAAATAAACAGCAGGAGAGGCATGGACAAAAGCCACAGATGTTTTACAAATCAGAACCATTATGCTTACACATATGTTGAAATGGGAATAGAGAAGGGAAAGGCCAGTTACGATTTGGCCTGTAAACATTTTTTTGTGGTGACTATCATTACAAAAAATAGATAGGCATAAGTTTCATACCAGTGCTCTTAACCATCCTTCTCTTGGGGAAAATGACAAAGGAAATTTAAATCTCCTTTAAAGTAAGATGGGATGTATGGCACCCTTTTTTCTACCATCTGTTGAAGCTCTCCAAAGATCATAATGTTGGGGCATATTAGAGGTATGGATAAAGTATGTTTAGGCATATATTTACAGTAAAGGATAAAGAAGGCAAAACAGAGATTGACTCACACGTTAAAAAGCATGAGCTTTGGCTAGGGAGGTATTTCTGCAGGGTATGCTGTTGCTACAGCTCTGCCAAAAATTACCACCTGCAGAAAATCACACTTCGTAAGTTCTCAAAGAAGTAGAACATTTTTTGCCCTGCAGCTTTTTTACTTTCATGAGGAAGAGACCATTTGATGAAGCATAGATAATTTTTGTGTGTGAATACTTGTTAAAGGTCAAATATCCCCCAACACTTACATCCCAGGGCTAGGCAATTAAAGATTCGCGCACCCACTGGCTGAGTGCTGCAACATCTACGTTTTAGGTGCTTGGCCTTAATGGTACCTGAGGTTGAGGATTAAGCAGCTAAACCTTGTAGCCCACACAGATTCATGACGGGCAGGTCTATTTGCAGGTTTTGGGCACCACAGTCAAATGGCACCTTCAGAAACATCTGTTGCTCACCGCTGTATGCAGGATCCTAGAGAAAGTAAATCCTTGGCCAGAGTCACTATTATTTATGGTCAGAACTGTTATTTTGCTCAGTTGGCCTAGTTCTGCCATTCCCATAAGCTGAGGAAGACAAAACAAAAAAGAAAAAAAAAATTGACGTATACTTTACCGTCCCTCCTGGGCACCTGAGCAAGACTGATCCTAGCCCTCTCCATGTGATATCCACAGCTATAAACATGTATCACATTTCCCTTTAAAATGAGACCACTGTTATTTCACTGAATGAAAATTGAAGGGTTAAATATTCCAAGGGTTTATATGTACATGTACAGATGTGTATTCATAAGTATATAAATGGAGGACAATATGTATTTTTTTGCTTGTAACATTTTATATTACCTCACATGAATTTTGTGGTGCAAGGTGTTGAGCTCAGGATTCTTAAATGTCTGCATCCATGAGGCAGGAGAAGGGTTTGGAGAAACAACAATTCTTCAATGTAATTCTTTACAAACAGAGTTCTTGTGGGTAACATCATCTTCCCTCATGTAAAAACAGAAAGCTTGCAAGATGAACAGATGTTGCAAAAATTACTCCAGACTAGAAGATAATAAAATATACACTAATGTCCCATCAAATTTGTTGGTTTTGTACTAAAGTAGGAAGACTTTCAGTGGCATCAGAGTGCAGAAATAGATGAGAAATAAGGCAAACACAATATTTAGCTAACTTCTGGAAAACAATTTTAACTTGAATCTCGAGAGCCGAATAGATAGCAAGTCATATAATCATAGGAATCAGCCTGATATGGGACTTATAGAATGAATGAAGCACAGACGTTTTCCAAGCTAGGGGAAGCTGCACCAGCAGTAAAGTACTGGGTGATAGGAAAAAAACCCCTGTACATAAGAGAATGAGATGAATGATTCTTACAACAGTTTCAGAAGACAGAAAACAATCAGAGGAAGAAAACAGCACAGGATTCAGAGGTTTGTCCCCAAACCCTTCTGATGTCACTGGTATTGTTTTGGCCAGCATTTTGAGATCTTCATCAGAGATCTCCGTCTCTGAACTGAAGCCACTGGCAGTAAGGGGAGGTTCTTTCCCCTGGTACAATTGACATTATGGAAGTTGTAGTGAATGAGCTATTTCCAGCATAAATAGAGCATTCTTGCTCTTTGATACCGGAGACAGAAGAGGTATCCCTTGCAGCACTGTGTGCGATTCTTGTCGTCTGTGTTTACAAAGATTAAGTGAATGTGTAATGCAACAATTAAGGAATTGGGAGCCTTGCTTATAGAGGCAATGAAAGGACCTAGCAAAATAAAGCAATGTTTAAATGTATAAAAGACAAGCATGGAGCAGGGGGAAGTTCTCAGCTAAAAGATAACACTTGTCAAAGGACAAATGGAGACAGCTACAATGTATATGAATTTATGCAGAAAATTAAAAGCAGCTTTCAAACCCTCAGAGCAATAAGGCAGGAAAAACTAAGGGCTGCAAATTTACCTGGCAGCAATATTAATTCTGCTGCAGGACTGCAGAAGGCACTGTTTGATGTGCTCACCTAAAACAGGAACAAGTCATTTTCAGCCTGTTTCCCATTTTCTTGAGAGTCTGAACTTGCAGTAGAATATTTCAGCTAAATACTTCTGAAGTCAGTGTTTCATCTCTCAGGAAAAGTATCTGTTTGCCTTCTCAAAATCTGAAATGTATACATTTATGTTTAAGTGCGTAGTCTTTAACCACTTTCATGTAAATAGATCAGTGCCCTAAACATAGTTTATGTGACACTAATAAACATATTTTCTTTGCATGGATTATAAGCACGTTCTGTAAACAGATTTTTGAAACATTCAACGGGTGTTTAGAAGTTTAAAAGTTATTTTCAGTAGAATTTGCATTCTCTAAAATAACCTGTTATTCAAATGTAAACTCTGAGTAAATCCTATTCTTATAGGTTGCTAGTAGTAAACCTTGAGGTCATTAAGGGTTTTTTAAATATTTGTATCATTTCTTTCTACTGACATAGTAATTGAATAACCAGGCTACTGACATAACTGTTATGTCTTTCGAAGTTGTTAATTTTGCCCTGTATATTTATGATTTCATTGGGATGTTGTTGATTACCGTTGTTACAAATTAATTTATGCATTGCAATGAATTTTATTCACAGGGAATTGCACTGACAACTATATTACAGACGCACTGTCTTTCTATAAGGCTTTTCATTCAACCTTTAATAATGTAACCACATTCTTTAAATAAACAAATATATTTTCAATTATAAACACTAAAGTGCTAAGTATAGGAGAAAAGGTATATTGCCATTGCATATTTGGTGATACAAACAGAAGTTCAGACCTTTATTATCACTATATTCTCTCTGAGAATTTGAGAAAGGCTATATTACTAGTAAGATAATTAACATTACAAAAAGATGTATGTATTTAGACTGTTTTTTCTTCTGACAATTTATTTTCATACCTGACGCTATGGAAAATGACTTATCACTTTTGCTTAAGTTTTTATTATATATATTTTTGTTTTCATAAAGAGACTGTAACAAGATAAAAAAATGGAACAATAATAAATTCATGCTTTTGAGTATTAAGACTGGACAGCAAATGAATTCAGTTTTCTGAAAACTGTATAAAAACTTTAAAGTCATTGCTGCAACTCTGTTTTTGAAAGTCTCAGGAGCATAGTGGAAACAGAAAATCAATTTCTCCCTACAGCAACCTTAATTCTCCAGACTTATGGGCTTCTCCAGGTGTTGTTTTTCTTGCACAGCTTTGTGTCTCTATTTACTCTGCATTTTTAGACTGTATTTACATGGCCTTTGTTGTTTAAGTGCTCAAGTTAACAAACACCTGACAGCTGTACAGTAGGTATTGCAGCCCCTTCAGTACCCAGGAACACATTGTGTAGTGCACATCCATCAAACTGGCACCTGAAGAACCCTGGGAAGGATTCTGTGTCTTAATGAAACTTTGACAACAGTGGAAGTGCCTTCAGAGATTTGTTTCCGAGTGTAACATGGGAAAAGTTAACAGACTGATTCCCTTTCTAATTTATCATTTGTCAGGCCTTCAGGTATGTGTACGTTAATCCTGAATTTTTCATTGTCTGATATTCTGGACTTAATTTCCACACTGTATTATGTCAAAACAAGAATGAATCATTATAAGGGAATAGAAATATATTTTCTGTAGGAATACTGTAAGAGAGTGTGGGCTTTTATTTTTTTTTTTTTTAAATTCGGGCAGCTATGTCTATTTAATTTCAGACGTTTTTTAGTTTTCTAAGTAAATAAACTGGATTAAGTAAACCCACATGAATCATTTGCTAATTATGTTTTTGGTACTGTTTTGTAAAATGTTTGTAAATTTATGCAGCCTACAATTTCAGATTATTTTAATTCTTTTAAAAAGCCATCTTATGGCACTATTTCATCATGACACACATTTAAAAGGTACAGAAGTCCTGAAAAGGACTGAAAAAATCTCCAGTCTGGCAAAAAACCTGAGAGCCTTGCCAAACTAAAAAGTAAAATAGTCATAGAATCATAGAATGGTTTCGGTTGGAAGGGGCCTTAAAGATCATCTAGTTCCAAACCCCTGCCATGGGCAGGGACACCTTCCACCAGCCGAGGTGGTGCAAAGCCCCATCCAACCTGGGGACACTGCCAGGGATGGGGCATCTGCAATCTGCTCCAGTGTCTCACCACCCTCACAATAAACAGCTTCTTCCTTACATCAAATCTAAATTTACCTTCTTTCAGTTTAAAACCATTACCACTGCCTGCCCATGTAAAAAGTCCATCCCCAGCTTTCTTGTAGGCCCCCTTCAGGTACTGGAAGGCTGCTATAAGGTCTCCCCAGAGCCTTCTCTTCTCCAGGCTGAACAATCCCAACTCTCTCAGCCTGTCTTCATAGGAGCAGTTCTCCAGACCTCTGATCATCTTCATGGCCCTCCCCTGGACTCGCTCCAACAGGTCCATGTCCTTCTTATGTTGGGGGCCTCAGAGCTGAATGCAGGACTCCAGGTGTGGTCTCTGAGAGCAGAGTAGAGGGGGGGAATCATCTCCCTCGATCTGCTGGTCACACTTTTTTGGATGCAGCCCAGGATATGGTTGGCTTTCTGGGCTGCGAGTGCACATTGCTGGCTCACATTCAGTTTTTCATCCACTTATGACCCCAAGTCCTCTGCGGGGCTGCTCTCAATCCACTTGTCGCCCAGCCTGTGTTTGTGTTTGGGATTGCCCCGACTCATAACTGTAATGTTTTCTTTTTCCCAAAAAATTATAGGCAACTTCTAAAAGAAAAGCTAAAAAATATTCCCATTACCACACCATTTTCCAAAGTGTAAGAGTAGATGATGTTGTTTCAGATAAAAATTCTAAAGATCTTAAACTTTAATAACAACAAAAGGCTAAGCTAGGATATTTATTTATTTATGTAAAAATTGTCTGTGCTCTTTTGTCCTAAGAACTGTCCATGTAAGGTTTAGACCTGAACTTAAGAAAAAAGGGAACAGAAAACCCTAGAGAGCCTGCATCCTTTATTTAGACATGTAAATATACAGAGTTTCAGAAATGCTGTTCTTGCTGTCAGTTCCTATTAGGGTCCTTCAAATGTCTGAAAAGCTGGCTAAGTACCTAGTATTTGAATATGGGTTTAGAGATTTAATCTCAGCTTCTGTTTTGTTTGTTTGTTTGTTTTTCAAATGATGGAACATCCATGAGCAAATTTAATAAAACATGGGTAATTATTATATAAAACATGGATGATCATTTTCCAGAAATAAAAAGTGTGGTTAAATTTTTTAAACTTTGCTTATTGTGTTTTTAATATTAGTGATCTTTGAAAAAATTATACTGTGAGATAAAATATTTCTTTGTTATTAATATTTTTAAAAAAGCAAATATATCTGGGGTTTATGTCTTCAAAGTATGGGATATGTAGCTTCTTCAGTAAGCCAGACGGAGCTACAGTTTCTCTTAAATCTTGGCATTTCCTCTGTTTTTCTTCTCACTGTCTCATTTTCCATCATTTTCTCCTAGGGATTTTCTCCTTGTTATTCTCATCTCTGCTTTTCCTCTTTCTGTTTGCTTCCCTGGACTGCCTTTCATTTTTCAGTTTCCCATTCAAGTCTGTTTTCTCTACATTTTCTGTTGCTGTTAAGTTTCTCACTCTTCACTATCCCTTCAGTTCTTGCTTGTATTCTCTTTCACTTCACTCTCACAATGCCTTCAGTTTATTATTCTTTAGTCTCTTTTTTCTTCTTCTACTGTTGTCTCACTACCCTCACAATAAACAGCTTCTTCCTTACATCAAATCTAAATTTACCCTCTTTCAGTTTAAAACCATTACCGCTGTCCTCCATTTAGTGCATAAACTAAATGGAATTAAACCAGCATTTTTGTTGCCTTCTTTTTTGTCCCCCCCTTTTTTTTTTAAAACAATCTGCTTGAATATGGTCAACACAACAAATAAATTTTATATTCTTTCTTTCTATTTTAAATAATAACTTTTTCCTCAGGAAAGTTCTTGGATGACAGCACTTCTGTTCTGTACTTACTGGTGAAATCTTTTCTAATGCCTGACTAACCAGTAATGCAAGACTTCCCCTTGGATGGGGTACTATGATGCTATAAGTAATGCCATAACTACAATTAGAGTCTGTATTCCAGACTCTAAGCCAGATATTAAAATGTTTTAAAAGTTCAGCCATAAATACTGACAAATACGTCAGAATATTGCACTGAGAAAAAGGAGAAATTTCTTGGCTTTCTTGGATTGTAGCAAACTCTTTCAGTGGTGCACAGCATTAAAAAAAATTAGTTATTTTGAACTGTTGAGGCTGAATCCAACTTGCTGCAAAAACCATCAAAAGAAGGTCATAAATCACCTGGTTGGCTAATGAGTAAAGCTCCTCTGTGCTAGGAAGATCTTGAGCCAGTAGCAATGCTAAAATTTTGTCCAAGGTACACAGTAAAATTGAGGACTCTTAGAAAACTAGGCTTCCTTTAAAAAATTAGGAATTGAATGTGAGTAGGTTTGTGTGACAAGCTTTTCCTGGTACAGATATGATGATTATTACGATTTTACTAGGAAAATGCTCAAGTGTGTACCATATAGCTGTATGTATGCTATTTCACTCTGCAGGAGCAAAATCCATTATGCTAACAATGTTTATTTTGGCTCTTACATTTTATAAGTGCTTTTTTCCCCAACATATGTTAAGACAGCAAATTGCTCTTGGTATAAAGGAATCTCAGGTTAGATGTAAGATTTAGATATCCCATAGGAAGAATGTAGCTATATGACTCTCAAGTGCAGTGCTGGAGAGGCTTACCCAGGGGGAGAAGCCCTGAGTTCCTTCCTCCCCCTCGCTCTCTTTTAATGATAAGCTATGTAGTATCAAAAGACACTCTGATGCTAAATGCATAGGGCAGCCCAAGGGACCAGTGTCTCCTAGGTCACACAAAAGCATAATGCCTGTATTTAGCCCAATTAGCCTTCCTCACTCCATCTTGAAAAAGCTTTAATGGGTGAGAAGGAAACTCCTCCCTTCTAGACTGCCCTTTAATTTGGGGACGAGGTGCTGCCTGTGGGAGCTAATGAGTTCCTACAGCCTGAGGAGTGTAACAAGTCCACATTTTTCATTTCCTGGGTGTCCTGGTTTCAGCTGGGACAGAGTTAATTTTCTTCCTAGTATCTGGTACAGGGCTGTATTTTGGATTTAGTGTGAGAATAATGTTAGTAACACACTGATGTTTTAGCTGTTGCTAAGTAGTGCTTATCCTAGGTTAAGGATTTTTCTGTTTCCCATGCTCTGCCAGCAAGCAGGTGTACAAGAAGCTGGGAGGGAGCATGGCCAGGAAAGCTGACCCAAACTAGCCAAAGGGATATTCTATACCATAGAACGTCATGCTCAGTATAGATACTGGGGGGAGTTGGCCAGGAGGGGCAGATCACTGCTCAGGCATTGGTCAGCAGGTAGTAGAGCAATCACATTGTGTATCACTCATTTTTCTTGGGTTTTATTTCTTTTTCTTTCTGATTATCCTCCCCATCCCACCTGGGGTGGGGGGAAGAGTAAGCAAGCAGCTGCTTGGTGTTTAGTTGCCAGTTGGGGTTAAACCATGACAGAAACCAAACAAAAAAATCGTACCAACCATCCCCTCTATTCAATGAACTTCTGTCTCTAGTGGCTGGATTGTTAGGCTTGGTTATTATGATACATTGATATCTTTGACACTGAAGATGCATACATTCTTGCTTAACACTTCTGGTGTGTGTGCGTATGAAGTGCTCTGACTCACTCAGAGGTGGCTTCCTGAGAAGACTCAGCTTCTGAGGAGCTGCCGCATTTCTGGATCCGGCTTGGGAGCAACAGACACTGGACTGTTCAGGTTGAGGTGGTGCAGGGAATGTCACCCCACACTGGGACTGCCCTCTCAGTTTCAGGTAGTTTCCATGCCTGCTAAACACTGACTTTGGGGTCTAAGTTGCTAACTCGATGCCTGCAGTCTGCCTCACATGTTATCTGGTTGCTAGTGCTGTTTGACATCAGATTCTGGGACTCTCTTAGATTGGACAGCTCATTAACTTACATGAATGAATGTTAAAATCACAAAAAATAAAATGAATGTCAGCACTTAATTTCTTCTACCAAAACCAATAGTGTTAAAAAGCAAATATTTGGTTTAGTTTTGAATGTTATGAATAGATGTCATAAAGTCTTTGACTATTTTTTCCTTTCACATTCATCTTCATTAAGATCATTGGAAATATTTAAACTGATGACATGAGCTTACTAACACTGTCTCAGATACTCCACGTCCCTAAGTCTGAATCATAAAGTTGACCATCTTTCTCCGGGCTAGGAAAGAACCTAAGAAAAATATTCTAAAATGCATGTTCAAAGGCTACTCATTTTAGCTTTTCAGTTGATAATCCTCCCAGAACTCAGAACCTGATGTAACTGCTCTGCTTTGGGGGTAAAATGCCTACAGGTTCTTGCAATAAATAGCTTTCTTCAGGTTCAGAAGATGTGTTTTTATCTGGCCTTCTCCCTGTCTGGACTAGGTGCTGGTTGCTTCCATACATAAAACCTATCAGGCAGTTCAGGGAGGCAATCAGGGGAATAAAAACCTGTACTTAAAAAGTAATCATTAAAAAAATAGACACACAATTTGCACCTGTCATTATCTCCAAAATTTATCTGTGTAGCCAAAAAAGAGGGGAGGAACTACTACAGAATATTTTGCAACTGAACTAGACAGAAAACTGTAGAAGAAAGAACCAATGTTATCTTTTACTTTTCATTTTATGAGTTATTGCTACTACCATACTTACTGCTATCATGCTGGAAAACATAAAAGCTTTTAAAATTCATACATTAAGCATTCCTTCTACCTTACAAAGCAGTACTGATAATAAATATTTTGAGAGAGAGTAGAATTTCCATATAGGGTAGTAGAATGAGCAGAATCATCCCGTAGTGTCTTTTTTGTTACCCTTTCTCCTTTCCTTCCTCTTTTTTTTTTTATTTCTTGTTGAAAATGTCAGTGTTATTTGAGCTATGCTATTTTTATAGCTGCTGATAACCTGGTTCTTGTATTTCTTTTCTCCATTGTTCTATACCCCTTTTTTAAATTATTGTTTTTAAGGTACTCTTGTTCTTTTTTGGAGAGTTTTCTCTCTCTTATGCTTTCTTTAGAACTTTATTTTTAATCTGCCTACTATAATCTCCCCATCTAGAAGTGTAGGCTAATCTTCCTGATGAGACAGAAAAGTGTTTTATTTTATTTTTAGAGTGGAATATTTTTGCATGACAGTGGATAAATTCAAGAATGGGGTGGACCCAACCATAACGTAATACACATCTGGGTGGCCAGTATTTGAACAGCTGTGCTATATCTTTCCAGATTTCCTACTCAGAGCGCAGTTCTAAAATTAACAGGCTCTTCTAAGTGAAAGCTAAATGAAATAATGTCTTTCACAGGGACTCAAGCTAACCAACAGGTAATAGACTGTAGTCTCTTAAGAAACATGGGTGAAAAGTCAAACAATTCAGTAGAGTATACCAGAATACTCATGAGAGTCCATTCAATATCCACCGAGATATCAAATAAAGCAACAGGAATGAAAATGGAGCTATGTGTGGAACCTTTGATGACAGAATTAATGAATAACGGAGATTTACTGGTTGCTGTTGCATTGTATTCGGGTTAGTATAGAGGAACTACTGAAAAAGTATTGATTATGAAAAAGGTTTATCACTACAATTAATGTGCTTGTGGCTATATCCAAATTCCCTGTGTATTAGTTGTACTGGCATTGTGCAGATGGCAGAATAACTGTGTAGTGCACTGAAGCATATTTCAGCTGAAACAACAGTGTACTCAGTTGACTGGAATACAACTGCATTTCCACTTAAAGTGAAGAAATAGTTAGTGTCATCAAATTCTTGTGCAGTCCCTACACCAGCCCTGTGCTTTCTGGACTGACAGATCATCCTGTCTGTCATTAGCTATGGGTCTATTCAGGTTGGACGATTTGGGTTAAAATAGCAATGAGGACAAGTTTGGCTTAAACTCTGTGGTAAGTGGATTTCTTCCAACATGAAAGCATCAAATGAAACAGAAAATGATGATTCTAAGCATACTTACTAGTCGAAGGTAAGGAATTAATCGTAACCTGTGTTATGACCTTAATCAAAGCAAGTGCCTGTAAGATAAATGCCACACAACCAAAATTTGAACAATTATGGATGCCTTATCTCATCTATCAGACCTGCTGGGGAGGCTTCCATAAATCTTTTGCTGCTTGTCCATTAATGTGATAAATTGTCATTTTTCTAAGTACTGTTTCCTTGCATATGTGTTTTGATATGCCCCCAAAATTCAGGCCTAATGTGTTGCTGAGGTAAACTCAGTCAAGTCACTGGCATTTCATCAAGTTACACATTAATCTGCTGTTTTGTGTAGTAGGTTTTATGGTGTAACAACAAATAGAACATTCAAGAGAAATTGATGAGGGATTATCAGTTTGAAGCTAGATGGTGACAGCCATAATTTTAGGCCAGTTTTTATACAACCATAATGCCATTTATAACAAATGTTTTAACCTATCAAATAATGGCTTAATACATATAAAATTTTGGTCCTCTAGAAATCAAGGGGTATTTTGCCATGACACCTGAGAGGGCCAGGATTTCATAAGTGTGAGGAAAAGTACAATAACAGTTTCTAAGTGTTAACCTTTGACATGAGCCTCTGAAAATAAGGATATTCCTTCTTTATTTTCCTGTTTTCTGTTGCAGACTGAATTATATTGTGTTTTACCTCCAAGCATCAATTATAACTTCCTTCACAAGGTCAAACACTAAGACAATCCCTTGTGAAAGTAAAATTTGCAGAACAAACCTGTTTTGCTATTATGCTCTGCCTAGTTTTCACACAGTTCCCCTACTATACAAAACCAGTCATATCGAGGAGAAGGTGTTTCTGAGTGCATTAGAAAATATTACTCTATAGTATTCTGTATCACTGAATGCAAAGAAATGATTAATCAATGAATCATACAGTAAATAAATTAGATGGCAATGTTCTGGCTTTCATGCCACAGGCATTGTTGCACACAAAGAGCAGGATCCTTCTTCCGGAAGGGATATGGAACTGTACAAGCTCATCTCAATTCAGCCCCAGGCATTCATGCTCCCCACTGGCAGCTGAGTATTTAATTTCTTGGAGCATTTCTATTATTAATTTTTCTAACAGAAACAATCATCATAGAATTATTAGTTCTGCTCTCATAATCAGCATTGCATTATTAAAATCTACAAAATCAATCAGATCGACACTGATTTGTGCTAGGTGAGAATTTTGCCCTGCCAGTAGGCAGAATAAAGGAAATATGTTTCTTTCAGGGCATGCATATGATGACTACCTCTACCTGGAGGTACATATTTGAATAGAAAAGATTATAACTGGCTATAGTCTTGCTATGAGTTTTGTATGAATGTGCTGCAGAAAAGGTATATTCTGTTACATCAGGCTAAAAAACTTTTTGCTGTAATCAGCTATAAAATGAGAAGGGATTTTTTTAATGATAAGAAAACATGGATTCAAATCTCTGGGGATATACAGCAGAATCTACAATAGCACACACCCCCTGCCCCCCCCCTCCCCCCCCTTAAGCCAGATAAGAAAGCCTATTAGGCAGATGGTATCACACATGAAAAAAGTGATCAAGCTGTGAGCAAGAAAGCTAGATCTACTTAGTGTGATAATTAGAAAAGAAAGAGCCCCAAAGGAAGTGCAGAATAGTAAAATATAAAGTCACAGCTGGAAAATGCAGTGGAGGTTGTATTTTGGACCCAGGAATAGGTCAGATCAAGACAAAAAGAAGGAAGGACTGTGAAATTAAGGGGTAGAATTTGGAGAGAATGTGTCAGATTATGAGACTGCAGTTCACTATCTCATTGAAAATAGGATTGATCTGATTCCTGTCAGGTGCCAGTAGCAGTTCAGGAATTTGAACTACAATACCCCTGCTTAAGTTTTTTTAATTCTGTGCTCTGTCCAGCAAGTGAAATTCTATATTCGCTTGTTCTATGTGTGTGTGTAAGCAAGGTGAAGACAGCCATTTACTGCAATGAGCTTTAACTTGGTTCATAACCATAGTGTAAAGTGGTTCTGTAGATACAAATTTACATGTCTTGGTATTCAAAAGATAACTACTAAGTTAGATCCATGCCTTTGCCTCAGAATAATTGTTTTTCAGGGTATCAAATCTTAAATATATATATATATATATATATAAAATCTTCCCATCTTTGTAAATAACTTGGTAATAAACAGTAAAAAATATGTAACGTGAGGGTTCCCCCCGCTCCTTCTCAGTGCCTCAAATTCTCTTTTCAATTACTCTAAAGAAAGAATTTTCTCCTTGCTGTGGTAAAACATTCTCTTTTTTTCCTCCCTGCTGCACGGATTTTAAAACTCATAAAGTATTAAAAAAACCCACTTCAGTATTTAACAGGTATCAACAGCAAGCACTAGACTGCAGTGCAGAAGGCAGCTTCAACAAAATGTACACAGGGATCAGCTCCCTCAGAACCTAAGGCATATGGACCCATGCAGGCATTTTATTCCTTTGAACTTTTCTGTAGAATTTTTAAATAACAAGCACCCTGCCTCCTCCACATTTTTTCAGGAAGTTAGTTTTTTGTCCTAATAAAAAATATTATTTTATGTCTCTAGACAGCTTAATTTTTTAAAAGATAGTTTGTTAGATAGACCTTTGGTTTCACTAAAATTGATGTTCAAATTAATTTTATTTCACAGCTGCATTTCCAGATAATCTTAACTTTAGCCTTTAAAACAATTAAGTAACCCTACTGACTCAACTTTACAACACACTACTTATGAAACTCACTTACTTCAAGAATGAACAGTCATTATCATTAAGAAAATTCTATTTAAACTATTCAGCTCTAAACAAACTCAATGGTAATGTTTCCATTCGTTTTTATGAGGGAAGAACCAGAAGATTTTAGAATTTGTTTTATGATGACGCATTTAGAATGGAGATATTTTTTCAGCCAATTCACAGCAGTTCAGGTCTATATTTTCATGGGTAGAGAGCAGCTTCACTAGTTTCCAAAGTTACTAGAGAAAAACTCATAGTAGACAATGATGATTCTTCCCCATGGGAACTTCTTTCAGTCACTGTAATCTTTTTTTTTTCTCTAATAGAGGAGACTTATGTTCATTCATAAAAGACATAGCAATCCCTCAGCCTCTCTGTATGGTGACATTATTTATTATTTTTGTGGGAAAAGATAAAATCAGGTATAATGAATGAAGGCTAATTATGTATTGTATAAAAGGAGAATTATTAACTGTTTTAAATTCTTCCCTTTGGTTTAATTTAATTTACTGTTCCTTCTGTGGATATTAGCAGATGAGGTAAATAGTCTCTTTGTATTTAGCTTGGCACCACATACTTGTAGGAGTACTTCTGGTATCATTTCTTATTTAACCCTTCTTACACCAGACTATTTTATTTTATTTTATTTTATTTTATTTTATTTTATTTTATTTTATTTTATTTTATTTTTTATTTTGAAGGGCTTTTTTCATATATGCTTTTGTTTCCCTCATTTTGAATGTCCTGTGTTTCTGCTTTATGTCATTATTTTCTGCTTCTATGGGGGAAAAAAAAAGAATATTAAAGATAAGCTCTAATCTAATTAAATTGCTTATTTTTCTCTTTGTTTTGGTTGGTTGTTTATAAAGGAGGGGGTTTGGGGGCAATTCTTAATACAGTTATTCCTTTTGCATGTTTTGTTTTACTTTGTTTTGTTTTTAAAACAAATTTCTACTTGCTCCAGGCAGAATGTTGTGCATATTCATATTCCAGACTGAACAGGAGAGCTTTGAAGTGCCTTTCCAGGGGCTATATAGGAAATCTGATGAAAAAACTTTGAATTTGCATCCATATCTCATCTATAAATCTTCAGTCTTTGTCACAAACACATTGGTATGCTGGCATGTCACCATTAAAACTGGACAGATGATATTTATTCATCCTCGTGAAGTCCTCTGAGTTCTAGAGTGGAGGAAAAGAATGGGGAGGATTTGTCAGTACTTCTAAATGCAATATCTGGGCCCTGGTCTTGATCCAAAGACTAACACGTGCGCTTTAATTTTATGATGGCTTGGGCATTTTGCTTAATCAGTTCACAGTTGTTGGATTTTTGAAGCCTCTGAGGCACTGAAGTCTCATTTGTTTCACTAGAATGCAGATGCCTAGATAGTCCTTAAAACATTATTCTGGATCCACAAATCCATTTGAGTGATTTTTACTTTTGATAGCAAGTCTGAAGTGCAGATTCTCAAAAGAGCTGGTCAGTGAGGCATTGTGCTAACTGTGCTTCAACTCACACACACCAGATTCATTCAGTCATCGGGCTCCTGAAAGTGCCGAGTTGCTAAGACCTGTGGTCCACTCAGGGTCAGAGCTGGAATTGTGCCCCAGGAAGTCGGTGTACCTTCCTTCTTCTGTGGACCACAGTAACGCGGGGTAGAGAGGGGAAATTGCATCAGTTTACTCTCCTGGTAAAACCACAGTGACTAGAGTGTCCCCTGACGCTTGGGCAACTGAGGTTCAGGTTCTCCTCATGCTGAATGGGAGAAAAGATTTGAAAACCGTGGTTTTCCCACCCCACAGAATACACTATGGCACTTGGAGGCAAGACTTTAAGTCCTATTTCCAATGATTATTTGAATGCTTATTGGGCTAGACTGAAACAAAGTTGCCAGTTGCCTAGAGATTAGAGCAATTACATGGGAAGCCTGAAGTAGAGAACTTGGCTGTCTTTCACATCTTTGATTCCTCACTATTTATTTTATCTAACGACCATGAAAGAAGTAGACCCCAGTGGAGCTGCTGATTGATGCTGTTTCTTCTACTTGCTTTAGAGCAGGTGAGGCTTTTTTTAGTGGTCTTGCTGTTTATGCAGGCTTTATGAATAAACATACATTGCACTCAGAGAAAGTAATGATTTAAAATACAACCACCTAAAAAAATGGTGAAATATCAAAAGCTCTTAGACTGTGCTAAAATTACATTAAACAATAGCATGGTAGTATTCAGATAAATTAAATAATTTCTCAGTTATCAGAGATTACAAAAACACTTAAAAGGTGATTCTTATTAGGTTTTTTTGGGAAAAATGTCACATGTAGCATAACTATCAATAACTTAAAAATTATGTACCATATTCATTTAAACGGTTGTCTCATGACATTCAAATGTTCTAGGTTTGCTGACACATGGACAAATAGAAAAAGTCATTCTTGGATTATTCTTTGTTCACCCTAGAGAAATCTCCAAAAATTCCACTGTGTTCTTCCTGCAACATTTAACATCTGTTTCTGTCTTTCCTTTTTTTTTTTTTCAAACTTAATTTAATGGAGATATGAAATCAGCATAAAAATAAACATTTATTTATATTGGAACAGTTACAGTTTTGTTTCATGCTCTTTAAGGAAGGCCAGACACCCACACTTCTACTGAAGTTGAACAGGACTTTAGGAATGGTTTCTCTCAAGGTGGTGACATCAGTAATCTGTATTATTCTGTAGGAACACAGAGTTCTTTGCATCAGAGAGGAATCATGTTTTCAAGTGATCATTTTGATAATTACTTAATAATAAATAGTAAAAAAACCCTTAGCAATAATTTAGTAATAACAGTAGCAGGAAAGGAACCTTTTACATCTCATTCTTCACTAGCAAAGTAGGTAAATCATTCACATCTGAAAGGCTCTGTCTTTATTGCAGCCTTTGATCATAAATCATATTTTTAATCTACTGTAAAAATAAGCAAATTAATTGTCATTACCTTAAACTGGACTTGTGTTAGATTTTTGAATGTTAACCAAAGAGAGTTCTAAATCCCAAAGAAAATCCAATGAAATTCACCCATTTATAAGTTTATTCACATGATACTTGAAGGGCATTGAACAGGGAGGGAGGACTGAGCTGAGACTTCGTCATTGTCCCTCGAGGGAGGTGGTGGTGCCTGTCTGGAGAAACAACATGAAATAGGTTTGTCTGCACCTGTTGGTAAGTTGTGCTGTAAATGTAAAAGATTTTTATGTTACAAGTAAATTCTTTTCCTGTAACCTATAATACATCAAATTCCCTAATAGTCCTCCTCTAATGGGAAATGTTTCTGTATCTCATTCATATGAGGGTGGTAATGCTACTCCAAGCTATCAACAATAAGGCTGCATCCCTCAGCTTTAGTCAAAATACAGTTTATATGCTTCTATTGGAATTAACATTGGCCTGATATTTGTCCCCTTGCTAGTGTCTTCTAGAGTAATGATAGCTTTCTACTTTGTCATGTTTTTTACTCTGTGCATTCTTCATGGTTCACCTCTCTGATTGTTTATTCTGGAAGCTCTAGTATTCTCAATTTATGATGCTTTTACATTGTTTTATTAATTTTTATTCACTACATATTACTTTTGGCTAAGAGTCTTGTCTGTTAAAGACTTGTCAAAGTTGTCTTGCGAAGTTGAGATATTTCCATTAGGAATCATCCACTACTGATGTGTGTTTCATGCTCATTGATGACAGACTCACACATACACACCCTTGCTTCAGTTTGCTCTTTTCCTTCTCATTTCTCATACTGCATGATATGTGAAGACCTGTGATAAAGGCTCATCAAAGTTGTCAGAACTCTTTGTTTATCTGAATTAGATTGCTTTTGTCATCCGTTAGTCCTGAAGAAACCTATTTTTCAAAGCATGCCACAAAATGTTCTGTGAGTGCTATAGGTGTGCTGCTGCACATGGTTCTTGGGGCTCCTTTGAATATATAAACTAATGTGCTCTATGTTTCTCTAGGTACAGCCAGAATCTCAACTGTTTTAAAGTGATTGTAACTCTAGTGAAGTTTATTCCATGGTTTACTGACCTTTATTCTATTGCCTACAGTATTTCAGCAAGAAGGTCCTCTGGGCCTTTATTGCCTCAATAGGAAAACATTAGGAATTACCTTTTCAACAGGCAGAATTAGCCCATGTTCTGGGTTGTTGGTGTGTGGTTGTTTTTTGTTTTTTTTTTTACTGCCTATGTTTTTAACAAAGAAAAAGTGTTGGGTTTTGTTTGTTTGTGGTGTTGGGGATTTTTGGCAACAGCTGCCACCTCCCCCATTTCACTGGAAACTTTTTTGTTCTTTTAATACTCTCAAGTTTAGTCTCTGGCTCTTTCTATTAATATGAAATAAGTATTTATGCTCCTTACTGTTAAGTTGCAGGCTCAATGTCATGCTTGCTAATTGTTTTTAATGCTTTTTAAA
Source organism: Elanus axillaris (assembly GCA_026212715.1). Taxonomy (NCBI): domain Eukaryota; kingdom Metazoa; phylum Chordata; class Aves; order Accipitriformes; family Accipitridae; genus Elanus; species Elanus axillaris. The sequence goes on along the minus strand of JANZLQ010000031.1, from coordinate 19,763,605 downwards.
CCTCCAGTAGGTTACTCATTTAACATCTACCCCTGCCCACAAGCACAACAGAATATGGACTCTACTTTTTGCTGGTGATTTTTTACCTGTACCAATCAAACCATATTCCAATTTTCTTTGTCAAATCACTAAATCTTTATTTATGGTCTATCTGGACATTTTCCTTGATGGTTTGCTTCTACAAGGTGTTGATATCCATCCTGTCAGTGGTGTAAGCCTAAAAAGTTCAGAGCATTTGGAACTTGATAGAAATATACAGTACCTTGCAGTATTAATTTCCAGGTTAAACCATGGTAAATATATTGCTTTTCTATTGCCATTTTGTGGTTAGAATGCCTTCCCTTTGTTGAGTTTTTATTTAAATAAGTTTTTCTTCACGTTACTTTTCTTTGTTCCACAAGGCCTAGTAAATTTGAGTGTAGAGCAGTGCCAAAATATCACTGGAAGTAATTTGGCTATGTTAGATCATTTAAACTATGCAATACTAAAATATATTTAAACCTCCCAAATGTTTCTTTTTTATATGTGTCTGTGTCTGTCTGTCATTTATATCACTCTGCTTATCCATATGGAGTCAGAGAAACCAGGTGCTTCAAGTTTTTGTGCCTACATTACATAAGCAATCTTCAAAAAAATATTTTTTTAGGCTTTTAGAATTAGTGACCCAAGTGATAAGACCTGTGCTGAGTTCATTGGGTTTGTATCAACTTCTGATTACAGCAGGATAAATAAAGATCAGGTCCCTACCATTTAGAGAAATATCACTACTGCAAAAGTGTCCTGACATCAGAAGCCTCCTTACCTTTCGCAGATCCTTTGTCTATTTAGTATCCATGTGCAGGATTACATGTTCATATCATTGCACATCTGGAAGAAAATGTGACTGAACACCATTTTGCTAACTCTAGAACAATTAGGAGCCAAAACAATTCTCAGCGTCTTATGGGCTGCTCCCAGGAGAATCAACTGGCCTAGACACATGTTGACATTAAATGCACCTAAACTGCTCCTGTTTCAAATAGTCTTGCTGCATAGAGATGGAAAACAGGTGAGAGAAAAACTTCTGCAGTAGATTTACACTAAGAACTATATGCTTTTGAGAAATTCCCTGAGTGCACTTTTAGCATTTCTGAGGGTTTCCCTTATCCTTAATCTCATTCCATTCATATGTCTTGTGGGCATCGTGCAGTAACAGCCTTCAGGTTCAGCCCTTAGAAGTCTCCACGTATGAGGGCAAAAGAAAAGTTATACTTTCACTTATACGCTTTCATCTACCAAAAATGGAAGAAACTTTTTATCTTAATCTTGCCTTCTTTAGCATCTAATGGAAACGTTTTTCATTTCCTGGTCTGACAAACTCCAGGAATAGTTTAATTTTATTTGGTGTGTGCTATAATGAAAACCAAAAGGAATGTATCTGTAGAGCTATTCACAAGTGCATTTGGACACTTATTCCACCACTCAGAGAGGTTGGTTACTGCTGCAGATTTGGTGCAGTAAAGCAACCTTTCGCCTCTGTCCCCTGCTGTTTCTGACTTTGTGGTAGGATTGTATATTATGGCTCAGTCTCATAAATCCCTTCTTCTGAGTGTTGAATTCAGCGCTATGAACAAAGCCATTGAAGATAGTAAATGCATGGTATTTCTTTCCACATAGTAGATGATGAGCAAAGTGTTCCAGTACAGTAAATGAAGCTGTTGTAGCTAAAGGATTTATGTTCTGTTACAAAGCCAAACATTAATGACTGATTTGCAAGCCTTTTTTTTCCTAAGTCCTCAAAATATTCTGTCAACTGCCTTGCATTAACATTTGTTTGTTAAAATAGTTGAGTCATAAAGTCTAAAATTTCAATGAAAGTCAACCTTATCAGAGATAATGATGTGTAGATATTAATACACTCTCCATCTGTTCCTGTTTCCTTTTATTTGGTGAAAAGGATTCATTCAAGTAGGTAACTTAATCCATAGACTAACTAAACTGATATTTGCATCTGACACTTGATCAGCAAATTAATTTCACACAATGTTCATAATAAAAGAGGAAGGTGGTGTTCATAATATACAAAAGAAGAGGAAGGTGGAAAAGGAAGGAAAAAAAGGCCTACTCTCACCCTTCCACCCAAACCTTGCCTTTCATCGCTGAAATTTTTCTGCCATGCACATAATCCCCACACTTAATGGGCAAAAACTCCACAGTATGTTAGTCTAGGCTTATGATGGTACAAATCTGGAGTTTTTCACTGGCTATAACTCCATGGAAATTCATTAATGTAATCCTGGAGTGATGAACTGAGGAATTAGGCCCTTTATTTTTAATAAACCTCATATTATTACCAGAGTACTTTTCTCTGTTGAAATCTCATTTGCAAATACAAAGCTCGGTCTTGATAACCTAGGCAAGTATATACACCACTGGGACTAGATCTTCTGAAGTTATTGATTTTGTTGAGATTAGCTGGAGCCCTACCTTTTGATATGCTGGGACAATGACACTGGGAACTTGGGCTTTGCCTCATTTGCTGGGAGAAGGCGGTGTGCCCAAGCCTTCCCACAGGTGCAGGGGATGCCCTTTTGGGTGAGCAGCACCTCTGCAGCCATCTGCCAGCTTCTGCAGTCCTGGGCAGAATCAGACCTGCTCAGGTCTGACGGCTTGGTTGGTTGCTGCTGAGGAACATTTACATCTCTCTCTTCCGCTGCTGCGCAGAGACAAAGATGACATTTTGTCAGCCCGTTAATGGGAACTGCCTCCTAACTCAGGCAGCTTCAAGGTCATGTGATCGGTTCATAATTCAGGATTGCAAAATTGCTTCTTCAGAGTGTGAATCTCAGTATGCTTCAAGGAGAAATACATTCTCTGTTTCTCCTCCTACAACTAATTGCCTGGGAGCAGAGTAACAGAAAAGAAAGAAGGCCCTTCAGATTTCCACAGCATTGTCCTTGAAAATGTGAACTGTTCCTCTCATAAATAGATAGGGTATTATATTCAGTAAGAGAATCTAAAATAACAAAAGTGTAATATATACAGCATAACATCCTTTGTTTGCAATTGTCCAAGTTATTTTAGACCAACAGTTTTATTTATTACATGTGTTTTACATTTTTCTTCTAATACTATTAAGGAAGACAACTTTGGATCAATTTACTTGGAAACCATTAACTTAACCAAGGTGCACTCATTGCAGATCTGCTTGGCCTCTTTCCATGTGTTTGTGTATTTCACTCTTCAGGCTAATTTTATTAGTCCTGTTTGTATCTTTTCAGTGTGTCCTTTCCCTATAAATATAAGTTGCTAATAAGTGAGAAAAAGCTCACAGAAAGTACAACAAATAACAAAAGCAGAATGCCTGAAGAACCAAGAATATCACTTCAAGAGGCTCATTTTACTATTTCTTCATGTCTTTGTCACATATTGGATCCTTCAATCTTTTGCCCTTTAAACTCTTACATGTTTCTTACAAGGAGACTCTGATTGGCCTCTGCAATTACTTGATGCTATCCAAGAAATGTAAATGAATTTACCAGCTAATATTGAATTTTCTTTCTTCTGTATTTAATCTAGTTTATTTTCTTGTCCCATTGAACATTTTATAATCCAGGACAGTTTGTAACGTGGAAGGGCCATTAACTGCTGCCTGCGCTGCAGGCAGAAAAACTTACAAGGCATGAAAGACCTTTGTCATCTGGTACATTATGGGGAAAAAATAGCCTTTAAATCAGCAGCACTTACATGCAGCCCCTCTTACTTTTTGGCTGCATTTCATAAGTATCGGACAGGTAATTTCAAAGTTAATAGATCTGCAGATTTGTGTAATCCACAGCTGTTCAGCTATTGTCTTTCCTGAACGTTTCATACACTGCAGATTACTTTCATATATTTGTGTTTGTATAAACCAAATATTATATGATGCATTATGTTTTATAGTGGTACATATGGAAATCTAAAATGTGGGCAGTTTTTTTACACAAATCATTTGAAATGTGAACACAAAACTGAAGACTGAACCCTACTTTTCTTGAGAACAGAAGGAGGAATAGGTGAAATAATGTCTAGTTCTGTGCTGGTTCAAATCTTGTGCAAGGTCTATCCAGAAAAATAGAATATGACATCTCATATCCCCCTTTCCCACTGGTAAAATGGTAGACAAAAGACTGTTAAAAACCAGATACACTTCCAGGACACTCAAAATTAATCAGTATGTGAAAACAGACTACAGTTGCTATCTGGAACTATTTCAACAGATATTTTAGACAGTGTCCTATATGTGTATCTATTGTGTAGATCCACTGTGTTGGATCAGACTAGAAATCCAGACTCTAAGTGAACACACAGGTCCTTTTAATCTCTGAGTATGGAAAATGTTTGTGGGTTGAAGGATTAAGCTACAAATATCACCTTTGGACAGTATTTTTCATTACATTATTTAAATGTGGTTAGCCAAAAAGAAACACTTTTCAGGCAAAGGTAATTTCCACATTCTTTGACTGTACTTTTCACAAATCACTATGAAAATTCAAGATGTCAGTAACAAGAAAATGTATATTTTTGAAACATTTTAATTTTTCTGCTGAAAATAAATTATTTTCTTTGAATTAACAATTTAAGTTTTTTTTTCCTGTCAGTTTGATGTGAAGCTGAATAAGAAACATAAGGTTTTGTTTCAAAATGTCACTTCAGATAATACCAAAAAAATTAAATTTCCAGCAAAGGACATTTTCCTTTGCAGTAGATGCTGATAATATATCTTGTAATGTACCAGCCATCCATCTACAGCAATCAAAACCTGATCCTGTCTTATGATGGCAAGTCATCTTACTGATACAAGTAGTCTCGCTGTTAGGATTAGAGTGCCCCATGTATAGCATTGTTTCTAGGTGGAGGGAGTAAAGAGAAATTTTTAAAAACATTTTGCACATGTCCGCATGAAGAGTCTAAAAAGCCGTAATTCACACCAGACTGTTTTTCTTGGAAAAGAGAAAGGTCTGCCTTTTCTTTCATGTTTTTCCAAACTCATCAAGGTCTCTGCTTAGTGCAAAAGGCAAAAAAAAAAAAAAAGATCACAGGACAGATTAGAAGTGAATTCACCAGTCTTATTTCACAGTTTCTGTGGATTAACTGAGGCTGGAAATCTGCATTGTGTATAAATTATTGTGTTGCATCCATTGCAATGAGAATCAGGATTGGTTTCAAATTAAAATATTGCATTTGGTTTAAGGCAACCATAAACATCTTCATTAGTATCTCACCAGAGTCTGTGATTATCTGAAATAGCACAAAAGTACAGAGAGATTGCTAAAGGGCAAGACTGGTAGTGGGAATATTGTTTTCACACATCCATCAATCATTGTCTTACTTTAAGCTTGGGAACAAATAAAGATGAAAAACCTCACACATAATGACATTCATATTTGTTACTGAATTCTTTTTATTATTGTTTGAGCAAGAATAGAGAAAAGTTCTCTTTTGTGTGAGTGCTGCCCTTTATGCAACACAAAGTAGAGACTTCTTTTTGTATATAAGCTGAAGGTATTTACTAGAATTCTCATTTTGAACACACAAACAAAAATATGCAAGACAATTTAACTTTATAACATCATTAACACAAGTATCTCACAATTCACAGCCACTGCAGCTATAACTATCATTTGAAATGTCACATTCAGAATTTCAAATTAACAGCCACAATTATTTTGATGGTTGTATTCTGCCTCCTACCTTTTATTGGAATGGTCTTTTATCTGCAGGATAATTAGTGCTACTTGTTGAGCAAAGTACTTAAATGATTAAATGTGAAATATTTCAAAGACTGTTATTAGGCTGGTCACCTGTAATGTAGTTGTGTGTGTGTGTGTGTAATAACAATGATTGCTAAATTATTTTGGGCAATGAACAGAAACACTTTTGACGCAGAACTTAAATTAGACTGGAGAGCCTTTTAGGAGAGCTAAATGACCTCTGCTGGTCATAAGTAAAGGAGGGACTGAAAAGGGCTGGAAAAGTGAAGAGTGAATGACTAGAGGAGGAAGGGATCTGCAGCATCTATGGAATTCTTACACTGGAATTAGAAACTACAGTTCAGCCAAGAGGGAGAGTTTTAAGTGGATGACACTGAGTTTGGGGTTGGCTAAAATGGCTTGTGTTTGGATCCAAGTGTTTCTTTGCAATGTTGAGAACTAATGGTAGAGATAATTGCACCAACTGGGGTAACATTCAGCTCATTTGGTCCTGGTGACTCAGCTAGGGAGGGCTAAGTATAATGGCATGTGAGAGCTGTAATACTGAGATTATAGTGTGCAGATTTACAGACTATTAGTGTCGTGAAGGATTAAAAGCTAAGTGAAAGCAATTAAAATTAAGTGAATGAAAAGGAAGCTGAAGCTCAAAAAAAAGGCGTGTGACTTGAGGATGTATTTCAAAGCAAAGTTTTTCCAAACAGATGTGTGTATCTAGCATTTTTTTAGTATGGCTGGAGCCCATAGTCGACATGAAAATGGCAATGTAGTTTGCATTTAGGTGAGGTTTTATCAGATTTGCAGAAGCTAAACAATTCTTTTAAAATTATATACATATATATATATTTATGTTAGTAAGACATTATCCTAGAAGGTAGCTGACTTCAGGTAGTCTATGGGGTTGGTGGTGTTTTCTTACTACTAGGGCATGTTTCTGATGACTAGGATTGATCACAGCCTCTTGGGTTACTTTCTGTGTATAGTAGTTATATGATTTTTGAAGCCATTGAAGATGTTAAGTTACCCTAGAAAAAAGTTGCAGTGAAATTGCAATAAGCCTTGTCCTTGATTTTTCAGGTGTTTTTTCAGTGCCTTTGGTCATTCCTCATTCAAAGCTTGTAGGCCATTGAGCTCTCCTTTCCTCATTTTCTCTAGCATGATTATGACCTTAAGCAGGCAGAAATCCCCTTGAATACTTACTAAAAAGCACCAGCCCCTCAGAACTTATTGGGCACTAGGTAGAGAGCTTGGTAAAGACAGACTCTTGTAACTCTGAAGTTGGACAAGGGAAAAATTCCATAGGATGCAGGAATACAGAGGCATCTGATTAATGCTCCATGCACAGAAATATCAAGAGCTGCTCCTTGTGATCTTCTCTCCCCATTGGCCTCCCCATTTGAGGAAGCCAGAAACATCAACAGGGAGACTGTGTTGATTATGCCATGATATAGTCCAGCTGTGAATAGCAATAGGAAAACTGAGACTTTGTCTGGCTCTAGTATCGATCATTTTGACAGAGAGATATACCAATTATCTAGTGAAACTTCAGAGTGGGGTTTAAGAACTGTATGAAAGTTCATTGGATTCTTGGTTGGTTTTGCATCTATCTTCTGTGTGTGCAGGAGGAAAGGAAAGAGATCTGCAGCCAGAAGCAATGAACAGCAGGTCTTTTGACCTCTTGCCCATATTTTCTATGTGGTAATGACTACTCTTTCCTTCTAACTTGCTAATATCACTGTTTACATGTTTGAACTTCTTGTTGTGATAACATAACTGTAGTTGCTGTCTGATTATTTCATGTTCATATTTTTCTTTATAAGGCACCTAAAAATCCAAGTTCAGGTTTTTCTGCTTCCATATGCACCAATGGAATCAAAAGTTATTTCCTTTTCTAATATCAGCCATTCATCCTTTGTGTAGGTGATTTGGCAGCCTTAGCTGATATTGGCCTATTTTTGTCATTTATGCTTTTTAAAGTCACTAAATTCAGTTTTTGCATTTCAGAATAGTTAGTGATATGCAGTTAAAATAAAATGCAGAAGTGTAACATAGCTTCAATGGTAATTTTGAGAAAACACTCCAAATTATATCCTCCATATAACCTGGCAGGGTAATAAAATTGCTCAGCTTCAAAGTGTATTAGTTCATTTGAGTAGGGCAAAGGTTGCTCATGTTTTCAGGGAGGGTAGCAAGCAATTTGGAAATATTTAATGAGCAGAAACAAAAGTGAAAATCCAACCTATTAAATGTAGAAGCTATTAAGGAGACAGGTGGATAAACAAAGCTGTTTTTCTCTTTGGCTTTGGGTTCAGTTATTAAGGGTGGAAAAATCAGCATAATCCTTTCATTTGCTTCAAATTCTAGGTCAATATTCAAAGCTGTATGTGGGCAGTGGAAGAGTTTTGAAAATTTAGCTTTTGCTTTGGATACTCGCCATCTGGATTCTTGATTGTAGCTGCATACACAGGCCATCAGGACAGCTGTCAGAATAGGTAATGGGTTGTGACACCTTCTGCATGCCTCTCTTCACCATGTCTTCCTTCTTCCTATCTCTTCCACACTGCACACCCTCAGCTCTAGAACAGAAGCAGAAAAAACCTCCAATGTCTGTTTGGTCACTAGACATTACATCAGCAGGTTACACCCACTGGTAATTAGCAGTAATCCTCAGGTTAAACACTGCTTGCCTGAAAGGGGAGAATTAAACATGGAAAACCAGTGTTGGAACAATACTATAGAAAAAGCTACAAAGTTTGATGTTCTCTGTGGTTCCCTGGTCTACGTAAGCCGTTGTAACAGCAAGTAACCATCCACTTACACAACCTCCTGGCAAGGAAGGTCTACTACGTGAATTGATCGCAGTGGTCTCATTTTTCCCTTTTGTCACCCAGTTTGTCTCAACACATGCTATTTGAACACAGCCAGGTCTTATGCTGTTTTCTGTTGTTCCTTGCATCTACATCCAGAAACGCATCTCTGTTCCTGTCATTCACCTTGAATGGCACTTCTTTGGAAATCCCTTCGTATTCCAAGAACACACTAATATCCAGCTAGAGCAAGCAGACACCTATTATGCAAGTCTTTAGAAAATGTAATTGTGCAGTATGTTGGTGGAATAGCTAGAAAAGGACATTTCAAACTTGGTCATGTACCTCAATAGAAGAACATACTCTCTACTTCCTAACATTATGTGTGAAACTGAAATGCTGGAAAAAATTAATTGTTCTGTTGCTTTTGTGGCACTGTGGAAAAGCTCTTTACATTTTTTAAATTAAATTAATCCCAGAGCAGTAACTAAAGACATTATATGTTCAAAATTCCAAAAATGTTCCCTGTGCTTCATACACAGAATTCTAGATTGATTTATGTATACATGAAATACTCAGCTTTGATATTACTAGCTAGCAGTACATTTTATGCATGCTCAATTTTTCCTTAATTTCTTCAAAATGTATATAAAATATTAATATGTGGATTGGGAGAGTTTAGTTCGTTGACTCTAAATTAAGAGTTGGCATTCATTATTTAGTAGTTAAATTCTGGCTTCCAGTTTTTGTCCTCTTTGCTGTTCTAAATATCTTTTTCCTAATCGAAGTGTATACAGTGGTACAACACCAGGTCAAAAAATATCTCCCCAGTATTTAAAAAGAAGCTTAAGTATCTTTATTTAGAAGTCAGAAGGTGATCCCAGTGTACAATGGTTGCTTAACCCTGTGGAGGTGGAAAGGAAACAATATATATTTTTTTTAATTTTACATCTTTCCTTTTCTAATTTTTAATTAGGTTGGATATTCATGGTGACAATTGCAAAAGTAATACATACCTGTAGTATTTAGTTCACCTGAATTAAGTATGTAAACAAGCTATTTCCCTAACTATGACCCAGTCTTGCTATTCTTGCTCACACTGTAAAGTCATGTATTTCTAGACTAATTCTTCCAAGGCTTGTAGGAGTACTTGTGGATGAAGATTGTGCTTAATGTATTGCATAAATTATTGCAGCTCCAATGAAGCCAAGAAAATCACAGGGAATATATTGGCCTATCTAATACAAAATAAGACCTGTTGGAAACAAAATGAACTAATTTTCAGGATGAAGGACCTGATCCTAGAGAAATTTGTTATTTTCTTTAAAAAGATAGTTTAGATACTTAACAATGCAGCACCTACACCTGAGCCAGTCATGTCAGACTTTCCTCATATTCAAGGGAGAAACAAACAATTTTAGAGCATACTTCTTATTCTAAGATTGTTATCTATTTAGAGATGTAAGGAATCACACCTTAAAGTAGCAGTTTTTATCTGGCGAGGACAACTGAAGTGTCTAACTCGGGTACATATGCCTACATTAGGCAATCCTAATCCCCTTATTTTGATGGATCCCATCCTAGCTCCTGAAATTTTCACTGTACAAAAGAAGAAACCAACCAAAATAATAAAACAAATATATCAAAAGCCCAAATGCAGCAACCTATTTCTAGATCTTCTACTGTCTGTGCAATATAGTCAACTAGTAATGAATGTGAAAGTAGCAGAAACAAAAGTGGAATAGCCACCAGAGCTCTTGTTGAAACACATATCTCTTTTTTTTTTTCCTCTACTGCTTGTGCTGTAAGAAAGTAAAGTATGATAGAAATGACCAAAACTTAATGGAAAATGTCTTAAACAGTGATTTGGAAATTTCCAAAAGATTTTGAAATACAAGCTTTTTTTTGCTTTTTTTCCCCCTCTTTTAGGTAGTGTCTGATTTGTACTTATCTTCTGTATCTGATCTGCTACTCATTAAATTGTCATTGCTTCTCCTGAGGCTTCCAGGCTTTGGAGTTTGGCTGGGAATTTAGTCACAAGACAAGGCAGAAGCAGGATGAGGTTGGTTGTTTCCTGATTCTCCCACTACCTTGCCTATCCTCCCTGTATTAAAGAACTAATTTTTCAGGTATAGGCTTTTTTCCACGAGGACCCTTCTTTAGGTTTAATTTACTATTCAAAATTCTCATTCTCATTCTTCATTCTGTGAACATATTGATAAAATGTAAGGGAATGTGCTGATGGCAACACAAAAGGTGAGATTTATCATTCATGCTTCACTCTTTAGCATCTTCACTAACACAGAGTTCTTGGTATGCTCCCAAAGATGAAAAAAGGTGAAAAATACAGTAACTGTCTTAACGAGATGAGGAGAGGGAAACAAGGTTTGATGGCAGCTGTTCTTCTAGACATTGATACGGGAGCTCAGAGGTCAAGAGCAGACATTGCAGAATGTTCCTGGGGAAGCATCACGCCATCTCATATCACCTAAATGTCTCTTTTATTTGCTACTAATAACACTATGCTATGGTCAACTATATAATAAAATCCCATCAGTAGCAGCAGAGTTACTCATGCATGACTGACTAATACCTCCAGTGTCAATAGATAGAGTTTAAAAAAACCTGTAGCACAAAAGGTCAGTTCTGCTGTCACTTCGTCAGTGGAAAGAAGTGCATCTTGTCTTCCTTGGGTCAGCATGATCCCGCACCTAATTACTTATATAAATCATAAACTGCAGATGTGTTATTATGTCAGTGATAAACAGTATAAGAATCTGTCCATTTTCAACAGGCTATTGGCTAACTCCAACTTCTTCACAAAAATGAGCAGAAGTATTAAACACAGTCTTACATTTATTGAAGCAATATACCACCATGTGATTTAAAAACTTATTACTGAATTAGTCACTATTTTACAAATCTCAAATGTAACAAACTATTCAGATTCCTGCACAGGTCTAGAATCACCATCAGATCTGTGGTGCACAACAAAACCAAAAACCTCTTCAGCTAAATGATTGTTAGGTTATTTTTATATTTAAACCTCCTCATTTAAAATAATTATAAATTAACAACATTTTATGATTTGAAAGATGATGGTAGTGATACGTCTTTCAATTATGGCTTTATGACCATAGCAAGTGGACTGTGTGATTCACACCTACAGCTATTAAGGTGTCTTTGTTATAACCTCAGGCCTTTATTTTATCCTAGATGGACTTCATAAAATGATGGTTCCCACCTTTGGGATTTATTAAGCAGATATGTTGTCCTTCAGAGTTCTGACAAAGGTCAACTTCAGAACATTGCTGTTCCCTACAAGCAATTACCAGAAAATACTAGTATTGGAAATGGTTGATATCTTAAACCTCAAGATAACGGTGCTGGGACATTCCAGCTCCAGAGCAGGCTTCATCTAAATTCTACACAGTTGACTCCAGAAATGTGTCAAGTGGCTGCCATCTCTTTTAATACAGTCAAAGTGTTCTATTTTTAACAATGGGCTTAATTTAATCAGCATAGTTGGAATTTTGGCTATGATGAGGGAAAGGACTGTCATTATCTCATTTATTTAAGTTGCCCCAATTTTCCAATGTGAATGCAGTTGCTGAGCAGAAAAATCCTCATAAAATTGTCAAATCTTGTTCCTGTTTTGGGTCTAGTCAGAAATCTGCTTCATGACACATCATTTGAAATATAAAGAATAAAGAGCGATGCACTCCAGTGACATAACAATAGCAACTTTAGAATAATTGAATTGCAACATATTATATGCCACCTTGTGACCTTGGGATCTGTGAATATCTGTATAAAGATGCAACAAAGTGAAGAGGAATAACAACACTGCTTCTAATAATGGAGAAAGAAAAAATACTAATCCACCAAAGTACAGATACCAGAGTTGTATAGCTGTTAATAAATTATAATGAATATTCTAGGCCTTGGGAACATTCAGAGATGCGAAAGCCTGGCTTATCTGAGTTAAAGGGCTTAAGAATACATACATGCACAGGGAAAGGAAGGAATCCTCCCCTCTTATGAACTACATTAAAACAAACAAACAAACATACAAACCCCAAAGCCTTAACCATTTTCTGACCGATTTTTTCAATTATTTCTACCTGGAATTATTTGTCTTCCCTAAATTAAAGTAGCAGTTGACAAGTCCATATATTTCTTTTAAGGCTAAGGATTACTGAAGGATATCTGAACCTCCTTCTCAAACTCTCACACTCCAGTCCAACTGTAGCCTTTTTCACTCCAGATACAATTCACTTAGCAAACTTACCTGGAATAGATCTAAGTGTTGATCAGAAAGATGAAAAAAATCCAGACATGGGAATTTTATTCTTTATTCTACCATATTCTCCAACAGAGTTTTGGGAACCACAGTGTACTCATAACAGCCATTGAGCAAATTACTAAATTTGGGTCTTTATATCGCTTATTGCAAAGGCACTAATTTTGAATTGAAATCAGAAAATAAGCTTAGTTTGCTTCTGAACTAAGAACAAATTTTATGTATGACCACTGATTTAGCTGCAGCTAGGCTGATGCAAAACTGATGTGGAAGTAGTAAGAAAATTATAAGAACAATCTGAAAACATCAGTGCAAAATGTGCTGTATGGATAGGCAGGAGCTTGCTGCAGAATGCAGCACATATAATTCTATCTTTACGTTTCATGTAGAATTATATGTGTGCATTTATCACGAGTGCTCTCCTTCCACTAATGACAGTTGGAAACTGTAGTGCATTAGAAATCTGATAAGCATCAATTCCAAATTGCTTCTAGGGTCTGGTGTAAATTAATTAATATCTTCTGTTCTGACATAAATTCAAAGGCTACAGTTGTCAGAAGCATATACTGGTATAATTGTAGAATATACAATATGTATTGATAAGTATTCTAAGAGGAATATAGATATAATTATATGCAACTGTACTTATAATGATACAAAATCAATGTTATTTTCTACTGATCTTCACAAAGGCATAAAATAGATTTAATGCTAATAGTTCTGCTGATTGAACATATCCTTATGCATATTTATGAATACAAGATAGCCAGACCACCTCAGAATAAAAAGAAGCACAGCTCTTAGTAGGACATTTCCTAGCTAAAGCCATAAGAAAAATAAAAGTTAATTGATAAAGAAAACAAGAAAAGAAAGCCACAGAAAGCTGTAGGTGAAAAAATTGGTCTCAGTTTTAAGAACAGATTTTTGTATAATTCTAATGCTTTCTTCTAATGGGTCTAAACCACATATTGTCCTATTGTACTTCAAGTATTATGAAAAAAAAAGAAAATATGAAATTATTTTTTTATTTCAATATCTTCAGTTGCATGAACTCCTTGTTTCAGGCAGGTCTTTATAAACTGGAGAAATCCAATGATATCCAAATACGATTTGAAAGATTTTGGAAATAATTAATTTTTTCTAAATGTCAAAGGTGACAAATTTTGCTAGGAAAATTCCCTTAGAAACAGTTATTTTAAATTAAATATTTCATCATTTCTCCTTCTTCTATTTCCTCTCCCTCCTTCCCATAGCTGCTTTTTTGTCAGGTCATGGGGTTTCTTTTCCAGCACTTTTCCTCCCCTAACTTTGTGAGTCTACCTTCTTCCTGCTCCTCACTACCCTTTCTTGCCTCAGGAAGCATAGTGAGCAGAAGACTCCGACCTTCAGTGTTTCCTGCAGCCCTTGCTCTGGGACCTGCAGCTCTGTTTTGTCTCCTGAGGTGAAATGTCAGCCTATGCTCTCTCTTGCCTCGAGGGGTGAGAGGGGGAGGCTGGTGTGCTGGTGGAGCAGCCTGCTGTTGGTCTCACCATGGGATGGGACTGGTGAGCGGCAGTCATGGAGTCTGCTGGGAAGAGGTGGCACCCAGCCACAGCTGCCCTGGTGTCCGTGTCAGAGACAGTGGCCACCAAACCTGCAGTCCAGGCTCTCTAGAAATTGTACATATGAAAAGTAGTAACCGCGGTCATGCCTTAAAGGGACAGCTCCCGTGTCAGAACTGTTTCACATGGCAATCAAATCCTGGTGGCAGGTAACAGCCCTTGCTGTATCACCTTGTATCTACAGCTGCCCATGGGGTTCCCATGCTTCTAGCTCTGAGCTTGCATGAAGGTCCTTGCAGCTCTTGAACATGAGAAGACTTCATGTCACACACACAGTATCTCTAAAACAGTAGCAAGTGTCATCTTACTTTAATTTTTGATATAAAATATTACTGCTATTATTGCTTCAAATATAAATATGGATTCTTGAATTCTTTTGAGATAAATTATAAAGGTGAAGAGAAAATCTCCAGGGTGGATGTTGCAGAATCAAATAGTCAAACTCGAAGGCCCATCTTGTATGTGTTGGGAAGTCAAACATCTGACAGCTGATCCATGAGGGCACTCTGCTTATAGCAGCCTCACCAGAAAAACAGGAAGGAAAACCATTTTTAGAATGAGCGTACCTGTGAACTTAAACATCTAAAGTAAAAGCAAATAGCCAGTTTGAGAGTGAGACACAGTGGAGGGGCTTGTTAGAAAGGAGCCAGAGCTCTGTACAGTGCCAGCTGAGACCTTGAGAAGAGGACAGTAGGGGTGAGTTATATTGCTAAAGATTTAACATAACTTCTGTACAGGGAAGCCATGACTCACAAATTTGAGTTTTTTGAAGGAGTCAGCCAGCACTAGGATACCATGTCAGTAGTCAATACAGTGCCCTGAATTTAATTAAATTAAAATGAAATTAAATGATGTCTTTTATGTTTTAAAAAATATTCTATCATGGATAGGAAGTGAGTTCTTTTTCTTTAGATTAATTAGCAGTTGAAAGAAAAATTGAAACTTTATTACAAACACTGAGCTGAATCAGAGAAAACCCACATGAATATTTATGTGACTGGAAATTATTAAGTGAAAAATAAAAATTGCCATAGCTTACTCATGACTACCTCAATGTTTATAGAGAATGGATAGCTGTTGGCAGAGTGGCTGAAGAGGAAAATCAAAGCTGTGTGAAAATGGCTTATCTTTGGCTGGGGAGAATGTACTTAGACCAATTAATGTAGACATTATATCATATAGCTACAAAGTGCCAATGTTTAGGAATAGTCTGAGTAGCCAAGCTTTGGTCACTTGGAAAGTATTCTCAAAGATTTTACTTTTTGTCTCTACTGAGTTATCTAAGTCTTCATTGCATAAATTATATCTTGAATACTTTCAGTGAGTTAAATTTCACTGCTTTTATGATAATATAGGAGTTCCTACACATTTGCTCTGTCAAATTGTGTAGCCTTGGGATTGTTCTTGACTTCATTTTGTATATTTCATCATATATTTCCTGCATTGGAGAACACTATTAACCCTTAAATATAGTATACTTGGAGAAAGAAAAGAAAGGAATCAATATCACAGCTGAAAGGAAGCAAAAAAAGAAATTGAATGGACATATTCTGTTAGAACTACCTGCAGTTTTGCCTGGGAGGAATCTGGTAATGTATTCTCCTCCCTGGGAGCTCAACATATCTGTGTTAGTATTGCTGTTGCCCATTGTATCTGAAGCCTCAGGAATTTGAGGACTTAAAGCTTTATTCTGCTCTTTGATGAGAATTTCCTGATTTATTTTTTCTTCCTTCTTTCTTCCACTCTCATTTCCATTGCTTGTGATGAAGAAGTACGAGCACTTTTGGGGATTTGGCTTTGCTCTGTTTCAATAGTACAACAACAATATTTCAAGAGCTATTGGCTTTGTACCCTGCTTCCCTGGCTTTGGCAACCCAGCACTATGAGACATTTCTTTAATTACTTCCTTAATGCACACTGTTGCGAACACTCTGCCTCTGTAGAATATATGGTTGATGTTGTCAGGCTTCATTCTAACTGCACAGGAGAAAAATTTATATCCCATCTAATTTGGTATTACCATGGATTGGAGTATATGATGCAGACCTTTTAAAGTACTGACAATTTTCAATGTGATATTTCAGCACATTTCCAATACTAATGATTTATGTAGCTAACTTTATAAACTGCAATTTTATAGAAGTGTTAAATCATGTCTTCATCACATAAATTGGTGGCTTTTCTTCTGCCTTCATAAATGAAAAATTTGAAACCAATACTGCAACTAAACAAAATTGTCATTTTATTAAATCTAGCTTATGATTCAATAATTCTGTTGAACTGCTATTCTCATTTAGATATTAATCTTCTGCATGTCTTTTAAGAAGCATATAGAGTCCTGGAATGTGGAAATGAGGAAGAAAGTCAGGTTCATAAAGCTCCAACTTGCATACAGCCAAGGCAGTGATTTAACCTAGTAAAAGACATATTCAATGCTTGCAGAAATAGCCTATTTTAGAAAGAGTCGTGCCATGAAAGTTGGTGCATAATACTACTATCCAAACAGTGATCATGCTGTGGTGGGTTGACCATGGCTGGCTGCCAGATGCCCACCCAGCAGCTCTCTCACTCGCACTCAACAGGGCAGGGGGAGGAAATAACAAGAAAAAGCTCAAGATGAGATAAAGACAAGGAGGTCACTTAACCAATTATCATCATGGGCAAAACAGACTTAACTTGGGAAAATTAATTTAATTTATTGTCAATTAAAATAGAATTGGATAGCAAGAAACAAATTGAAATTAAAACAACACCTTCCCCCACTCCCCTTTTTTCCCCAGGGTCATCTTCACTCCTTCATTCCAAATTCCTCTTCCTCCTCCCCCAACCCAAGCAGTGCAGGACAGGGAGACAAGTAATGGGATTGTGGTCAGTCCACAAGAGTATGTCTCTGCTGCTCCTTCCTCTTCAACACTTTTCCCCTGCTCCAGCGTGGGCTGGACTTCCCATGGGCTGCAGTCCTTCAGGAGAAACCTGCTCCTGTGTGGGCTCTCCACAGAGCACAGTTCCTTCAGGGCACATCTACCTGCTCCAGCAGGTAGGAAAATACAATGTATTTCATTAAAAACAAAAGTATTTGGAAACATAGATTCATACTCTTTTTTTATGTCATTGATATTCACAAGTAGCATTTGACCTTTAGGGACAGGGTATGGTTTTCAGCTTCTTTGGAGTAACCAGATCTGACCCTTTTATAACCTCATTTTTCTGTTCATATTATTCTGGAAGGTGAAGTATCTGTTTGGAATTATGTTGGGGGAGAAAATATGTCTTTTCTTGATGCTAGGATTACTTTTTTGTCAAGATGAGTCTTATGACAACTTTCTGTAATATTCCTCTGCTCATCTTTTCATACCCATGGATATTTTGTAGCTTTATTTTTTTCTTGGAAATGCATGAGGAACTAAACTACACAGAGGATTATCTCAGTTTAAACTTTACAGATTTGGATCTCTGTAATTAACTTTTTCACCATGAGCCACTTACAGAAGGACATGGCAGTTTATATAGAACTGTAAAATCATGAGGCAAAATAACTACCTTGGAAGATCAAGAATCTTTTCATTAAGACTTGAAAAATAAACTGTATACAAAGAAAATTTTACTACAGCTTTAGGAATATTGTTATTTTAATTTCATGTTGATTTCTTGAAACTGTGCATTTGAAATATAACAAGACCACCACCAAACATCATCTCATCAAGGCAAATCCCACTAACACTTCATTAAGAATACCTGTTGTAGCTAGTCTTCCTAATCACATAGTGGGAAACAGCTGGGACCTGTTAGCTTTCTCTATTTACTTTCCATCTGTGATGGGTTGACCCTGGCTGAACGCCAGGTGCCTACTAAAGCCATTCTGTCGCTCCCCCCTAATTCGCTGGACAGAGGAGAGAAAAAATATAACAAAGGGCTTGTGAGTCAAGATAAGGACAGGAGAGATCATTTACTAATCACTGTCACGGGCAAGACAGAATCAGCTTGGGGAAAATTAACTCAATTTATTACAAATCAAAACAGAGTAGGGTAATGAGAAATAAAACCAGATCTCAC
>JANZLQ010000031.1:19729617-19741430 GCA_026212715.1 Elanus axillaris | reverse complement strand
CAGCTACCAATGCAGAACACAGCACTATGAGGGCTGCTATGGGCAGAATTAATTCCATCTCAGCCAGACCCAATACACAGCTCTTCATGACTGTGGGTTAGCAATGCAATACATATCTTCATTGTTTTGACAGTAAGAAGTGTATTTTTTTCTCTTTTGTTAATGGAAGCTTCACTGCAGATATTATTAATGGCTGTTAGTGTGTCTTGTAAATTTTGTGACTTTGCTCATGAGATTTTCCATGTTTGCATCTTGTCTCCTTTTGTATTCTGTGTGTGTTTGGGTTTTGTTTTGTTTTTTTTTGTTTTGGTTTGGGTTTTCTGTTTGGTTTTTTTTTATTGGAAGGAACTGGGGAAATGTGTTTTATGGTAACGTTCTTTTTATACTGGCTTTAGTGTTGAAAAACTGTATCACAAGAGGGAATGTAGATGTGCTAGCCACTCTGTCACCTGAGATGATTTTAAAAGGGGTCCCAACTACTGATGTGATGGATCTGTAATTGCAAGCACCTAAGAGCTAGGCATTGCACTATTCAGAGTACAAGGTCTCCTCTGTAGAGCTACAACTTCATAACCTGCTGAAGTTATGAAACTGAGCTGATATGGAAAGGGGTGGACCTGCCTGCCTTCCCCTTCCCTTCCTATAAGGCATTTCAGCCTCATCTCTGTGTCAGTATTAATTATGCAGTGAATTAGATCACCTTGCCAACCTGACACTGTATTTGCCCTCTCTTGCTGTAGTTGTCTATAAGATCAGTTCCCTGAAGCAGTTTACCCCACAAGGTTGTGGTTGCAACGGATGGGGAAGGGAATGTGCCTTCCACCAGAACAGAGGAGGGGGGAGCAGCCTGGGCTAAAACCATCTTACAGCGTCCTGGAGCCACAGCCGATGTAGAGGGGGTGCTCATCTGCATGACCCTGGCTATAGTACATGACTGAGGAACACATTATGGGTTGCCTCTAACAGTAAGAACTGGAACTATGAAGCTTCTTAAACCACCTGTAAAATTTGTGTCCAAGAGCACCCAATTCCTGGTCCCTGAACTCTCTTTGATTGGTTTCCCCCTTTGTGAGCTGGCGAGGACAACACTCTCCTTTTCCTGGGCTTTGTATGGCTTCTGTATTTCTATAGCCAAGTTGTCAGGTGATGGGCTGTCCTTTTGCATGTCTGTGTGCAGTGCCTCGTACAACAGCACCGTGACCTCAGGGGAGGAGGGGATAGGAAGAAGTCAAGGATATCTCTCACTATTACAGTGATACGAATAAAAAATAGCAGTGTGTTTACTGGGATTGAAATCTGTAACCCTGGCCAATGGTAACTATAATTCATTCTGATTTCTAGTGCCTGTCTATAAATTGAGTGTGGATGTTGGTTGCTGTCATCAATTAACCCTTTCTTTTTACTGAGTAGTTCTATAAATAATTATATAAACCCCATGTAAATCATCACAAATGTGTTACAGAATAATTCTCAAGATAATTATATCTCAGTAGGTACGTGCAAAAATGAAACCTGTTCCTAGAGCATTTCTGGTTGCTAAGAAACAGTTACTTCAGTCGTAGAAATTGTCTCTCACACCAGATACGTTATTCTGGCAAATTGGACTTTCAGATTGAGTACCAAGGGAAAGGGGAACAATCAGAAATAGAGACAATCGCTATTACAGAGCTGCATGGGGTCTAGTATAGGTGTGTCAAAGATTCTGGTTTTATATCTGCCTCTGTTTCTATAGTCATGAAGCTTTTTTTTTCCTTCCTTTTTTCTTCTTCTTTATTTCTTTTATCTCTCCCCCCACCCCCTCCTTGCCCCTCAAGCATCTGATAAGGCAGCATACCATAAAGTCTGGTTTCTTCTTGGTGGGGGAGGGATAGTAAATATGATGCTCAGCAGTAGCTGTTTCCATCATCTTTTCAAAAAATAAAAAACATGTTATGGGATTTAAGGCAGCTTTCAGCAAAAGCATGTGGGGCAAGAGGTGCTGCTTTTTACAATACATGAAGCAGATGGGAAAGGTAACAAAGTCCATTCTGTGTCTGTTGCTCTGTTAGGTGACCCAGACTCTTTCTCCTTGCCAAGCCAGCGCTGTGCCTCAGCCGGGTGTTGGGGTCCCTGGGGAAGGCAGGGTGTTTGCCTGCAGGTGACCTTGTGGGGCTCCAGGGGCTGCTGAGCCCCAGATGGGATGGACGGACCCCCCCATCCCTGCACAGGACGGACCAGGGAAAAACACCTGCGTGAGTCAGGGGCTGCAGTGTCAGCCAGGACTGAGCTCAGAGTTTAGTAAATTTGTTGGACTGTGAGAAATGATACCCATGCTGTGAGAATGAAAACATGGAAAATTTCGGAAGAGGCAGTACAGCAAGAAATCACTGACTTCATTCATTAGACCTGGGAGCAGTTAGTGTGTGTGTTTACAGCTCATTTACTCTTTACATAAATTATAAATTGGCCAGGGTCGTCTTCAGACTGGTCTATGTTTAAACCTCTGTTGTTACAGATTCATATTTTGTTGACTTTGAAATGCCTTTTTTTTAATATTGCAATTATATTATGTTACTATTGAATAAAATAACAAAAAACCAGCTAGCTTTCTGTCAAAAGCAATGAAAACAAATCAATCTTTGCTGAACTCCATGTTTTAAATCTGAAGCTGTTACAAATTCTGAACTATGTTACTGTATTTTGTGTTTAAACATCTTGGCTAATTAAATTTCTAGTCGAGTTTCTTTTGTAGCTTGCTCAAAGATTTATAACACTAAAGATCAGAAGGTTGAATCAAGGATTTAATAAAATGTGTTGTACAAAGAAAGAAGTTGTGTAGGTGCATAGAATAATAAATGCTCATTTTAGCACTTCTCATGTGGTTGTAATGATAATTACTGCATGTCTATTGAAATTAATTTAAATTTCAATCTTACTTAGAAGTTTAAACATGTCATTAATTAATTACTTTATGTAAACAGATTTGAGTTATTGCTGAAAACCTAGGGAAAAAAAGGGTTGCTATTGTCATGTATAGCTTTCCCATTACATTTCTGTATGTTTGCGAGGTAGTGTGTCCATGTATACATATAAGCTGCCATAGAAATGTGTTGCAGTCATTTGTAGATCTTACCAGAAATCTATGAAGTATTAGCCTACTGTGTGCTACTCATATCATGTTATAGGTAATGGATTTGTATTTTCTATGTTTGAGATAACAAAACTTCAAGAAATGTTTCCCAGGGGTTTTCTTCCCTATGAGTGATGGGATGACACTTGTAAGAGCTATCTGTCTGCTACTGTAACAGATAACTAAGGAAGCTTTAAAAAAAGAGGCAAGAGAAAAATGGGTTCAAATTCAAAATAAATTGCTGGTTCTCTAAATGTTATGTAGCATGGCAAACTATTAAAAAGTTGTTTCTGCCTGATATCAAAGGGTTGTGTGGTGTGTTCGGGGTTTTATTTTTAAATTATGTCTTTCTGAAGTGTACTGTGTTCCTTTGCATTGTTTGAAAATCAGAGTTATAAGCTGACCTTTGAGGGAAGCTAGAATTTGACTGCTTTGTAATTCAAGGCTGAAAAGGTGTAAATTGGATTGGATCCAATTTTTTGTGTTTAGAACATTAACAGATGCTTTGAAAAGTAACCCAAACAATGGGGGAATTGGCTTTCTGAACTCTAATTTACTTTGCATCAGAGAATGACTGAAGCATTGCCACATGATCTTTAAATAAGCTTTCTTGGGCAAACATTCCTCAGGGGAAGGATCAAGCCATGTTTTTACAAATCCATGCTCAAAACTGGTATTAGTCATACCTTTGAAAAATTAGTGATTACTGTTGAATATTTCTAAGGAACTGTAGCTGAATGGACTGGGATACAAAGCTTCTGTCTTTATATATTCTCTCCAGTCCACCTACAGCTATACCTGAGTGGCCTTTATCAGAAGGCTTGAAAATATTCTGTAAGGCATTTTTTAGATTTTTGTATCTGCTTTCTTCATAAAGTGACATTTTAGTGGGTCTGATTTGGGAGGTCACAGCTTCCACTTGAAGACACTATGACGATAAAAGAGTCCCTAGAAATCCAACCAATGCTGTACATTGGCATTGACCTGCAACTCCCTAATCTCCATAGCAAGAGTGTCAGCTTTGGATCTGAACTTTGAATTTGGTGCCACTGAGAAATGCTGGGCCGAGGTGAATCTCTGGAGCTCTGTCCTCTTCCACATGTTCTTTACTCTTGGGTAAAAAAACCCAGACCAAACCCAACAGTCTTTTATCTGGCCTGTCAAAGGCAGGGAAAATTGCCATTTTGACCTGCAGGTCTCTTTATGGCGAAGGGCCAGCACTTAGCATCCTCTGTCCTCCTTGTTCCTATAGAGGAGGTGTAGATGAAAGCTCTCTGCCTTGTGGCTCTGCCTCTCTGGGCTGTTGGCAGCTGTTAGGAGCTAAAGTGGGGCTTGGGAGGTTGCTCCAAGGTGGGGGACTAGGGTGTTTCTCTCTCTCTCTTTGTGCTGCACGAGGTTCAGCTGTGTGGTGGATTGAACTTTGTGGCTCTACTGAGCAGAGTGATAGTACATGAAGTTAATAAAGCGTTCAGCAATAAACATTGTTGGCTGGAATTATTTCTCCCTAGTCAGATTCTAAAGCAAAAATAGATAATCCAGCATGAGATTCCCTTTATATCTGCAAGTGCCATTGTTACACAAGGAATTGCATGTATTGATTAAAATCTCTTAACGGAAGAGAAGGGAAATGAGCTGATGACAGTTCAAAAATTATCTTTTTCAATAGCGTATGGCTTAAGGCCATCCAAGGAGGAGAAGAAAAAACTAAATTGACGTGAAGCTGAAAAGGGAATACGTTATCATCTGTTTGAATAGAGAGATAAGGCAAAAAAGGAAAAAAAATTGTTTGAAATATGCTTTATTAATACATTTGAAATATGACAAATAATACATTTGAAAATTAGGGATACAGAACTGGAAAACTCAAAGATACATTTCTTAGAGTATAAATTTTTTGTTTTCCAGAAGGAACATCTTTGTCCATTTCTTTTAGTCACTCATGTCTTTTACAGAGATTGAAGAAATATAAAATATTAAAATGGCAACAAAGCAAACAGCTGTAAATTTTGTATTTTACTTATGTAAGAGCTATGTTATTTTGAAATAAGTACTTGAAATGCGGTGGTTTATTCCCATAAATGTAATGGTTTTCCTTTCCTTTTTTTACTTCCTTTTGTGATACTACTACCCTTTTTCACTGGGTGAAAATTCAGAAAATGCAGTAATAGTTACAATGACTTGATAAATTTTCAGAAGGCACTGCAGTGTGAAAAAGGAAGACCAGATATGTCTTTCATTTGATTCTGTTCTGATATAAATAATTATTTTGATATAGTGTAAGTATTTTTACTGTCATAAATATGTGCTCCATATGTAGGAATAAGCCATCACTGTAAATATCTCATTGTTAACATATAAATAGCACCTTGGGAACATCTATAAATGTATTGGCCTTTATTAACATTTCTAAAGTTTTATTAAGATGAATGCAGAAAGTATGCAGCAATACTGAACAAATCAATTTAAGCATATTGTCATGATGGAGCTTCAGTAATAAATCAAATTCCAAAATAATTATTCAAAGGTAACACCAACCAACCTGTAAATATCTTGTCTTCTTTCCAAAAAAAATTATAGTAGGCAAACCAAAGCTAAATAATTAACATCTATCATCATTCAGAAGATGATGATGGGGGAAACCCATGTCCTTCTTCCAACAGAAATACTAAATGGTATGAAAAGCTAAATATGAATCTCCAGGCAAATGCTACGTCAGCATGTACAAAATTTGGAGCAGATATTAAAATCCTAACCTGAATCTAGATTTTATGTCCAGTCTTTTATGGAACAAACTAACTTAATTTCTTACATTTGAATATTGCTGTACTTTGGAAGTTGACTCTTGTAGCTACTTGTATTGAAGAGGTTTATTTTTTTCCTTTCTTCCTCAGCATTGAACTCTAGATTCCAAAAAGGTACTTGAAATCTTTTTCTTTATATTTATGGACAAAATTAGCCATTCCAGCTCACATAAAAGAGAAGAAAGTCTGGCAAAAGGGGCCAGCACAATGAAGCAATGGGGAGGGGGGAAACAAACCAAAACCAACCAAACATCTGTAAAGTTCTTTGGTATAGGCTGTAACTCTTAAGAGAAGCCTTGGTAACAGATTTCTTGTAACAAAACCTAAAATATTTTACACAAAGAAAATTTGATGTAGACATTAGAACTGGAAAGATACCAATCTTCAAAAATATTCTAGATTGTAACCTCACAACCATAAATTTCCTTTTTGACTGTGCTATCCCCCTTTGATGTTAATTTCCCACAGATCCGTAAATAACAGAGTTTTAATTTAGTGTTTCAGGCATCTGTAGAGAGGAAGTTCTCAGTGACGTTTCTGAAGGAAATATTATATATTTTATATAGAAGAAAGAACCTGTTCCACAAAGAGAGGTATCTAGGGGACAGAGGAAAAGAAATGAGATATTTCTGGTGGTACAGTGATAATACAGCATCATTGTGCAAAGTTCAGTTTGGAATGGACAATAACACATAATATGACATCTACATGACATAGGAAGTCACATCACTTTCAAAAGAGACTTGAGCGCTTGAACCTTATTGCTAGAAGCCAATGGCATTTAAGCTTCTAAGTGCCACAGATGTTGAAAATTAGACTTAATCTGTTTTGTTACTTGCTTTTTTTCAGTTTCTCTTTTACATTTTATTATTTTTTTTAGTAGCCTGTATTTTGGAGATTTATTTTTTTTTTAATGTACACCAGGAAAGACATTTGATAGTCATTTCAGGACAGTCCTCCTTTTTATGAAGAAAAGACAAGGCTCTTGGGTGAAAAATTGGTCCATATACATGTGAACTATCTACTGTGCCCTCAGCAAGATCGTTACAGTCTATCTGGAGTGCTATGGACATGCCACAGAACAAATATTGGATTACATTATGCCTATAAACCTCAGGCATTGTGCACTTTTCTCAATTATTCACACATAATCACTCCAGCAGATTACACTTTAGGATGATGGGAGGTTGCCTAAAATCAGACAGCCATGAAGTACCTTTATTCTTCAGTGTGTTCTTGGAATATATTAATCTTGAAGCTTAAATGCACAGTGATGAGTTTACCTATTTGGAAAAGATGATGATGATTGCAGATCTGCCAGATAACAAGTTAATTGCTATATTTAACTTAGATTTAACTTAGTTATTGGGAATGAAAGGCAGGCTTTTTTTTTTTTTCTCTAAAGGACACTTCTAATGACAATTCTTTCTTATGTGTGGTATGGCTAGTCATTTGCAGTGGATAGGGTTGCTGCTCAAAAGTCCTGCTGTCAGAAATAACAAGTATGTTAAACTGGATCACTTGAACTGGTAATAGAATATTACTATTATTAATAAAACTATTTGCTTTGTGAAAAATGTAGTATGCCTAAGGAATTTTTAAAGTATAAAACTAGCTGAGGTGATGGTGCCTCTGCTTTTCCCACTCAACTTGACTTTTTCTTGTTGTGAATAGAATATAGAATAATATTGGGTACAGAGGTGAATTTTGGAAATTCATAACATCTAATGAAACCTCCTCATATAACCATTCATGCCTAACGTGCATTTTAATAAATTAACAGCTGTGAATAATGCATAGAATAGAAGTAGAATATACTTGTCAGTCTGACCAGGGTATCTTGGTAGAAAGTGTTCAGTATGGTGAAACCTGGGGCAATAGCATCAGAGAATATTCTTCATTTTTAAAGATGAGGTGGAATTTATTTTAATGACAGCTGACTTCGGCATATACATCTGCTGCAAAACCTCACTTTAAAAGTAAGTGAAAATATCCTGCAGAAACTACTGCAATGGTAGACAATTTTGAGATCAAAATGCAGTGTTTTCAAGCATATATATTAGCTCATCAGAGACTTGTAAATGTTACCCTAGCTGTGACTGCTCCCATTTTCTTTTGTAAAATGAAACAGATAAAATGTTTTTGGTTTTTTTCCTCCTTCATTTTGCAGTAATTACAAATTGCAGAATAGCTGAATTTAGAAGATACCTCTGGAGATCATCTGGTTCAAGGGTCTACTCAAGCAGGGTCAGCCAGAGCAGATTGTTCAGGTTGAGTTCAGCTGGGTTTTGTATACTTCCACACAAGTTCTTCATAGATCCCACAACCTTCCTGGGCAACCTGTTCCGCAGTTCAACAACCCTCACAACAGAATAGTATTTTCTTATGTTTAAGTCGAGTTCCTTGTATTTCAGTTTGTGCCCATTGTCTTGTCATCCTGTCACTGGGCACCACTGAGAAAAGCCTTTACTCCCCCCATCACATATTTGTACACATGGATTAGATCCCCTGAGCCCTCTCTGCTCCAGGCTGGACAGTCTCAGCCCTCTCCTTGTAAAATAGGAGCTCCAGTCCCTTAATCATCTTTGTGGCCCTTCTTTGGACTCTCATCAGTATGTTCCCATCTCTTTTGTACTGGGGAGCCCAGCACTGAATCCAGCACTCCAGGTGTGTTTCACCAGGACTGAGGAGAGGAGAAGCATCACCTCCCTTGACTTGCTGTCAGCACTCCTTCTAATGCAACTCAGGAGGCTGTTGGGTCCACTATCTGTAAGGCCAAAATCTGCCAGTAATATATTTTGCACTTTCCTCAGTTTGTGTACTTGATGGACTTTTGCATAGAAGTATGGTCAGGAAGGCAAAAGAAAAAAATATGTAGCCAATAAAAAGAATAAAAAGGGACAGTAAAATATGACTGTCTTTAAAGTAAGAGTCCCTAGCACTTAAATGTAAAGAGAATTCAAACCAATGATGGTGCTTTCATGTTTAAATAGTTTTTTATTTCTATATTTGATGTAAAATCCTTTTTTTCCTATAGGAAATAAATATGTCTTAAGTAAAAAAGACAAGAAAGAAAGCTCCCGTGTTATTCCAACACAGAATTTTAAATGTAGTTAGAAAGATCTCCAGACTAAGCAATCTTAGTTCTTTGGATCCTGTTTGCACACAGATAATCAAATATAGCTACTGGGAGTGTGTCTAAATTTGAACAAGATTGAACACATAATGTTTGAGACCAGAGCAGCGATTCAGACTAGAATGAGAGCTAGACACTGGAGAATGGGCCCACTAAAGAAGCCCCATAAGCAATGTGAATGTGTTTAAAAATGCTGCCATTTTACTGGAGAACATGCTCCAAAAGTATGAAAAACTCTCCACATTCAGAATTTTTTGGAAGTGAGGATTCATTCACGTTTTTAAAGTAATGATACATAAAGGTTTGTGTATGACTTTTTTTTTTTTTTTAAATAGAGGTGCCACAAAACAATGCCATTTGTGCTTGAGACACTTATAGCTAATGTTAGTTTTGCATATATTGGAGCAAAACTTAGGCTAGGAAAATGGGCCTCTATGTATATTGAAACCTCTCAAAAGGCATACCAGTGCTTGAAACACAGGGCAAAAGTTCCTCTGTGCTTTTCAGTTTATGATTCAAACCTAAGTTCAAACATACGATTCAACCAAAGTTGAAAAGAAAATGTTGTTACTAGAGTAAAAGTAATGAATCTGTTCTAAATAGTTAAAAAAAGCTCTTGATAAAATCTCTATGAGAAAGGAGATTTAGAATTAAAGGAAATTGTTAATTAGATTAAATCTTTTTGTCCTGATGTGGTTCATGAGTGCAATCAATCTTCCTCTAAGACTGATGTAAAAGAACATTTTATCTGGATGAACTGTGCAAATTATCCAGGAAGTTACTGACTGAGGTTGTATAAATATTTTTATTCTTAAACTTGTACATGAGTGATAAGTATGATTGTGGATGTTATGACTCTCACAAAAGGAGAAAAACAAACCAACTCTTGAGATCTTTAACTCCAGATGCTGCATCCCTACAAAAGTTTTGTTAGTGTTTCATAATGTTTAACTTTTACTGTGAAGTTTCACCACTTCACTGGGAGATCTTGTATATGCAAGAAAAGGAAACCTGGTTCATGTTCTTTGAAGTCATAATCTGCGGGGAAAAAATCAAGGTGGAGCAGGTTTTTGTGGAACAGAATTCAAGAAGCAGTGCAACGTAGAGATTCTAGGATATTTCTAATACCCTACTTCAAATTGTGTTAAATAGGAATTTTGCCACTGACCTTTCAGAAGGTGAGACTCAGAGGGCAGCATAAAATAAGTTTGTTATATAGATAAGGATTGTATTGCATGGCAAATTACTGATGTCTATTCTTACAATTCTTGCTAATAATACATATTTTTCACCAATAAGCTTTTCCTTCGATTATTCTGTATTAAAGTCATCTTTCTCCTTCTACCACTGCAGTCCAGTATTTGTTTTACCCATTTTCCACACTGTGAATATGACCACACCTGCCAAGTTGCTTATCTTCATTAGGCTTTTCTATTAGATGTTACAACAGATTAGACATGAAAAGCCTGAAAAGACAGCAAAGCCTACTGTACATGTAGGATTAAAAAAAAAAATTAACCAAACAAGAAGATATGCCAGTGCATGCATGCAAATGTGTGCATGCTCATCTATTTAAGTTCAGATTTAAAAGGAATATATCTATTAGACAATCAAATAATAGTAATACAACTAACTGAAAGCTCATTACAGACTAAAGTTTCAAAGTTATATTTATACACATAGTACATTAAATGAGTTTTTGTTTTTGTTGTTTTTTTTGTCGTCTACAGAATCGAACTTGTTTTCAAATGAGACTGTGTCCTTCTGGTGACTTTTGGTGGAACACAGAGACGAAAGGTTAGTCTTATAGGAGACCATAATTTTCCAAGAATTTCAGATGAAAGGTAAAGTAATTTGAAAGTTGTTTTATACAGGACCTTTCTTTAAATCATCATGTTTAGCAACGGTCTATTCCAAATACTACTACAAAAACAGCATCAAAATTGTGCCTCAGAAGTAACTGGATCTACTTAGATTAGCAGCATAGGTTTTTTTTTTCCAAGGTCTGCTGACAGAGTATATGAAAAGAATTTAAAAAATAAATTGTTCAATGCACTTCAGTGAGTACTAGTTGCTGACTATCAGCAAATGTTACAAGGTGTTACGATTTGTTATAAATTTGGCCCATTCTGTAAGTGACTGTCATATATCAGGTTATAATGAATCCTGCTGGTAGGGTGCTGGAGACATCAATATTAGATTTAAAATTGAGTTGTGGAAAACACATGAATTCTCACATCCAATTGTTCAGGGTTTCATACTGTCAATGCCCTTTTGGCACCATGATGCTTGTGGTTTTGGTGGAAGTGTATCATCGGTCAGCTTTAAATGGCTTTTGCTGCAGCTTCCTTCTCCCCCCCCCCATAATATTTCATAAATAATGCAGATATGAATTCTCTCAAAGAAAGGATTTGCTTAAGCAGGTAGAGAAAAGGTAACAGGAAACTGAACAAAATGTAACCAATGTTTCTTCAGCTCTTTTTGTAATTGTGGCTTATGAAAGGCTTATTCCTTTAAGTTGTCTATACTTACTACCCCTCAGAGTGGATGGTGAATGGTCCTATGATGCGGCTGTGCCTAAGAACAGATGAACTGTTCTGGATTGTATCAGAGGTCATTCAAGCCCAAAATTCTGTCTCTAGTGGTGGACAATTCCTGAAGAATTAGAATCAGTATTCAGACACATTGATTCACACTTTTGGCACAGGTATGTGTCGTGGTTTAATGCCAGCGAGCAACTAACACCACGCAGCCGCTCCCCCTCCCC
>JANZLQ010000031.1:19710244-19722079 GCA_026212715.1 Elanus axillaris | reverse complement strand
TTGTGTATTCTCTTATTTGTATCGTTATTGTTCTAACTTCTGTTTTTGTGTTGCCCCAGTAAATTGTCCTTATCTCAGCCCTCGAGGTTCCGGGTTTTTTTCCTTTTCTCCTTCTGGTTCTCCTCCCCATCCCACCGGAGGGGGGTGGGGGAGTGAGCGAGCGGCTGCCTTTGTTACCAGCTGGGCTGAAACCACGAAAGTCAACAAGACTGTTGGCAATTCCTGCCGAACATAGCGAAGCTCTGCAACAAATTATAACTTTTTCCTATTTTCTTCACACATAAGGAGAAGTTATATTTATTTTTCTGTACTGGATGAACTTTTTGCAAAGGCTTCTGCTAGTGGTTTCTAATTTGTTTGCAAATTTGTTAGATTCCATTTTCTCCCCAAAGAGCTTGACTGTATTTTAAATAGAATTCATGAAGAAAAAATACCCACTGAGAACCATTTTTTCATTGGATGGCTCAATTATGACAGTTGTTCGAGGCACCTGGCTCATCAAGGAACATGGAGAGATGAGATTGCTCAGTATCCAGACCAAATTATGTGCATTTCATCTTCAAGATTTTAGAATTTTAAGATGCATATCCTGAAAATCACTGTGCTCCTAAAGATGAAGTCATGTGCAGTTTAGGAGGATTTGTGGAAAGGAGATTGGAGATAGCTAGCATTAGATTATATGATTTTTGGCACCTCAGTGATACCTGAGCTGCATGTATGCATACACTAACAGCCAGCTTAAGCCCTTTGACCCATAATGCAAGATCCCTCCTTCCCTTCCTTTGTTCCATTAGCATCTGTGTACGGTCTGAATAAGCTGCTTATTAGCCTAGATGTCTCACAGCAGCATTATTGTATGGATCAAAAGTGTAAGTTTGGAGGGTATCTCATGCTCATACCTAATGTCTGTGCTTTGGTTTGCATTGATACTTTGGTGAATACAAACAGCCCTCCTTTATGATGAAACCAACCTGTAAAATGCACTAGAAGCGGTAGCCATACTTGAATAAGTGTAAAGTCCACAGGACCAGACGAAGGTCAGTCCAAAGTAAACCCCTTAGGGCATGGACAGTATAGATACCAGCTTCTCAACACAGAAGTTTTCATTCTGTGTGGGTCATCTGCGCTCCTAGCTCCACACTACTTGCTTATGTAGAGACAGCCTATGCTTCAGTACAACATGTGGTTCAGATATTTATTTGGGCAGAGATCTTCACATCACTGTCTGCCAGACAGCACAGATGTACTCTTTTCTTACACACGGCTGGGTACCTTCCCGCTGGAATTGAAGTGCAGTGTAAACTCTGATGCCACATCCTTAGGTGAGTAAACTAACCCTCACTTACAGTGCCTCAAAGCTGGTAAGAAGGTTAGCAAAAATCCTTGAAAAGTCTGCACTGGCTTTTTACTTTCTGATACAGCAAAAGCATTTTACCTGGCATGCATCATGCAGTTAATGAGCTACTGTTACTGACATAGTCCTCTTAGGGCAGCAGGTTCTCAGTTTTTTTTAGTTGTAGACTGAAAAAATTTCCTAGAGTGTTAAAAATTGTTTCATGTCAGAGACTAGAACTAGATAAAGTGCATGACCTGTTGCATGAGATATAATTAACTTAGGAGCAGCTTGGCCATATCTGAAGCAATAGAAAGCAATTTTCTTGAGAAAGGTTGAAAAAAATCCATATTGATCAGTACTAAGTAGTAAAAATTTATTGCGATGTTGTCAGTTGCCTTATTCCAAATCAATACAAATCTCACCAAAAGCTTCTTAAATGCAATAAGAATCTGACAAGGCCTTTTTGTCACAGATTAGTGTTAAAGCAATGAAAAGGGACCCAAGGAAAACTGTCTCTGACCAGAATGCCAGCTGTATCCCATTTCAACAGTACTCCTTTTGGTATAGTACATCTTTATTGGCATTTTGGAACCCTGAAGAAAATCTTAATGTTCTATCAGTTAACTAATGCAAATGTTAAGAAATACCTAAAGACCTTGCATTTCTGACTGTTCTTATCAAATTGTAAAAGTTGTTAGTTTTCAGAAGAAACAACCAATCAATTAGCTACCTGAATAAGAATGAAAGACTGGATATAGAAGGAACATTCTTTCTGCTTACAATTTAAAGAAAAAACTTTCATAAAAACTATTCTAGTCAGAGGACTAAGATCGCATGATAGGATCTTAGAACCTGAAATTAGCACACACTGATATGAGAGTAATACTTTTCTTAGAAATCCATTGAGAACAATTTCAACTCAGCTATAACACAGATTTAGATCCCCAAGCAGCACAATCTAATTTCAGGTAGCAAAGAACTAAGACAACATCCCCTGTACTTTTAGAACAGAGGTTTTTCAGGAACTCTGGTTGTACTAGCATTTGAACGATTAAATGGCATTACCATAGTAGTTTGCATGAAAAGAGCTATTTTAGTTATTAAGCTGTCATGTCCTACATTAATTCTGCAGAAAACATGCACACACACATTCATTAAAAATTAACAAGTCTAGAATTAGTGATAAGTGCCTACTTAACATGTTTTGATTCATGTATTTTGCAAAGCTTGAAATGATCTTTTGATTTCATTGGGGACTGGGGACCTGAGTGCCTGCAAATGTGTGGCCACAAATAATGCAAATCCTGTTGAAAGGCAATGGTAATTTTGATCCTAAATCACTCAGAACCTGTTAGAAAATCACATTATTGTTGTTCTTTGTGTAAGATAGTGTCTGTCCAGCAGTGTGATTTAGCTCTTTAACCCTAGCTCTTTCAAAATACACTTGCCAACATCCTGAGTGTGCACTACATTGGTGCATTCACTTATGCTGTCAATCCACACTTTTAGAACCAGACATTCATCTCACTTAAAAGACAGCAAATAATAGGAGGAAATCACATCCTAAAACTTTCTTGGGTGTTCCTAATTATACAAGTGCTGCTTCTGTGCTGCTGTGTTCCACCTAATCCTGAACAGTTTGTCTTGAATGCTTGCTCTCAATCAAGATAGCAAGGCTACTCCATTTCATAGGCAGAGTCTGATGGAGGCCATCCACCAATTAATAAAAGATAAATAGCTATTTAGAAGGCAAGGGCTGTTTTCTGGTTGAACTCCTTAATATTATTTTGACAAACATTTAGTAATTTTCTGCTTATGTGCAAGGTTTCCCCATGAATCACTACTTAAAAACATGAGTAAGAAAAAAGCAGGTGGAGCTGTGTGTCTATAAATGAAAATACTGGAGAATGCAGAGGGAAGGCCTGCAGAATAGAAGATAAACTCTCAAGAATGCAGAGTTCTAAAGTAACTAGAAACAGGCAGGGGGGAGGAAGACACACCCCACCCACCTTCAAAAAATACCCCAAACCTCACATAAGCAAGTGGAAATCTTATTAAGGAGAATAGATAGAAATTAGATTTTCTTTATCTTGGTGCTGATATGTCGAGCCGTTTTTCTGATAAGCCACAGTTGAAAGCAAATTTTTGGAAGAGTGCTGCATACCTGTAAGGAATGCAACCACTGTGTGTTATCTGTTCCACACAAGAATTCAAACCTCAGAATTGCTAATTATGAAGCTTTAGAGTGATTAAGAACAGAGCTGGAATTGCCTTTCCCACATATGCAAGTTTGGAAGCTTTCTGGAACCTTTCATTTTTTATGAAATTGTAGTCAAGAAGGAACCAAAGCTGAGAATCACACTTCCAATGTGGACATGGAAAAAAGACAGTTTCTGCTTATCAAGTTGCAAAATGTAGTAACATCAGAGCCTATATTTTCATTGCTGAGGAAGACCATGGTGGAGAGGATCAGTAATCCACAGAACACATAGGAACAAGCCCAGCCCTGAAAGCAACTGAAAAGGAGGAATTGGAAGGATGAAAATGGGAGTGTGTGGAAGATGTGGAAACAAACCAGATTGTAGCAGTGGCTGGCATTTGGAAAGAGATGGTGCTTCTACAGGAGCAAAATTAATTTTCAAAAGCTCACAGGGAAAAAAAACCAACTAATCAAGCAAACAAACAAACAAAAAAACACAAAAAAAACCCCCCAATTCAGAAAGTATCTTCTATTGCATGCAAGTGCCACTAGTGTCTGATTGTATGAGGACTTTTTCTATTTGGCTGCAGAGCCACACATTAGCCAAAATCCTGTGCAGTTCTCCACAGAGTTCTTGGCTGCAGAAAGCATCCTGTCATCTACCTTCTGTTGGTGCCTGATTCCCTGTGGTGGGAGTCATCCTCTCCTGACCTCTTCTGTGCAAACTACTTGTGGTTTAAACTACTCAGTCCAAATTAGCATTAGAAGAAGTCAACAGTTGCCAGTCTCACATCAGAGAGAACACCACTTCCATATTTTGCAGTTTTTCAGTGCTTTTCATCTTCTGCCTAAGATGACAGGCTAACCTATTTATTTAATTTTACACAGGGACAGAGCAGGAGAGGAATAGTCACCTGGTCAGACAATAGTTTAGGTGGACGAAGGAAGTACAGTAGCAACAAATTCAGTCTGGTGCTTAAATCAGCCCAGCTTAGGTTAGAGATAGACACATTAAACATATTATCTTGGCCAGTTTTAGCTGAAAAGCAATGTAGAAAGGTGTTAAGAAACTGACAGCAAGAATTTGAGATGCTGAAAATTCATCAGTGGCTTATAGGCCTTTGAATGTCTACATATTCACATTAAAAGAATCAGAACTAATTTTCATTCTAATTTATATGAACAATTTACAAAGAGAAAAGAGATTGAAAGGAATTGCTACCATTCAAGCTGATTGTCATGCTTTTTTTCATCTTTTTTCATCTTTTTTTTCCATAAGTGTGTAACGTGTGTATCTTTGTACTAAACAATATCACTTCCAGACTCAGTCCTTAAGTCAAGTGCTTAGGGAAGTGAAATGCAAATGAATCAAAAGATACTGTAGCTTTATTTCATGTAATATTTTTCTTTAGCCTGCTGCAAACAGAATTCTTACACTGTAGTCAATGGCAAAACTGTCTGCAGAGCAACATAACTATTTAGCTGTGTTTAAAATTTTTGTCCTTATTGGGTGAGATGAAGTCAATGGAGGAAGGAGTGAGACCTTGATGGGACTTCAGGGCAATGGAGAAATGCTTCAGAGGGCATGAATTGGTGAGAACAGGTCTTTCCCTGCTCCCAGACATGATCTGGGATCTTGTTTCCAGTACATTTTTCTTATGCTTCCAGTTTTGTCATGGGATGCAGCAGATTGTTTGTAATGTTCTCAACTGTTTCCCTGTCACCATAAAAGCAATACTTCATTTTAGTAGGTAAGGTAGGGAGATACAGAATACAAATGAGTCTGAAAAATAGTAATTTTAACATAAATCAGAACATGGGAAGAAGTTACAGCTAAGATGCGGTTTAGGAGGCTGCTTCCTATTACCTCTCACCTTTCAGTTGGTAGTTACCAGTCCTCTTAAAAGACCCAGAAAGTGACTACAGGAGTGTTTATTTAACCTTTTTGGGCCAGTGTAAGACTTGAAGTCTTTTCCTGGATTTCCTAATGAAACCCAGGGATTTCATTAACTGAATGTACATTTCGGTTTCCTTTGCAAAATCAGCATATGATGGCAGAATTTTATCAGTGATAATATCAGCTTCTCATTGTACCTTCTGTTGAGAATATAGATCACAGCAAGTTAGAGTAAACACAGTTCTTACATAGGCAATGCAGACAAATATGCATTCGAAGCGTTAATCCAGCCAATTTCATTACAGTCAATAGTAGATATGCAAAAATGGGCTTGAGACAGTTATTTAGGGGGAGGATTGCAGGGACAGCTCTTTTATTGACTGCTGCTCTTACGGAACAAAACACAGAAAAGAGGATTTTTGCAAGGCATTTTTAAGCCATAACTGTCTCTTTAGATGGCTTAGTTGTGTTAAAGGCTGGATTATGGAAGCATCCTTATGTTCTGTGATGAATTAAAAAAAGATTTGCTGCCTTGGACAATAGAAAGTCATGCAGTCCAATACTAAGTAACATCTGCTATGTGCTTTTATGCCACATGCAGACTGTAAAACACGTAGTGGGGATCTATTGAAAAGGAGGCAGATTTCAAGGTCCAAAATATAACAACAGGTAACAGATGTTTTGGTCAGATGGTTAAACAAAAAGATACATTTTGTTACTGGTGTCTCAGATAGCAAATAAGAAACAAATTTATGATTTAACGAATTTCTTACACAGTAATTTGCTTAAAAACCTCCTCAGGATACAAAACAACATTACAAATAAACTCCATAGTCCTATCATCAAGTAATTCTATTTTAGGTGTTTGTGAATGGATCCTCAGTTTTAACTTGACTGACCCAAGCGCTTCTGTCAGATTTCCAGATTTTCTATGTATCCAGCAAATTAATTAAAATTGGGCACTTACAGATGGTTTGTATGATTTTAATATGCATGTTGTGTATTTATAAGCATCTTCTGCTATCTCTAGTACCTCAGTAGGGAAATGGGAACATAGCCTGATTGAATGTTTTTCATATTGCTAGGATATTTTTACTACTTCTTCATATTAAGCTACGACACTCCTTTTAGCAGTCTGGTAAGATTTCATTTGACCATTTTAATTTAAGCTGTCTGTCTTTAATTGACAAAGAGTTTGTAGAAAGCCATGAATGTGTTCTTCAGGGTTCTCCGAAATTTCATAGAAGCAGGAACCTGAATATTTCACAGCGAAGCTGTTAGAGAAAGCAGATGAGTTCAGTTGTGTCTAAGGCACTGTCACTGCTGATGAAGGCCCTCAGAAGGGTAGACTCAGTGCTTTTGGCACTGCTGTACGAGGGCAACAGGCCACTATGCAGCCCAGGAAGTGGCTACTGACTGATGAGACACACTGAGACTTTCCAAATGTCCTGGATCCATGGAAAGCTTGAGGAGTGGTTGCTTCCCACCACGCAGTTTACCAACGATCTGTACTGGTAACCTGTGACTATAAAGGGTAAAAGATCCCAGAACTGAAAGAAAATGTGGATATTCACATAGCACCATTGCTATTTTACCCCATTACAATTCATGAAAAGTAATTCAGTTGCTACAGTATTGCTGCACCCTTAAAACATGAGTCCCTTGCCACATGTTATCCGTGTTGTGTTTTTCTATCATTGCCACTTTATTTCAATCGATGCACTCAAGTTCTCCACCCTTGGCAGTGGGGAATCTGATCTCCCTCCAGCTTCCCTACAGCGCATCCCAGAACTCCTCAGCTTAAACTATCTTACATGGTCATATCTTCTTTCTTGGAAACAGAGAGTGAGGCAGGTTTCTTTATTATGATTTTTTATTTCAAGATACGCTATTTATTAATCTAAACTGGGTGAGACAAAAATCATTTTTTTAATTTCTTTTTTAATTCCAATTGGTTTGATTCATGTATTTTCACATGTCAGATTCCTAAACTGACAGGGCACATCATAGAATTTTCAAAAATAAACATAAGGAATTGCTTATCAGAGCCCTGCAGGTTGATCTCTGTCCTTCCCCATGGTAACACTTTTTTCAGCACAGTAGCAGCCAGCAGAGTAGATAATGGGGCACTTCTGAACCTGAAAATTAGATGCTGTCTGCCATGACTGAAAAGAAAAATCTCATGGTAGAGGGATATGGAGAAAAGGGGATGAAATTAATTTTTATTTGTATTTAAAAAAAAAAAAAGGCAGGTGGAAAAGTAGAGGAAGTCAGCACTGAGAGAGGCGTGCATATGAAGTTAGGGAGATCACCAAGCAGACCAACCTATGCAATTGTCTGATAAGAGTAACACAGACTTTATTCACTATTTATTAGGTAGAAAGTTTGTTTGGTTTTATTTATTGGAAATTTTAGTAATTGGCTAACAGAGTCTCTTGTTTTCTTTTATATAATTCCCTACCCAGGTTATCTGGGTATGTAAGAAATTATTTTGTATATATGTTGATGATGGAACTGCAGTCCCTGTATTGCCATTTCCTTTTTACGGTGGCAATATTTGCGAGTAACAATGTGAAATGAACAGGTGAATTTTTCTAAGCAGACATAAAAAAAAAAAGCTTGTGGACAATTATAAGATGTAGATGAATAAGAATTACTTTCTAAAAAAAATGGCAGTTTCTATTTAATTTTTTCATTTCTTTACATTGTTGTGTGTATGTACCTATTAATGAATCAACTAATATAAGGGAGAGAAGAGAGGAGAAAGATTAAAGCCTATATTTTTAAATGCAAACAGCCCTTTGACTTTTTATCAATTCAAGGATGTTTTATGCTTATAAAGTAAAAGGATAAATGAACTTCCTCAAAAATTTCTCAGTAGTGGTTGCTGATGCTGAGCAACAATACCCCTTTTCTGA
Organism: Elanus axillaris; assembly: GCA_026212715.1. Lineage (NCBI taxonomy): Eukaryota > Metazoa > Chordata > Aves > Accipitriformes > Accipitridae > Elanus > Elanus axillaris. The sequence continues at coordinate 19,713,728 of JANZLQ010000031.1, read as the reverse complement.
TTGACAGCTACAGCTCTCTAACTCTGTCTCTTATAATACAAACATCACACTGAATCTTTCACGAATAGATGTAGTCTCCTTCCCTTTATTAGCTTTCTGATCCCATAGAGTGCAGTCAGTATAGGCATCATTCCTGTCCTTTAGAAAGAAGTAGATTAGTCCATTTCCTCATGGGGGTTTGCAAAGTCCTTCAATAGACGTGACTGGAAGAGGAAGAGGCTGAAGATGGTGGCCTAAGGGAATAAACTGCTGACTTGATAAATCTTTGGGTCTTAAGAGGTCATCTCTTGATGTCTGAAAGAAAGATTGACTTACCAGCAAATATGAGCACTAGTCTTTATGGCTTTGTGAGGGTTTTTTTAAGTAATATAGAAAACATTTGTATATGAGATACTTATAAATTTTCTACAGCTACAGAAACAGTGTTTTCCTTTCTCAGATCTTACAAAATTCTCATAGATTTATTTATTCATTCTTTTTTGCACTGTGTGCACACTGTCCAGGAGATGTGCAGGGAATTTTAATGAGTTTTTACATTAACAAATGCACCTATGAAATACAGCATGGAAAAATCTGAAACTGTGAACTTTTGTTACACATGACACCTCATAGACCCTAAAGAGAGTAAGAGCAATGAACAACACATAGCTAATGAAAATTCTGATTTTTCATATCTGTTGTCCTGAGATGAAGAATCAACTGCAGCTAGGAGCAGATTAAATTTAATTAATTTTCTTTTTCCTTGAGTATTTCATAACTTGTAAAGTTTTATTTTGTTACAGGAGAACCTATGTATTTTTGGCAGGGGATTGTCCACAAACTTTTAATTTTTATCACTCCTTGCTACTGGTAGATTCTAAAAACTATAGCCAGACACTTAGTTATGGAAATCAAGGAGGTGCATCAGGAATCAAAGGAACAGTTTGTATATGAAAACTATTTTATTTTATTTTATTTTATTTTATTTTATTTTATTTTTTTAATAACTGTATTATGTAGATAGGGGCTGCAGGGAAAGAACTGTAATCTGCATATCTTCGGACTGTGATTTAAGAAGGATTCACTTCCAAGACAGCCAGACCACCCCATTGTGCCACTGTCTGTGGAGCGTTGAGTCTGGGTTAGGACACAGAGTTTCAAAGGAGGCCCACTCAGTAGATGGCCTGTGTTCATTTTTGACTGACATGAAATCTATTGGTAGATTACGCTTTCTAGATATCTTTTGTTTCTGTAACTTGCTCTTGGCACATTGCCTGCTGCTGCTTACTACCACAAAAGCACTGGGTACTTCTGGGTAGTTCTATGAGTGCGTAAGGCTGTCTAGACTTCAGAAGCAGTCTAAAAGTACCTTTGTTACTTGAGGGAAATAGCAAAGTGCTACTCTTCCATGTGACATAGTCAAAATCTCGTAATTTGTTGTTGAGCAGGGAGTTAGATTCCGATGTAAATTCCAGGTGGTTTTCAGAGCTGATCTTGACTTCAGTTTGACATTGGGGGACAAATGCAAATGTTGCACATGTAGACCACAATTTTCTGGAAGCACAACAAACCTGTGAACAGAATCTGTGGCCTACCTCCATTAAAAGATTTTTCTTAATTCCTTATTGTTAGGGTCTTACGTTGTGAAGTGGATTGGTATTTTAAATAACAGCTGTCAGGACAAGCAGTTGTATACAGTTCTGTTTTGTTTTTTTGAAACATCTCTCTCCTGAGAGCTCTATAATCTAAGTCCAGATTGCTGCTGTCCTCCCCTGACAGACTGGCAGAGAAGTATTGATCCATCATGGGAGGATGTGATGAAGTGACAACAGCAGGGACTTTTATTTGCTCATCTCAGAAAAAAAGTACCAGAAGGCAGTGTTAGCTAATCTCCTATGCTTAAGGAGGAAGATGATGTGCTAAGAAAAATGGGAAGAATGTTCCTGATTATTGGTTGAGTATTGGGCAATGATGTGTTGGCATTAAAGTTGCCTTATTGAGAGTAAAAAGACTGTGATTTGTTGCAGTCTTATGAACATATGCAACAGGGAAAAGCAATTGGGACCTACCCCCACAATCAAAGCCAACTGCAAAAGATGTGTTCTGTCCAAAAGGTCCATGGAACATCTTGCCTGCCACTTGACAGAGGCCACAAAATATTGCAAACACTTAAGGGAAATGTACACTGTAAAAGAAGGGAAAAAAAATCAGAACTATCAACAGGAAGGTGTTGCTTTTTGTCATAGGAAAAAGTACAGTTTGATATCAAAAGGAAGAGAGGAGTGTTTGGGGGCATTAGCAAAAGTAAGCATTGAACAAAAACACTTGTTTCTACAAAACCTTTGGCAGAACACAGATTCATGTCATTTCATTTAGAAGAAAAGAAGAATAGCAAAATTAATTTGTAATAGGAATGTATATGATTCACAAGTGCAATCTGTATTTTTTGCTTAATAGTTCATTGTGTTCTGCATATGCTGCCAAAGAAATCAAACAAGTATAATGGCCCCAAAACCCAAACTGTTAGGTTTAGGACAGCAGAGGTGCATGGGAAAAAAAAAAATCTATTAGTATTCAGCTTTGTATCTGAATTCCAGTCCATACACATGCAGAGCAATTGTTCTGATGCCTAGACATTGACCTTCACATTTTATTTTACACTGTATTATACCATGCCCTGTTAGGCTCCAGTTCTGCAATGCTCTGCTTGTAGCTGGATTGCTGCATACAGACAGACTGCAGTGAAGTCATCCAGTTTACAACAAATTCTAAAATTTGGGCAAAAGTGAAGAATATTAAAATGGAGAATAAGCATGATAACATGTCTTTTTTGCAAAAGTAAATCCACAAAATGTTGCTGGCTGGGGTAGCACAGACTGCGATCAGGACATAAAAGTACACTGTGACACAAGAGCATTGCATGTACTGCACAGTTTTCTAGATTTTTGTTCTGCTTTCTTTGCAAAAACATTTTTGGCTGTAAAATATCTTGCTCTCTCTTTCCTGGGGAGTACTTCTGAAATGCAATGAGAGATAATTATCACAGCTGGATATTGTTTTGTACACAGAAGTAAAAAAAAAATCCATTTTATTAGGCAATATAAAGCACCTTAACTATAACCTGTCACCAAAAAACAATATGCCACCTCTGATATGCTTAATATCTTGTGAAAATTAGGGAAGTTTTGTGACTTTGTTCTGCTTAATCCCAGTTAAGTCCCTTAACTATTGATTATACCTTATTTGTAGGCTAGTTGCCATCTTCATGACTCCAGTATTTCAGCTGGTGGTCTTCACTGAGCGATCTCTGACTTTTTTAAGAAAATTGAACTAAATTGTTTTTCATATAGGGGCACAGCAAAAAAAGAGAAAGGAAATTAGATCATTCTCCAGAAAAACTCTTGACTAGTGTATTGGGTTTCTGTGGAAAGGTTTTGGTAGCAGGGGGGGTTACAGGGGTGGCTTCTGTGAGAAGCTGCTGGAAGCTTCCCCTGTGTCCGACAGA
>JANZLQ010000031.1:19693107-19710144 GCA_026212715.1 Elanus axillaris | reverse complement strand
AGGGAAGGTGTTGTGAGATCTGGTTTTATTTCTCATTACCCTACTCTGTTTTGATTTGTAATAAATTGAGTTAATTGCCCCAAGCCGATTCTGTCTTGCCCGTGACAGTGATTAGTGAATGATCTCTCCTGTCCTTATCTCGACCCACAAGTCCTTTGCTATATTTTTTCTCTCCCCTGTCCAGCAAAGGAGGGGGGAATGCTAGAACGGCTTTGGTGGGCACCTGGCGTTTAGCCATGGTCGACCCACCACAACTAGTCACCTCAGCTTTGTACCTCTGAAACTTGTTCTCCATATCTGACATTTCTCAGATGTGTTATAAGTTTTTTTGGTCATAGAGTAGCTGTGCCATAAAAATGGCTTAAAGATTACATTAGGCAGATACATAAAATGACAGACTAGGAATATTCTCAAATTGAAGAATATAATCTGAAAATTATAGTCTGAATTAAAGAAAAGCATGATTAGTCATCCACTTGCCTACCGACCTCTTAATGACTGTGCTGCTAGCTATCAGTGTAGAGAGTGACTCCCTTCCTTGCAGCCTCTTCGACAAGAAAATGTTTTCCTTGTTGGCAGCATGGATGCTTTTAATTGACACACACAGGGAAAAAAGAAGAGAGGAAAGGAATCTATGTAAAAATGTGGCAATAACGAAGCAAATAGTAGTGTCTATATCAGACTAATATTAGTGTCTAATAATTCTGGTCACTAATTTCCTAACATAGATTCACACTAAGGAGTAAGTGGTAAATCCTAACACATCCACCAATGGTTTTTAGTTAGTATGATTTATGACACACTACAAAAAAATAAGAAGCCATGAAGAAGTTGTTTTTTTAAAAATCCTAATATTCCCTTAGATCTCTGCATAACAGGAAAGGATAATGTCATCTTAAAAAAGCCTGAAACAAGAAGTGAGAAAGGGATGAAAAAGAGTAGCAGTGTTCAGCATCCTCAATTGAAGAATGGTTTTGTATATGACTATTTTACATCCTCTGTTTGGAAGGTAAGGGACTTTAATTCTGTTTCTTCTGTGGAAAGTACATGAAAAATATATTTTAAGAGAGACCTTTTAGGAAGCTCTATTTTAATGCTGTTAAAACTTCAAGTTTGTATGAAAGAGCCCGGAATGTTGATCTTGAAATTTGCTTTAGGAAAGTACAGTGTTTTCTAAGAAAACTAGCCTCAAAGTAGGAAGAAATTGATTCTGTAATGATGCCCTTTTACAGCTACTTTGTTTCTGTTATACTAAATGGTTGACGTAGATACAATCATTCAATCTGATGTTGTTGCAGCAGAATGAAAATTGATCAATATATCATTATTGATCAGTTTCTTTCTGATTGGCTTAGCAAATCTGTGTGTTATTTCTAGCCTCACGCAACCAATCTAGCCTATCCAGAGTTAATCTAAATAAATGTTTGTGTCTACTAACACACAAGGTCACAAACCAAGTAGATTATATAAAAACAAGCTGAACAATAACATAATTGCATATATACACATATCAAAGTATTTAATATGTGCCTAAGATTAGTTACGAAAATTAAAATCACACTTAAACCTACACGTGAAATAAAAATACTTTACTTAATCACAGTCATAGTAGTCAAATAACCTCTCTGTTCAGCTCAATTTATGCAAAGCCTTTAAAAATTATGGTTTCTAGGAACCATACACTATTACCCTGACTATTTCAGTATTTTCCAATTGAATTAATGTAGATGCTTTATTAATAAAGCTCTTAAAATAGATTGAAATATTTTACAGCATTATAAAAAGGCATGTTGTACCTGGTGCATTTAGCACAATCCAATGAAATAATATTAGAACCATTAGAACCATTAGAACCTACTTTCGATGTATTCTTTACATACTTTTTGAATCATATTCAATAAATGTTTGTGATTCTGTGACTGCATACTTGGTTACCTCAGGAGACTTATTTGGCTCCTGTACATGAAGTAGTCTGTTTTGATGGTTTTTTTTTTTCCCCCCAAGTTTAGTAAAATGATTTTTAATACCCAGTTAATCAAGATGCTAACCAGCAAACGGTTCATCAAAAAGTTCATCAGTGCAGAGTGCTTTTAACATCCAATTCCAAATCTCCAGTGGATAACGTGCTGAAAATCTAGTTATTTTATCAATTGCATGTCTTTCTCAGCCTGGTTTCTGTGTGGAATGACATCTGATTAAGAAATTGTGTCACAGCACAGCTTTTTTTCTCTTTGGTTCTTTTTAGCATATATCCAGAGGTATAGAAATGCATGGGAGGAAGGGTCAGGTAACATTTCTGTAGCTCAACCTGAGAGGTCAGATTATGCTTCCACTACTCAGGTATCATGTGTTTGAACTACCTTAATTACATTATCCCATTGTATCAACAAAAAGAGGTGTCTGAAGCTGATTATCTTGCTGCTCCATTGTTACCCTCCTTCATCTCATTTACTTTTCCTCAGTAATATATTTGAAAGAGAAATAAACCTATTATTAATTTTTTACTTGCATACATCTTAGATTTTAGCCAGTGTATGCTGATTTTATGAAATTTAGAAATTATTTCAGAATAAGAATAAAGACCGTACCATAAAGAATCATCCTTTTGGCTTCAGGCACAGCTGAGAATTGTTCTCTGTGAAGAAGGTTATAGCAAAACCAGATTCTTTAGGCAAATCCCCAAAAGCAATTTATAGCCACTTTGTTAGTGCTTGGTCTCTTGGACACAGACATCATAACCTGCTGAGACACTCCAATCATTCTGCTTTAAGAAAGGCCAATGAAAGCCAAGGTTATGCTTCAGTATATGCACTGGGAACTTCCCAACCCCCCAGGTTCCTCAGTCAGATGGATAACTGCTCTTGCAAACCTGATGGCCTGATTCACGCATATTTTTCAATGAGGGGAGATGAAATCATTGAATCTATCAGTGTTCAGTAGTCAATATTAAAAAATTGTACATGACAAGCAACATTGTGAAGCAACAGACAAAGTTAGTGTTTCCCTTGAGGACTGATTTCTTGCCTAGATTCTTCTTTGTCTCCAAATCATCCCAACAGTGTTTTACCTCATCTTCCTGCTAGTAAGTGTTATTTTCTTTAGCCTATTCATTGACACATTTTATAGACTTAAAGTGATTTTAATTTCTTATGAGTGGTCTGCTTTCTGGGGCCAGATGTTGTTCCAGATTGAGGACCCCCATAGCCCTTGTTGGCCTGTGCAAATGTGGCCAGATGTTATCCAAAGCCACTTCCATCTTTTCAGTATATATGTTCATGAGATGAGAGAACTCACCCACTATTACTTCTTCTCCTGCGAGTTCATCATCACGTGTTCAGAGAGGGGTAAAATATGTTGGCCTACCCCCTATTTAGGCTATGGATTTTCTGGACTCTGCCAAATTAAAACCTGTCTTGACTAGTCTGGGTGGGTTCAGTAAGCTACACCCTCTACAGCCTCTTTTCTAGCAGAGTCTAGGGCTAGGATTTAAGCACTGAACAGTCAGCCTGGCCAAATAGTGCTGGGAAGAGAATAAAAATTTTCATATTAAGTGAACACCTACCTCCTTGTTAACATAAAATCTCCCTCTCACTCTCTTTTAAATTTAGGGTTCCATGTGTCACTGTGAGTGATAAGAATAAAAGAGAATAAACCTCACTGTAAATCAGGTTGATGATAGCATAAAATAAGGTTAGAGAAAAGCTAGCTAGGAGGAAAGGGAGGTGCATCTTTAAGAAAATATTCCAGCTAGTTGAATGAAGGTAAATCTCAGGAAATTATGGAGAGCCTGGGATACATCTGTGCTTTGCGAACTAACAAAAATGACGGTTAGCCTGTGCTCATATATTGTCTGCTTATTACTGGGCCTGAGGGTAAAAAGAGCTTGCAACTTTCTAATCTTATATTTCCAGTCTCAAGAATTCCAGGACTTGAGCAGTATAGCTTAATGAGACTGCTCTGAAAGCTCAAATTATTCTTAAGATGGATTTTGCTGCTTTTCGATTTTCTTTCTGGCTCTGGAGCTTTTAGGGTCTATCTAACTCATTATTACAAAAGGAAAAGCACTTAAAACAAAATCCAAGACTTTTGCGAATTACAGCACACAAACTTGTGAATCTTCATGAATAATATAGAAAAACCCTGTGAGATTCACAGTAAAACCAGAGAAGATTCTTTGCTATCCTTTCTATAGAGTTGTGAGGAAGACATGTCAGCCATAATTAAACCAGAAAGATGACCAGGTGAATTTGGAGCTAAACAGCTTTTTGCCAACAAAGTAGTATTGAGAATGCCCCAAGGGACCACTGAGAACACAACTGGCCACCAGTTGCCAGGCACCAGTATCTTGGAGGTCACAACAGTTTCCCATGCAGTATTACCTCCTTTGTTCATGCAAAGTGTCTGCTGAAATCATTAAGAGCCTTAAGCATGAATTGTGGGATTGATATCTCTTATAACTGTCATATATGATAAGTTAGTCGTGTTTTATATTGCACCATCTCTCTGAAGAAATACATTCTTGGACATTCCCAGGTATTGCCTGAGAGCTGCATAATATTATCTATTTCTTCTGTCTTCTTCAGCAGCTGCTCCTTACTGTGTGTAAAGGCCAGGTGAAACAGCAACAACAGAGCTGTGAAACACGCACCTTTTTAAGGGGCTATAGCTGGAGGCAGCTGGTCCCTGTCAGTTGCTCCCATGTACAGGGAATGTCCTTGGTGCTGGCCATCTCGCAAAATGACACAACTCTCTTGTGAGCTGTTGTTTAATTTGCAATTTACAGAAGCAATGATTAATCAGAACAAAGTAGAAGTAATGGAGCTAAAGGAGCCGGGCTGGATTCAGACTGGGTGATTTCGCTTGCCACCAGGGGTTGCTACGGGTGTCTGATCAGCGGCAACAATAAAGCTGCAGGATGATGTGGGGCTTCCCTGGGAGCAGGGGGAAGAAGGCTTCCAGCCTCAACATTTTGCGGTAGGAAATTCTATGGGACTAGGCATGATCAGACCTGTAGAATAGCATCTTCTTTGTAATTGTCACTTTAGTAAAAATAAAGCCTTTTCCTTAGAAAAAACAGGACGGGGCTATTTTATATAATAATCAGTAATGAAAGATTTTATGTTGAATTCAAGACCAGTTCTTCTCCAACTTGTATTGTTGCAGCTACTCCAGCAAGGTGAAATTCACTTGTTTAAAGATGTGACATTACAGTGAGAGTTATGTGAGTAATGGATTTCTAATGTGATGACTGAAGAGCAAAAATTGAAAGAAAAAAAGTAATTTTAAGTTCCATGAAAAAAATAAATTATCTTCCTGCTTCTGCTTTGGGTCAGATGAAATCTTTGGCGTTTGAGATTGTTTATACAAAATTTTGCTAAATTTGATTTCAATATATGAAATTAATTTCTTTCCTACATAGCTAAATTATTTTGATTTTTTTATTCATTTTCTTTCTTTCTTTTTTTTTCAAAAGCTATTTTCTAAATTAACCCTTACTTGTGTGATAATTGCTTTTTTCTTAAATGTCAAATAAGAACTAAAAAACCTCCTAAATTTCAGCTAGATGTTCATTTTTAATTGCACAAATTCACATTACTCTGAGTCTGGGTGAAGCTGACCAGATTGTGGAAGTTGGTCAACCACATCCTAAAAGGAGTCTACAGAATTTGGAAGTAGGTAGTGAAAATGAGAAGTTCATTCTAGGAACCCACTTAAATGTGTGTGTCTATGCATCTCTTTCCCTGAGTGCCCAGACTGAACAGGATATTATCACTGAAGCAGTGCAAATCCATGAATACTTATCCATCATAGCAAACACTGGAAATACTTGATGAAACACAGCTCACAATCTGGCTTTTTTTTTTCATTTATTACCTAAATGAATTTGTAAATCGATGTTTAGCTAATAACCCATCATTACATCTACAAGCTTATCACTTCAGTTTGTAAATGCTGTTTCATGATAAATAAGGCTATTTTTTTCCAATATAATAAAAGTATAATAGAATAGCCATTTACTCAATAGCATTCTGCAGAAATAGAATTCTACAGGTTTTGCAGTATATTTGTTAATGCATGTTTTCTTGAAATCCTTACTCCTGATGGTGAAAACTGACAGCAGAAACTCATCCTCTTCAGGATTATTGTCAATAAATGTGAAGATGTAATTTGAGTGATAATGAAAGTACATTTTATTGAAAATCTCCAGAGAGTCTGTTTCACAAGATATAATTGAAGAGGGGCTAAGAGTCTCCTGCAACAATTTCCAAATTAAGCATCTCAACCATCAAGATATGTATATTTTAAAACTGTCTAGGGGGAAAAAGAAGTAATATAATCAATAACAATATAAGATTAGAATACAGCTATGCTGAAATGGGGACATGGAGGGGCCTGGAGAAGGAGTCTAAATTTGATGCAATTTGTACAATAAAATGTTGTTCCTCAATGTATTCTTACCTTTCCCTTTCATCCATACCTTTGAAACTGCTGGGACAGATCATGTGTTGCACATTGTGCAGCTGCACTGACGAGCTTGGTTTACAGAGATAGAAGACACTGCAATTTTTATTTTTTAGGGTTTCTTTAGATAGATAAATCTCCTAAAAGTTTGTTGGTAGAGTGTGAGCTTTGCTTTCTGCCACTTCTGTTTCAGGGCATACTGAGAACCCCCAAAATCCCTCTCCCTCTTCTGTGGCTCTAAAATCACATCTGGAAATCAAAATGTATGTTTGGAAAAACTACCATACCTTGCCAGTGTATTTTCAAAGAGTTTATGACACCAGAGTTGCAAGATTTTCTTTGTTTGTATGTTTTTTTCCTGGTAGCATTTAATTCCTTAATATTTTAGGTCTAAATGATTTGAGACTTACTTGTTTTGGAGGGGGCCTCATTTCCTTCTTGATTAGTGCTTTGGTCACAAAAGCGGAAGTTGGAGCTCATCATTAAAGAAGACAACAGATTACTGGCTCTTCACTGCAGGGGAATTTTGTGGATGAAATCTGCTTTTCTCTCTGGCCCCAAATAATTCAAATCAATTGACCTTTAGTCCCATTTCTTTGTTTTAATCTAAGCTTTTTTGAAGGAGTAGAAAGAATGGTTTTGAGAGTAAAGGACTCATTTGAATGCCATTTAACAGTTGATTTGTCATCCTTTTTTTGGTGCTGATGAAAAGCTCTTGTTTATTTTAAAAAATAATTTCAAAAGTACCGAAAGATGGGTTTTTTTTAATCCAGTATCTGAATTTAATATATTAATAATAATTAAATTTTGTATTTTATGCTTGATCTTTACTTTACAAAAGCAATGTTCCTTAAAAATCTTCCTCTACTACAGATTGAAAATAAATGAATACTCATATTACAAGCTTAGTGCAATTTAGAAACATCACCAACTTTCTAAATACTGAGAAGAATATTGTATTATTTGTCTTGGATACACAAACCACATTTTCTATAGTTAGGAGTGTGTTCTGTTAGAACATGAATTACCTATGATTTTCTTTTGGGTCCATTATTATCACTAGTAGGGCCACTGTTTCCATAGTTTTAAAAGGGTGCAAGAACCAGTGAGGAACAGTTTGCTTGTGTGCTACAAAAATAATTTTTGTACTCATGCAATTTTTTTTCTCATGGCTTTCCTGCTTCCCTTTCTCCTGTTATTCCCCCCCCAAAAAAAAAAAAATTAAAATATTTTCTTCTGGCTTCAGTTATACTATCTTTGGTGTTCTGGGCTTAAAATAAGTATTTTGCTTGTAAGTACAAACTTTCAGGTAAGAAAAAAAAAGTATTCTAAATTATTGTAGCTGATAACAGGGGAAGGATTTTGGTGTGCATTGTTACAAAATAGGATTACAATCTCCTTTGCTTCAAAGACTGAAACCACAGAAGATTATTTGTTTTAAAAACTTTCAATCAGTTTCTTACCATATGAAACTTGTCTTTGTTTTCTTCAGTTGCTTACCTATAGAAGGAGATAAGTGGTTAAAACTGGTATTCCTAAAGTGTACTAGGGCAACCTGAGCACTAAATCCAAATGTAATGGTGGTGATATTTCTGAATTTTTGTTTAGACACTGAGAAATAATTTATAGCATAGGTGCTTGACACTTAACAGATCGAGAACCCCTCTGCTGATGAGCAAAGCTGCACGAAATACACACCATCCTAATAATCTCACTTCATGCTGCCTTTTTTACATAATATGTAAAGCCACCCTTGTGAATTTCCATAACCAATTGTTTTTCTTAGTTGCCTTTTTAGAGTTATTTAGTTATGGGTTGTGTAGAAGAGATTTTTCTTTTCATTGTGGATTCCCAGCAGAGGAGCTGTCAGGCATCCCTACAGTAAACCTTTGCAAGCATCACATTAGGGCAGTTCATTTTACTCTTATCTATTACATGGTGTTATGTTAGTCTTGTAATACCATTCACTACTGAAAATGTATGCACGGCATAAAGCTGTGCATTTCATTTAGCACTGGCGGGGGGGGGGGGGGGGGTGGTGTTGGTTTTTTTTTTTGTTGTTTTCTTTTTTAACCAAAATGTTTAATGACTATAGAATATTAACATTGGCATAAAAATAACCAAAAGCAGTTTGCCAGCTGGGAAGCTGGATGGAGAATTAGTTTGTGTTGGCTTTATGAAATAGTGAAAAGTTAACTGGACAGACCATCTGAGTTAATGGGAAAAGAAAGATAATGCAAAAATATGGATTGTAAAGGACACTACTGTAGCGAGGCATACAACATTAGCAAAATACTTCAAACAGAGCCTGCTTAGCTTCAACACAGTTGTTCGCTTTAGTTCACCCTTGATCTTACTAGACCTTAACTGGTTCTGCAATGAACCATAATCCAAATAAATCAATTGCAGATTACTTGGCAGTGATTGTAATTTGAGAATCATTGGTTTAAATCCTTATAAAATTGAAGATGTTACATTAATGTGAAACATCAATGACCAAAGTTTAGTATGGGGAGAAAGGAAAAGAAGAAAAAAATTACACTTGTCTTATCATTTCCCTTACATCTGCCATGCAAAACTGTATCTAGAAACGTCTGAACATCCTTTCTATTCTGTTGTGACAGACATGTGAAAACTGAGAAATATAAAAGTAATGGTGGAGTTTATTTTTTAATAGGGCCAAGTTTCAACGAAATGCTACCTAATATGAGAGATTTTTTGTTTTCTTTTTGTTCAAAATGTTAAGTTATTCTGGAACAAAATGATTGGTCATATATTGTGCTCTGAAAGCAGACAAATGCTCACCTACATGAGCTGCTAAATGGAGAATTGACAGATATGACCCTGACAAAGCTTCATACATGAGAAAATTCTGGAATAATAATACTACTCTTTAGAGGGGTAACATCCTCCATGATTCAGTCATCCTACATTATACACAGATGATCTGTGCACACTTTGGGCCTTAAGATACTTAAATCTAAGAGCTGCTCACTGTTTTCCTCTCCTGCTTTGTGGAAAAGAATGCGCGAGTATATCCTAGACCTCCACAGCCCATATTTATAAGGTAGATATCACAGATAGGCATGTATTTTATATCAATAGGTATATGACAGGACTGCTAAAGCTGAATGTCCAGCACAGCTGAAGGAAGTTACAATGTTATTTTCCTATCAAGATATAAACCAGAAACATGTATGGGAGAAAGTTGTGATTGAGGCAGCCTTATCAAGTTCTCCTACCTCTGCATATATACATACATATTTATTTATACACACATATATTTATATGGTTTAGGCATGAAGTCATGTGCCAAGTAACTGTCATCACAGAAAAAGATCTATTTTGATCTTAACTAACTTTGCTTTTTGAGGATTGATTTTTTTTCCAGACTAGTTGGAGTGCATGAAAAATGTTTTGCTGTTTGCTTCTATAGTATGCACATCACCGTAGCATACAAGCACTTGCTGAAATGAGTGAATGAACCCATTGTGAATTTCTGTCATTTCAGAGGGAATGCTTAAATAGTGTCACCAGATATGTGAACTAACCATCCAGTTTCCTCAGGCTTTCCATGAATGGGAAAAAGTAATTCAAAGTCTTCTCTGAATTGTCCTGCAGAGGAAGTTGTGGCTTGGGTTTATTCCCTCTTTTGATTAGGATTTTATGGAGACTAAATAATTAATGAAAAGGTAACTAATAGTCATGGGAAGATTACCCCTTTTTTTCATCCCCTCCACTGAAGAATTCCTCTGTAAGGTCAAATATCCTTTTAAATGTTTGGTTCATTTTCATATCTTATGCTTTCAAACCTCCCCCTCCTCCATGTTTCTTTCATTCTTAAGTTCTTCAACTATTTAAATATTTGACTTATCTTATGAATGCCAGTATTTATTACTACAGAGACACTTTATTTCCCTGCTATCCCACTCCTTACTTGGTCACAAAGCTCTTCAGCAGAGTAAGCCATTGTCAGGACATTGTGACAGACTATACGATGGGGAGGGAGGGAAAATCCCGACACCTAAGTAAGCATGTTATGACTGACAAAAGAAACACAGAAAGAACTTTAAACTGAAATAAACCAAAATAATCCAAACTTGAATGGGGTAGGAGAAAGTTGGGATGTGATTGCTATAGCTTTTTATTTCTGTGTAAATTTCAGTGATCAATGGTACTCTTCAAAAGATGTCATTGCGGGTTTTTTTTGTTTTCCCACAAGAAATGATTGATAAATAAGTTGAAGTTGTTCTCAGAATGAAATGTGATTGCCACTCTTCATTTAATTATTACAAACTGATACCATTATGCAATAAAGTGTTTCCACATTGTATAGTGAATATTTTCTCTCTTAAGAGTCTCTCTTAGAGATGTGGCAAGTAAGGTCAGATGCCTCTTAACATGAATAGAAATGAAAAGCACTACCTCATTGATTTCTTCTCCAGTTTCAAAAATGAGATCGTTTTTTCCCTCTCTGCCTCATCATGATGATTCCACATAAGCACCTCCATAATAACAGACTAGCATGGAGAGGTATAATGCTTCATTTCAATGACATTCTAGGAGTTTATCATAGATTCAATTCGCTGCCATGATACTGTGGCTACAGTTGCTAAGAGGAGCTCTCAATGAAAGAATTGATCTATGTATGGAAGACAGTGAAGCAAATTTATCTCTGCTGTAAATCATCCAACTTTATTTGAACTGCCTTAGAAAAAAATTTGTCCCACTCCATTTATCCATCACTCTACAGAAGGATGCCTTTCATAAAAGTTATTTTCCTCTTTGTTGCTCTGCTACGTACATATTTCAGACTCTGAGTAGCAAAAGAGAATGATAAAGATGAAGATGAATATTTGGCACCCCCCTTCTTTTACAAAGAATTTCTTATGCAAAGAAATATAACTCTGAACATTTCACTATAATTGACTTGTGAGACAAAGTATAAGCTTTCATGCAGAGACTGTAAACTAAGGGATGAAAAGCAAAACTTTACAGGAGTATTAGTTTAGGAAAGTGCTTCCACTAATTTAATAGAAACTATGTTTACATAGTAGTTCTGTTATTCAAGTTGCCAAAGTGTTCATAAATAACTGTTCCTCACAAGGTCACTGTCAATGAGGAAAAGGTATTGTTCCCATACTAGTGATACATGGAAAGATCTAATGAACACTACAGAGACACATAATCATCTGCTGAAAGGGTAGCTCTAATTTAAAGTAAAAAGTGCATCCTACTAAAAAGAAAACTCTTTTTGGCAATAAATTGGAGGCATTTCTTGAATTATGTTTCTGATAATTCACTGACCATCTTGGAAAGGCTAAATTATAAGAAGATTTTTCATTCCTTACCCAAACCAAGTTAGCTAGGAGCTAAACTTGCATAGCAGTATTTGGTGGTAAGAAAAAGGTAACTCATTACTCTTTACTGTGTTCTTAATAATAACACTGAAAAATAGCATGGACAGAGAGGCCAAGACTGTACTGAAGTGTAAGACAAAGTGCTAAAAATCAAATTATTCCTTCAGAAGTCTTAATATAAGTCTGTCACATTTTGAAGTATCATAATAGTGTGTGCATCTCTAAACTGAGCCTGCCTATATCGTTTAGAAACACTTACTTTGCATAAGAAAGTCTAAAAATTCAGACCTGGGGTTGTGTTGCCTTGTTCCCTAAACCAATGGTAGTTAAGAACATTTTGTTCACTTTGAAATTCTACCTTTACATACTATTTCCCTCTGATATACAATGTTATACTTATAGAGATCTGTAAGTCATGAAGTACTTAAAAACTGTCAGAATAACATAAAAAGATAGCAAGTGGCATTCAAAATATACTTATTGCTTGCATACTATGTAAGGTGAAAGTTTAATTAGTATTGTGTAGTCTGGATTAGTGATATATTGACAGCACACTGATTACATACTGAGAAAGCTCGCTCAGTTTTGCTTCAGCACCCAGCCAGCCTGACTCCTGCTTATTGCATAGCATAAAGCACAAATCCATTCATTAGCAATATTTCAATCTGACATTTTCTGTTCTAATGGATTGAACCTATACTATTGTTTAACAAACACAGAATTGAAAATTAACAGCCTAAATCAGCAATTAGATTTTCAACTGCAGTTAATAATCTCTGTAATATCCAGATAAGATTTCCTTTTTCTTCCCCTTCCCTCTGACATGCTATGTATTTTATCCTGTAGAGGGTGCAGTACACAAGAGTTTAGGTGTGTATTCAAGGAAAAAGTGGCCATTAGCTCTGAATAAAATTTGCGTGGGCTGTTATATAATCAAATGTGATTGATATGGCAGTGACCTTTTTTCACATACAGCTCTGGTACTGAACACTTTTGCTCTTTCTGTGAAGCGGAATTCAGTTAAAGCCACACCAGCTGCTAGAAAACCTATGGGAAAATCTATTACACAGGAGATGAAGAAACTAGGACCACATAAGGCAAAGACTTTGCAAATAAGCTCACCTTAAGGTGAATAACTCCATTCAAGTTAAATGGGACTTTCTGGCTATTTTATGTAAAGTAGGTATTAAAATGCTTTGCTGAAACATAGCCTATATTGCTTACTTCTTGTGAAGGCAGGGTCTACTGAAGACATAAAAATCTGATCTGGCATTGGAGTTTCAGATGATCGTGTGATTCATAAAAGTGGTGTTTCTCTGTTTTCAACTCCAAGTTAAAAAAAAAAAGTAAAATGCCATATAAGTTAAAATCATCAGAGAAACATTGATTTCTATGACAAATGAACCCTGTCCTGCAAGCTTAAGAGAATAGAGGCAGTTATTCCAACTTCAGAAGGTCTGAATCATTGTGTCATCCAGCTGGAGAGCAAAAGAAATATAGGAAATTTGGCTGAGGTGAACATGATGCCATTTAAATGACAATATATACTTTAGCTAAAGAAATAGTTTCATCCAAAGCCCTCTCAGGACATTTAGAAATCTCATGGTGATTAAAATGAACTTTAGATGAGACCATGTCTGTGACTTGGTTTTATATGATAAGAGAAAATGTAAACAGTCCTACTGCAAATACTCTAACTGGTAGTAGTCCAGAAGTGACAGAAGTGATTAAAAGAAAATTCTAGTACCATAATGTTTGCTGGAATAGTTAGTGGTGTTTTAGTGCTATATCAAAGAGTGCACATATCCCTTCAGCTCATCCAAGGTATCATTGGATGAGTGGGTGGAATATATTGAAATGTTGATCATGTTGCATGTTAGCGAGCTGTGTATTGACAAGGAGCTTCCATACTCATGGTGTTGATTTTGATTTCTTGTTAAGCTCTTTCAGTGATTTGTGACTAATCTATATCTAATTTAAAGCATTCAATAGAATCTTCCACATCTCTATTTTAAAGGCCCTCTTCTTTGATAGAAATTTTTCTGAACTTCATTATCCCCTGATTACAGTTAAACGTTGTGCATAAGCCTTGAGAGAGCTTGTATAATGACTCATAATTAGTTTGATAGCCAGTCCTATTAGACAATCCACAGAATTTTCTTCCCCACCTATTAGTTTGATGATCTGTGACCGCTTCATGAAAATTACAACATGAGATATTGCAAAACACACATTAAGATGGAATTGAATAATGTTATTTACTTGTGATTGCAACTGTAATTGTTTAAGTGTCGGCATCATGCACTCAGCAGAAGCCTGACCCTTGGCTGCCTGTTCTGTTCAATGTAGTGCTTGCCTTACCTTAGGAGTATGGTACCAATTTTAGCAGTTCTGTTTTTCTCATTATTGAATGTGACTTTGATTAATGTGAATGGTATTGGCCAGCACACAGGAGCACTCAGTGTTTCTTTGAAAAGCTGAAAATTTACCCCTAAAATCTTACACAAGCTTTTGTTTCTTAAAAAAAATTAAAACCTGGCTTTTAAAGCAGACTTTTTCCACACACAAGGCCAAAGGTTATATAAACCATCATTAAATGGAAAATATAATACCTACAGCAATAACAAAAAAGGTTTAGAGGTAGTTCACAAGCTTTTTCCCAAAATTTTTGGCAAGATGAGGAAAGTATGTGAAAGAGAACAAGTAGCTTTCCTCTCCTCCCTCATTTGGAATAAAGACGTGCATGGCAGAAATAAGGGAAAAACATAGAGCTTAAATAATTGTGGCCCCTAATGCTTAATGGCATGGACACTTTGATCACTATGTGAAGGTCTGGGAGAGCTTCGATTCAGAGTACACATCTGATTTTATATTCAGATGGTGAATCTGTCCATTCAGCACTATGCATGTTGCACAAATATGGGTGCGAGCAAGGGCTTGGGATTCCTTACTCTCTCACTTCCACCTGCTGAGAACTACCAGATGAGAGTCTCTCTTCCCCCAGTGAATGATAATTGTTTTATACAAAGGGAAACAGATTCACAGAGGAACGCTGGCAGAGACCCGTCTGCTGGATGGCATGCACTTCTGCAAGGGAGCCTCAAGTTTCTCCTCCTTAGTAGGAAAGGGAAGAGAGAAATCAAAGCAGTCCCTTGAAGCGCTAAGCTTGAATGTCTTTCTTTTTTTTTTTTTTTGTTTTGCTTTGACCATGTGGCCTGATAGGGAGCTGGTTTTGAAGCAAATCTTTATGGCTTGCTGAGGCTTAGGCTTAAAAACAGTACCATGACTTACCTATGAGAATGTTAAGTAACAAAATGTTGGATGCTTAAACCACTTAATACTGACTTCTACAGGGTAGAGCTATAGAGGGATTACAATTTGAGCACATACACTTTATAGTTAGGCAGCTGTAGGCAGCAATCTGCAAATCTTACACAGAGCATTTCTGAGCAAATTATGATATACTAGATCCTGATGATTGGTGAACTGAAGGATACAGAAGGTGGATTGCTTCATACTTGCAAAGCCAAGACAAAAAAATTGATTTCAAAACATTACTACGCATTATGTTCCTGAGCAGTAAAACAATGAAAAAAAAATCACCATCCATTGCCATTTATGCATAGCACTTTCTCCATTTAAAAATACCTTAACTATTCATATAATGTGGTGGTTTTAATAAGGTACTAAATGCTGACTAGAGCAAAGCAAAATATTTGTTAAAATGGTAATAAATTCATTTGTTAAAAGGAAAAAAGAACCACAACCAAGCAGTAAATATCTCTTAGGAGCACGTTCAGTAGTTCTGTGTATCAGTCACGGCAAGAGCACTCAGGAATTTGCAGAGGAAGCTTTGAAGCCCTGTGTTGCATGTGACATTTCCACAGGAGACTCAACCAGTTCCTACTGGAGAAGTGAGCATGTATGAGAATCAGCGTGATAATACTCTTAATAGCAGTCTTAAAATAACTGTGTACAATATTCTTCATAATGTATTTTGCAAACTGTTGCCAAAAGTAAGCAGAGCTTTTTTTCTTTTGCTGAATAGTTACATACTTTATTTACATAATTATTGTTATGTAGATTCCCTTATTGTTTCATGAGTAAAGATTTTTAACATAAATACCAGTGATGCCTTAGAGAAGGTAAAACTCATTTATGTGTAGAGAGGAAGCAGAGAGCTCCCATACTCTGCAAAGAGCATATTAAATGTTGCAGTTAAACCTGTTCAATGCAAAGAAATAAGAGGAAGACAATTACTTCAGCAATTTCCTATACCACTGTATTGTCATCTTTCTTCTAGTGTTTCCTTCCACTTGCTGATCTACTGGCTAAGCAGCTATCCATGGGGTTAAAAAAAAGGTAAACCAAAGGAAAAATAAAACGGTTTTACACTTTGGACAAGCAGTGATTTCAGTACTCCTGGGCTAAGGAAGTTGCTTAATTCTAAAGCCACAAAGCCTCAGGTGTTCATCTCTTGGTGCAAAACACGTAAAGGATCATCATGAGCAAAGATTTAGTATTACAGGACATGCAAGGGGACCGTCTGACATCCCAGAGACCCACTGTCCTTTGCTCCCAGTGCCTACTGCTATGAGGCCCTCTCCTTTCTGAAGGGTTGTCCAGGCACACGCACACAGACTTTCTTGTCCCAAGAGTCAGTGCCATTTATGAAAGTGCTGGTGCCCTCTAATAACCAGAGCCAGCTTGCCCACCTTCAGGCACATCAAGGAGACAGTGCTTTGTGTCTTGTCTAGCCAGACTGTGTCCTGAGCACTGCATGGCTCCAGTGGGGGGCAGCTGCCAAGAGTGTAAGAACATCAAAGTATATAATGCTTTTATTCTCACAAAATGTGAAAGCAGAAGATACCAGGAGAAATAAGGTTGTGTATCCTCTTCTAGGTCTAGGTGTGTCAGCTAAAGATTGGCTGCACATAGTGATTCTTCATAATTGAATTCAAAGTCAGACTGATTAGGCCATGTCTGGTCTTGCCAGGGTTTTAACCTAACCCCATTGTTCTGTCTGAAGGGAGTGGTAAAACACTCCATTCTCTTAGCAGGGCTGTAGAGTTGGGTACCTTATGCATAGCCACCTGTGGTGGGTTGACCATGGCTGGATGCCAGGTGTCCACCAAAGCCGTTCTATCACTCCCCCCCCCCTTTCTCTGGACAGGGGAGAGAAAAAAAAAAAAAAAAAACAAAGGGCTTGGGGGTC
>JANZLQ010000031.1:19671785-19693007 GCA_026212715.1 Elanus axillaris | reverse complement strand
CCTCCTTCTGCACTGACCTGGGGGTCTGCAGGGTTGTTTCTCTTACATGTTCTCACTCCCCGGCTGCTGTTTCTCTCCGTTCCCCAACTTTTTTACCGTCTTAAAATGTTATCCCAGAGGTGTTACCACTATCACTGATGGGCTCAGCCTTGGCTGGCAGCGGGTCCATCTTACAGCCGGCTGATATTGGCTCTATCGAACAAAGGGGAAGCTTCCAGCAGCTTCTCACAGAAGCCGCCCCTGTACCACCCCCGGCTACCAAAACCTTGCCACAGAAACCCAATACACCACCCATGCAAAAATCCTTCAGTTTACTATCCTCTTCACAGAGGATGCTGTTGGCAAAAAAAAAAGCAGACCGGTCTATAATTTAAAATATAACATTGTGTAGACAGCTTGGCAGAGAAATTGCATTGAGGACTGTGTCATGAGTCAGAGCATGGTATAGGTTTGCCATTTAATTTGGTCTCCTAGTACACATCATCCTTTGCCACCTACAACTTTTACTTGCCTAGGCAAAAAAAGAACAAAAAAGAATTTCTCCCTTTTTTCAGGATTTCTAGGTGCCACGTGGCCCTGTTGCAGCTGAGCTGCCTGATGCATGGAAGTTCTCCTCTGCTGAGATGCAGAAGTCCTGGACAAAAGGCCTCTGCCTCTGCATGCCTCAGACTCACTATTCACAAGCTGCTCAACTATGTTGTGTATCCATCCACCCACATAACTATCTGAAATTTCACAGATGTACAAAAGTTGAAACTGACTATATTCCAGGGAGCTAGAATATTACAAAGATTTTCCTAAATATATATCTGGTGTAAAAAAAATAAGAGGGGTCGTTGTAATATATTTTCTTTCTCTAAGAATTGTATTAGCAAAGAGTGAGGTTGCTGGTATCTCCCTTGGTATTCTCCCTGTTTTGTAGCATGTTCATGGCATTGTGATGAGTGTGTGTTTTGTCGATCATCTGGGGAATTGTGAGAGGCAGAGTGGCTGAGATGTTTGGGAACTAGAAAATTTCGAATGCTAACAAGAATGGATTATGCAGTAACTGCAGAGATTTAACCATTTCACTTCTTTTCCACCAGCCACCTTCCTCCTCCTCTCCATCCCTCTACAAACAGATGCTTATAAAAATGGAAGTAGGTTTTGCTGCTTTGCATGGCTTTGCTTGGATTTTACTGACAAATAGAGAGCATTGTTCTTTGGTCTGGCTCACTGCCAGAACAATAGTCATATCCAATGCCAAATTGCAGCACAAGACTATTTTGAATGACAGACTAAAGTGTGTGCAAGGATGTGAAAACAGGTGGTCTGGGATGTCTGATATCAACAGAGCATCTGGTCACTGGGGTGTGACTGCATTATACTTTATACTCCTAATCTAGAGTGGTATGAGCAATGAGTGAAGAAGCTGGCATCTTTTCCAGACCTGTCAGTTTGTAACCTGTCCTGAGTACCCAAATGTGGACAAATGTGTGTTTTAGGGCTAAAAATACTTCAACCAATCTATAATTTCTCTGCATAATCTGTATTTCTTAAACAACTAGAAGTCAGATTATCCTCACATATGCCAGACTGTTTTCAAGACGGCTTTGCTTTTTTTGTGAAGATGCACAGCTGTTGCAAAACACTTCAGTGATTTTTGACCTCTTTGTTCAGTTACAACTGACTAGATAAAGTAAACATACTTTTATGTGTGCTTCATGTTACCAGCTATATTAATATCAGGCATATTAAATCAATAAAAGGACTTAAAATAGCCTTTGAGGGTGAGCATCCTTTCTCTCTTTGCAGTCAAATGCTTGTTATTAACAATTTATAAGCAGTTTTAAGTGAGTAGATAAGCAAAGGCCTGGAACACTTTCTGTAGGTGACAAGAGAAGGTGCTTGGGATCGAGCCTGCAGGGAATGTGCAGGTTTTGCATTCTTTGATACAAGCAGCACAACACTTTTCTTTAGCATCCAAATGAAGTTTTAGATATAGAACTGTAAATAAAAATAAAAAAATAGCAGGTATGACAGTATATGATCACATTAAACACATGAAATGTTCAATTTCATAGCATGTCAGCTCTTCCATGGTATCTCCTTATGTGCACATGCTTTCCTGCAGTAAATAGAAAGTGATTCGTAAGAGTTTATCACGTGCTGAAAGATGAAATGTGGGCTGTTCAGGTAGCAACATTTTTTAGTTAGGTTCCTGTTAATGACTGGTTTTCTCTATAGTGTGACTCTTTTTTACTGAAATCTGTATAAGAAAGATTTCTGTTTTATTATAAAGTTAAGAAGGGCTGATGAGGAAGTCTCTAATGTTCTCTTTGTGTAAGAAGCTTGCTAACACATTTCTCAGCTTCTGTTCAGGAGAACACACACCTTTATGACTCCAGGAATTAGCTGGAATATCCCTACACACATTTAAACTCAGACTTAAAAAGAAAAGATTTTTTAAAAAAAAACACTTTCAAGGCATTGATGAAACAAGTCCTTTTTTACATTCTTGCAACTCTTCTGTTACTCTGGTGACAAAGTTAGCTTTATTGTTTCAAATCAGGATTTTCACAAGAATACAGCACCACTGAGGATCACCCAGAAAGAACTTACGGTGCCAGAATTATTCATTTGCCCTTGTGAGCAGATGCTAGTAATACCAGGGTGATACTTGATGAATATTTATCTTGGGGAAAAAAATAAAATAGAAAAAAAGAAATGCATAGAGGCACCAGCATCAGGAACTCCTCTCTCTTCATGAAAAGGAAAATTATTCTGTAGAATACAGCCATTGATGCTATCCATGATTGTATAACCTCTGATTGCAGAGATCATAGCTTTTCATTGTGCAAGGCTGATGACCTTTCCCTTAAATTTCAGAGGTTATTAAAGGAGATCTTCTACAGTTGTTTGTCCAACCAGATAAGCTGTACAACCAGAGGAGTGAATTCTCTATTCTAAACATACATTATAATTCCCAAGGCACTGGTCCAACATGCTTAATTACAAAAACCAAACAAAACCCCATGAATCATTATTTTTTAGTATCTGTTTACAGTATTGTAAGTTCATATTGCTAGGTGTTACAAAGGACCTAAATGGAATTAGAAACCATATGCTAAGGGTCTCCTCAATAATGGCCAGGATAGAGATAGTAGTCCAACTCTGGTCAGCTCACAATATAATAAATACCTGATACTTGTTTTCTATTATGTTTTGTGTTCCTATGAACACTGAAGCAAAGCAAAGCATGAGAAACAAAGTTTTCAGAGGGGTAGAAACCACATTTCTGGCTTTTATTCCAAACCTTTCTTTGGCCGGATTTTAAACTACTGTGTCTTGTTTTGTGAGATTTCACCAAGGAATAGCTGTCAGCATTCCAAAGTCAGCCTTTTAAGATGGTACAGCATGTATATGTATGCTCTCACTCCACCAAATAGCTTTGAAATACCAAAGGTCATTACCTGCTCTAGTACCAGAACTCTTGGAACATGCTGTGGTCTCAGGTGCACCTGTGTGTTCATGTTAACTTTTTAATAGTGACAGCTTCATGGAGAAATGACTGCTGGTCTGAGGTGTTTCACGTGTTATCCTTTCTCTGGGAAAGAATTTCAGGCTTTGTATTCTGAAATATCAGTTATTTTAAAAATTGATATATTTGTTCTCATTAAAGCAGTGCTATTAACATCACAATTATAACGCATGCAGGAGGTACACCATTGAGACAGCGTACCACCAGTGGTGAAAATAAAGACAAATGTAAGTCAATTTATGAAGCTCATCTCGATCTCTGCAAATCCACTGCAGTGCAGTGGCATGCTGTAGTTTTAAACCAAGATCCTTACTTCTGTTCTGCTAGAACTCTAAAAAAATAGTTATTTTAGCTCAGATTTTAAGATATTTTTTCCCTTTTGGACTACTGGAATGACAGAAGAAAGCAAGAGCCGTGGGCTAGCAAGGGAGAGCTCCTTGCGTGCCAGGTCTGGTGAGCTCCTTGCCGCAGCTGCGTGCGTTGCCTCATGTGCTGTGGGCAGCTCTGGGTGCAGCAGCGGCGTGCTGTGCATCTCCCATCCTTAGTCAGTCAAATGACCTTTGGATCTGTCAAACCGCAGGCAAAACCAGTGCAGACACTGCTGCAAGCCACCTCTCTGTCCCCTGGCAGTCTCAAGGCTGGCAGGGAGAGAAGCCAAAAAGCGGCGGGCGCGCTCACCTCCAGGCAGAACTCCGGCACACGTGGGGAAATGTGCTTATGGCTCTTGTGGGGTGGGTTGTCTTGGGGTGCCTCGGGCTGCACACCATTATTGCTGCCCCCTGGTTTAGGCTTTTCCTCTTATTTATGAACAGTAATTTTCAGAACGCTGCAAAAAGTTTTTTGCAGAAGGATAGAATAAAGGTCTCAAAGCATAGAGTAAAAATAACATTAAGGGCTCACCTGTTTTACAGTTTGTTCACCTCTAGCTGTTTGGCCAAAACCACATTTCTCACCAACTGATTTGGTGAAGCTTACCACAGTGACCCTGTGACTTCACAGAATCAGGCCTATGCTTGATGAGCTTTTAAAAACTACATGCCTTCAGATGGTTCTGATCAAAATCTTCTTCAGTTCATGCAGGAAAAAGGCTACTTGAAAAGGTCACCTCTTTTCCATCCCACTCCACCTTCGTACGTAAGACTGACTAATAAAAAAGGATGCTAGAAAGAGGGAAAGAGGTGTTTTCAAGCTAATAACAATAATAATAATAATAATAATTTTTAAATGAAAATGATTACTCATTAAGTTTTCTCCATAATTTAATTTAAATTTAATTTAAATTTTATTTTCTCTCTAAGGATTAAAAATTAGGTTACTTCCTAATACTTAATGAACTAGAAATAGCCTTTCATAGAAGGAACGAGGGAACCAAATTGTCAGCAGTTACTCTAACACTTCACTGAAATATTGTGGTGTTTTGAAAGGCTTGTAAGGACAAAACAAGACTGATAGGAGATGTATTTAAATATCAGAAGTGCTCTGTATTCTTTATATATAAATGTATTGCGTTACCTTTTTAATCAAGGGTATGATCTCTAACATAATTCAGTGCTGAAACCAAGATCTTAAATTATTTTAAAATATTCTTCGTTAATTTTGCTGGAGCTGTGTTATGAATTAAAACTTGCATAGAAATATAACAGCCAGAATAATAAGACTGGAACCAGAATTCATTTCACCTTCCAAATTAGACTTCTATAATAAATGGTAAATTGAAATGCCATTACAAAAAGGTTACCATCTTTTATTACATGAAGTTAAGAACTTAAATTTTACTAATGGTGCAATTTTCTCTGTAATTCATCTTTTACTTAATAGCATATAATTGTTTAAATAACGTTTTAGTCTCTGTAAAAAGAAGGTATTGTTAGCAAGGAAAGCCTGACTATTAGATAGCTCAGGAAAACCAGAGAGTCCTCTTTTTCAGATGTTCAGATATATTACTTTGTATTTCACTAAGCCACAGGAGCATATAATTTTCTACCCTGCCAATTGATTTGTATTCTGGCTGATGACCTCAATCTCTTTCCCCTTTTTTCTAGCAAAACACTTGGGGGGGGATGTATGGTGTTTAAAATTCATTTTTTGGTGTGTAGGGTTTTTTTTACTAATCTTAATAAGGTGCTATGAATGAAATTTACTGAAATAGATTTGTAAGTGAAAGAAAAATGTGCTCAGAATTACAATTAAGCCTGATAAGTGCCTATAGACAAGAACGTGCAATTTTAAGCTTAAAACTTTCAAACCCTGAGGTCTATTCTGCCCTCAGGGGATTCAGTCTCTCAGAATGCATAAACTTTACAGGTCTGGATGCTTTTAAAAATGTGGGTAGGAAGATCTTACCTACATGCTAATCCACTTTAGCATCCACAAAATATATTTGGTCAGCTGCATTTCTTTTAGCGTACAGTCAAAGACTATGTGGCTTTAGTCAGGTTGCATAGCTTGCAGTCGAAAGCTGTTTTGGGACCCATAACCTGCATGTAGCACTTCTAAGTCTCCTGAAGCATGGTTAGCATGCTCCAACACAACCAAATTCACCACAAACCCAATGCTTTTCATTCAGTTTGATGATGGTGGTGTCCATCTCCTATACAGGGGTTCAGTGGCTGGAGTCAGGCGGTAGGGAGTAAGGACAGCAGGTCTTGCTCTGTCTGATTGCCTGGCTCATGCCAATGAGGGGGCTCACGTCTGTCAGGGAGCACTGAGCAGGAACTCTGTCCTGGGCCGGGGTGCTCCCACCACCCATCAGAGCAAAACAACTGCAGCATCCTGCTCGCCTTGGAGCCGGCGTGGGGAGCACCACCCGGGAGGCAATGCAAGGACCACGGGGACAGGAAGAAAACAAGCAAGACTCTCTCCTGCAAGAAGAAAAGCTGCATTTCTCTGCTCTGCATGCTGTTATGTATCATATCCAAAGACTTAATGCAAATGTGTAAGCTGTCCCTGGAGCTGGAAAAAATCTATAATATTTCTATTGCTGTAATATCTATGTGCCAAGTGCAGACATTTGTTTGATTTGGCCTCTGGCATTTTTATCTGGCATGCTCTCCATTTCATTTCTCTCACCCTGTATCAATTTTAAGGCACCTTTGATTAAAAAAAAAAAAAAGAAAAAAATAAGAAAAAAATCTTACATCTCCCTGGTATTGCTTTTCAGTTGAGATGCAAATGAAAAAAGCCTTCTCTTCTGAAATATTAGTATTAATATGGTAGCAACTCTACTGAAAATCTGGAGAAAAGGTTTTGCCTATTGTGGTTGCCTGTGAAATACCCCCTTCCCTCCCAAGCTTGCCGTCATTCACCTCCTAAATAGCGGATGTTCCAGCTGACACATGCTTCACTGAGCAGTGTAGCTCGGTGGCATCCCAATCTTGCCTTGTCACGTCAGTTGAAATTGCTACGTTGGAATGTAAATTAACCCCAGAAATTACAAGTACACTTTTGAAAACTGTATATATTTTTTCTTTTTCTGTGTATACATTTCCTCTTGTCAGTGGAGGGGTTCTGCATGAGACTGTTGGACAGCAGAGGTGAGGCTAACTAGTATCTCAATTTACCACAGTATTAACTTGGATTTGTACATTTTAAGTGGAAAACCAAAAGCACATTAGCCTTTCAGGTAACAACTAAATGATGCTTTTGTTATAAGAACAAAAAGGCTCTAGTTTGCAGTTAGATTAAGTTACTAATAAATTTTGCTAGGCAATGTTCCAGTGAGAGTTTACCACAAGTAGCCATGAAGTGCTGCAAAAATACCTTAACCAATTGTGGGGAACAGAGAGGCTCTTGAGGTGTAAGA
Source organism: Elanus axillaris (assembly GCA_026212715.1). Lineage (NCBI taxonomy): Eukaryota > Metazoa > Chordata > Aves > Accipitriformes > Accipitridae > Elanus > Elanus axillaris. The sequence goes on along the minus strand of JANZLQ010000031.1, from coordinate 19,685,685 downwards.
AAAGGGAATTAAATATCACAGGTCATCACTGCATCAGCGTGTTAAAAGGTTTGCTGCAAGGTTATAAAATAGCTTTAATTGTTGACCCAAATTCATTCAGTTTAAAGAAGAGCTTCCCCTGTTGTTCACTGAGCGTCGGTTTGGCCACATGATAGATTTGGCACAGACTCTATATTCTCCCCAGATTCCTGTCCATTTAAAGTTGGAGAAACCCTGAAATTAACACTTCTAATTGGATTATTGGTGTTGGTTTAATAGTTTTCTCTTTTAGTATGTAAACTCTCCCTCAGGTTATGGAAATCTAAAACATTATTTCAGGATCATTTTTCTCTATGTATTTTTTCATATTACCTGCTTTATATTTTACGGCAAGCATATGAGAGTCATTAATTTCAAAAGGCTGAATAAACATTGCTTACTTGACAGGCACTTATTTAAATGCATTATTTTTGGCATAAGATCTAAAACTATGTTTGCAAGAGATGGCAGCATTTTTTGGCTCTTTTCCCCCCTCATTTCATTGCAATCTGGCATAATTTTCCCAGTCTATGTTGTTTTACCTTGCCATAGCTTAATAGTCAAACTTAAAAGGATGAAAAGTACCCACACCTAGAAATACACAGTAGTGGTTTGCTTTGTTAAGCTATCCTCTGATATTTAGCTGCGTCACTTTGTCTGCAGTCTCCACAGAATAGACTGTGCCAGTAAATGAACATTTTTTAACTCCCCATGTCAACAACCTAAATTTTGAAGAATGGTAATTTCAACAATGGAAACCTGAACAGTTTAATTTTCAATAATGGATGTTAAATGAACAGTAGAAAACTGTTTTAATGAATTTGTAGTTCTTTTATGCAGTTGTTCATTGCTCCTTAGTTTAACTCTCTAATGCTCCTTTGTGCAAGTATTTCTGCAGCTCCGTCGGCTCTCTTTCCCTTCTATTGTCTGACATCTAATTATAGGACTTGTCAATATAGTTAGACTGTTTTGAGGAATTAAAAAAAATATTCACTGTGGGAAGAGTGTATTCTGAAGAGTGGAAAGTAATTTATTGTGGAACACTCTTTTCTGGTACTCCCTGAATCAGTTTGTTCTCTGTTCAAAGTGCCACCAGAAAGGGGTCTAAAAAAAGGAGAGAACATCCCCCCTGCACACATATCCTTGCAGTTGCCAGATATGTGTTAGCACTTGCTGACAGATGTACTTACAGATCGTCTGCTGTCCTCTGCCAGTACCTGCAAGCAGACAGTGCTTGCAGACGGAGGTTCATACGATATTTCATATATCAGTTGAAATAAATATTTTAAATATTTAATGAAAAGATAATGTTTGTGATAGTAAATGTATTTTTTCTATAAAAAGTCTTGGTTAATTTTATTTAAAGACATTGAAATATTATTGGGAAGACAGTATCTTGATCCGGAGCTGATGTCTCCATTTTGATATCTTTAAAAAAAAAGTTATTCAATCCATTGTCATGAATTATCATCATTAGGCTGCTCCCTAGGCAAATAGAAAGTGCAAGATGACAAACAATACTGGACACAAGACAGTGCAAGGATTACAAAACATTGGAAGGTTTATTGAAATGGATTTTTTTAAAAGAATGAATGGATGCTGGAACAATATACCACACGTTACAAGACATTAATGTATGAGCATTAATATTATTAATATAATTAATAGTTTTCCTATACATTCAGTTATCAGATATCACTTGTGGCTTCTATAGAGCAAGAGCTACCAACATGATATTTTAGAGACTTGTGATAACATGCATTCTGATTGGACGTGTAGGGTTACACAGGTTTTCAGTGATGATGCTCTTATCTTAGGCACCTTGATTAAGTGCCTGAAGATTGGTAAGATGAATTTGGGTGATATTTGAGCCGGCTAACAGGTCTATCCCAGAAACATGGAGCATTTTTCAAGTTCTTGGCTATACTACTTCAGGTCTTTCCATTTTAGTGGAAGGACCCTGTTTTCCTGCTATTGTCTTGAATGTTATGTAGTCATTTGCACCATGAGAGAGTGAGTATAATACCCACTCTCTTACAGTCTCTTCATTCTTGAAGGAATTTGGGCCCAAATGCATCTTTTTAAGTGGAATTATAATATAAAGCTAACTTGAGAGCAAGCTACTACATTTTGTTATTTTGATGGTTATCTATTTATAGATGTACAAATGTGAAACGGGCTTTATCAGGAACAATTATGAACCAGACCTGAAGTGATTTTATGTCATGAACTTCATTGGTCCTTTTGGCTGCAATTACTTCTCAAGTTGAGATCTGATCTGGGAAAGAAACTGACACTTGAGTTCCTATTTCTACAGATCTTCATGTCATGAAAATGCACCATGGATTTCTTTCTTTTTTTTTTCTTTATTTTTTTCCTTTTTTTTTTTTCCATTTTTTTCTATTGGATTTGGAAAGAAAACCTGGAATATACCTTGAAGTAAAAAAGAAGGGGACAAAGAGGAAGAAGAAAAAAAGAATAAGCTGTGATGGCACGTGGGAGCTGAGACTTACCCATTCCCCACTTTTTGTATTAAAAACATTTGGAAAGTTATAAAATTATGCACAATATTTTGCAAAAGCTAATAGAAATCTTTAAGACTGTTGGAGCTGATGAACTGCATAATACACAAATTTATAATGCATTAAAACCTACAAATGAGATGGATAGAGTGGGAAAAACAAGGAATTGTAGAGCAAGCAATTCTGATAAAGACAGGAAATCTTCATCCTGACCCAAATTGAGCCAGTAAGGAGGCAAAGCCAGGTCAGGGCAAAGCTAGGTCCAGAAATAAAGCTAAGATAAAGCTAGAATATCTGTTTCTGATGTCATAGGCAGACTGTGTGCTGTAGTAGTGCTTATGATGGTTGCTACCAACATAGTTTAAAAGGCCTTATGCCTTACATGTTGAAGAGAAATGATTATTTAAAGACTGCTGAAAGGTAATATAATATTCTAGCAGAGCTTCAAGTAATATGTATAAATTAGCAGACTAGCTGTAGTTCCACAATAAATGAAAAAAAAAACCTACTCCAGGAGCTTTCATAAAATAAAATATTTTATTAAATTATCTGCATTTGGTCTTAAATGACTGAATTCTTGTTGTTCAGGAGACCTGAAGCTAAAACTTCCTTTCAAGATATGAAATTCATACTAAATTAATATTTACAAAAACTTTTCCATTCCAACCCAAGAGATATTTCTAACCAGCAAAGTTTTGAGCGTTAGTAGCATTTTCTCTCACTGGATAAGAAGGATGAAACATCAAACCCCATTTCAACACTTCAGAGATATTCACTGAATTTGGATCTATCCATTTTTATTTGACTAAGTAGAACTCACTATAAGATCGAAAGGAGCAAATGAGTGCAGGAGAGTTGTCAGAAGTGGGTGATCTTCCTGCTTCCATCCAGAGCATCCACCAGCCCTTGAAACCACTCCTTTCACATCCAAACATGGGTCTACAAACGAAGCTCCCCAGAAGAGGAGTAGACATTGTCTCTATGATGGTACTATGCCAGGACAATTTCATGAAGCCTGCATCTTACAGAGCAACTTTAAGGAGATCCACGAATGATTAGGTATCTGTCAGCATCCACCTTTGCATCTGCAACTGAAGTTTGTTCCCAAGAGGACTGCAGTGACACTGATGCTATGTTCTAAATGCACTTTATTTATGCTGGTTGACCATGCATATAGATTATTTTTAAATTGAAAAAGAGACCAGAAACAAACAGAAATTCCAGCAATGGGTGTTCTGGGACCATGATTTCCTGTCACATCTGAGAAAACTGAAGTGCTAGTAAATGATCTGCTTTATGTGTACAAGCACAGAGCTTCTACTTTTTATTGTAGAAAAGTACTTTCAATTTAGAAAAAAAATCAATCAACAGAAACAGTAAATGGCACTGAGCTCCATATTTCTCTTTGGGAACAGCATTATAGCATTTAGTCCTGCTCAACACAAAGTTTTATCTCACTTTTGTTTATATATAGGATAATATAAGGGGAATGCAGGGCTTCCATTTAGAAAGGTTATTGACACCCTTGGTGCTGTGTTGGCATTTATTCTTTGGATTTTTATTGCTTCTGATCTGTGGTATTTATGTCTCTGAGATGAGGACTTTCATCTGTGATACATGCTCATAATTTACAGACTGCATGGTGCCCCAATGTTGTTTGCAGGAACAGGAAATTAAACAATTAAACGGGAGGCAGATATGAAGAGTAAAACAAGCTATTTCCCTCAGTGTATTTATCTTTCAATATTCTTGTCTGTTGGTCAGAGAAGGCTGAAAACCATTGCCATACCGAACAACTCTGGGGGAAGACAGATGAGGTTCAGTGGATGGACACAGAAAATGGCAAAGCATTTCAGGAAGGGGAATTAACCAGGCAGAATATGAATTCAGCCTTTAATGGCAGTTTGAGCTTCCATGTTTCTCCTGTGATCCAGCTCCCCCAAACCTGTATGGCATGGCTGAAGCCAGTTTTGCTGGCCTTTGATGCAGACATGCACTTCCCCCCACTCCAGCTGTCTGAAGTGACCATTGCCAAGCTCCCTAGTGATTACTTTAACTGTAATAGCAATGACAGATCACTTTATTAATTGCAAATTGCACTATCTGAAGATGGTGACAACAGATACTGGGAAAGGTACAGAATATCCTAATTTTTCATAGCATAATCAGCCTGTTTGGAGCCTCAGATAAAAATAAATTACCTCAACCTTACAATACAATTGACACATATTTATTGCAGCATTCTCTATCAGCAATTGCCATACCTACATGAGCTAACTTCTCACATATTACCCTAAAACGTGAAGGGTAGCGTTAATGAGAAAGGGCAGTCAAAGCTGGGCCCCAGGAGCCGGATCTGTATTCTAGTTGTTGCATGCCACCGATGCTGGATGTTGCTTTGTGCAAGCCCCTTACCTTAAGACCCCCTCTGCTGCAATTTGCTCACCTAGGTAGTAGGCCCAGTGGGAAGTTTGTGTTAGGCATTTTGAGGGTAAATGCATAACAGAAAAGGACTTCATAATCCTTCAGTAGCAGAAACCAATTCAATAGATAAAGTTACCCAAGAACACCAAATACTGAAAAAAACATTTATCTTGACTTGCAGAAAGAGGGAGAACAATACCAGTGACCTGAGAGGGAAAGCTGGCAACATTAGCTCAATTTAAAAAAAAAGAACATGACTATAGACCTACTGCTTATCCGTTCTTAGAGCCAAAGTTTACAAAACTTCATAATTGAAGCCGACAATTTTTCAGTTCCTGTTTGCTGCAGCTGTTTTCATGATGTCCTGAGTTGTTTGATGCAAAGTCTAAATTAGTCTTGAGAAACAGGATTAACCTTTCCAATCACATTTAAGGTGAAATTGCTTAACTACAGCACACAAAGTCATGCTGCAGATAATCCATGTCCTTGATTAATGCTTTTATAATCAATTGCTGTCTGGAAGTGACTCCTTCCCATCACACTCTTCACAAAAAGAGCAGATGGTATTTAAAAGGTTATGGCAAGAGGGCATTTCAGAGGTCAAATAGAACATCGATCAAGTGGGCAGAAAAATTGCTTTTTTCCTTCCCATTCTCCTTATCCTCACAATCCATGAGGGAATGTGGCCTATGAATTATAGTTTGATCTATAGTTCAAGCACTAAAATGTTTTCTTGTTTCAAATTTCTATGTTGTTTTGGGTAATGAACCTGGAAATTGGATTCCTTTTGTGCCAATAAAAAATTGTGCCCAATACATGTATCTCAGCAACATAATTCTTAGACCCATAGAGATTTGCTTGCTACTACCTTGAATGCAGTCAGAATGCTGGCGCTTAATAAAGGCTGTACTAATATCTGCAAAGTCCTTTGATTTATTTGTAGCAATGATAATGACTCTGTGAAAAAAGATACTTTCATTTCCACGCTTTTATAAAAAGCAATTAAAATATGAGGATATTTTGTGATTTACTCTCTTTCACTGTTTTTTCCCTGTACATAGTTGGTTGCCATTCTTTATCAGAGTCCAAGGAGAGCTATTCTCACCTGGAGTGAAGAGGACAGAGAAACTACACCTACTAATGCAGTCTCCAAAACCAGAAGTCAGGGGTTTGCCATTGTGCAATACATAAAATATATCAGTACCCTTTTTCCTCCCCTTTCCATCTCCTGACATGCTAATAATTTTTGAAGTTTTACTAATGAAAATGCATTTTTTTCCTATCGGTTTGGACATGAATATTGTCATCTTTGCTGCCTAATAAAGTGTATTTTTGTCAATTGTCATATCTTACTGGCTGTTCATTTTTATGATTTTTTTTTGTTATATAAGCTATTGTGACAAGTGAAGTGCTCATCCTGAGTAGATCTCTAAAGTAGGCTTTCATCTGGGAAGTATAAGTGAAAATACTATAATTCTGCTTTGTCATCAAAATGAGGATTGATTGGCTAAAATCTTTTTCAGCATTGTAACTTACATTTAAGGGCGTGAGCCCACCAAATCTTTCTTATCTGAACAGTTCTCACTCATATCATGTAAGTAGCCACACAGGAGCTTGAAGAGCTATTAATGAGGCAGGGTTTATCTTTATTCAAGAATGATTAATACCCACCATATATTGCGTAACTAAAACTGTTAAGCATGAACCTTTGAAAGGTGGACAAAAGCAGAACTTGATGAAACCATGCTAACTAATCCTATTAAAGTGACATCTGGGTGTCTTGCCATCCAGCAGTGGTAGAAAAGCTATTACTGGAACTGGTGGTGCATTTTAAATAGTTCTAATATACACAGCTATTTATAACACACTGATAGACCTTTCCATATCGGTTCTGTAGTTTAATTTCCTTGGATTTTTTTTAAGAGTGGATGCAAATTTTAAAAAACTTGAAGGCTTTGAGATACTTCAACTAAGTCATGTCTGTCAGCACTGTCTAAGAAAAACAAACACGAGTACAAATGTATATTGCATGACTTTTTCCATGATTTACTGGCCAACACAGAGAGAAAATCTTTCCATATGGGTGAGGTATTGCTCTTTCACTGCTTTCCTACAGGTTCTTAAAAGGTAGGTCTGAGAAAAAGATGTTAATGTGGGCATTTGCATAGTTACGAATGAGGAGTTAGGAGAGTTTTAATTCTACCATTAACTTAAAACACACAGATTTGGCAGAAAGAGTGACTCTTGGGAATTAGCTGCACTCAAGGCATTTTTCATGGGGATTCCAGAGCCAGGAGACAGTACTGGCCCTTAGCAGACAGTTAGTGTCAATTGCCTTGTTATGACTAGGGACCAAGTGAGTCAGAACTGCCATATTAAATGCAAATTGATAAATGAAAGTCTTTACTGCTACTCTGAAGGCAAAAAAGACTGTGAAAATAGAGCTAGATATATAGACAGCATCCTAGCATTTTTCATAGTGTTTAATATATGTACTTCATGACTAATCCTTTAGAAATTTTTAAACTAAATCTTCTGTCTTCTATTTTGTGTCCATATTGATCTGCTGTTGAAGCACTGCTTGTAACTGAGAGATATTATTCATTATATTTGGAAGCTGTTTGATCAGAGAAGAAAACAATACAGCACAGTTTCAAGAGAGAAAAAAATCAAATGAACTTATATTGAGGAAAGAAAAATATTTAAGATGTGCTCCTCCAACTTACTTTTATTTATTTTTCAGGGCTTTTTTTCCCTGAAGAGACTAGGGAACCTTCAGATAAATTGTCAGTCTCTTAACTAACGTAATAAATCGCCAAAGCCGTCATCTAATTTTAAAAATAGAAATGTCTGTAAATATAAATGTCTCATTTCATCTCTTTTTCCCCATGCTTAATTTCATACCTTCCCTCCTGATTTTTTAGAGACTTAAATAATGTTCTGAATCAAGTAATGTGATCATATATATGACTGAACTGATTTTTTAAAATCTATTGTAGATGAATATTGACTAGTCCTCTGAATCCTAAATGTGGAACAAGAACTTCATATATATTGTCAATCATAAAAAGGAAGGAACTTATAGAAACCATTAAAAGAATTTTTCTTAACTGTCTTTCCTCTAACTAAACCTATTATACCTACACATACTTGCCATCACTCTCCCTGCTCTTTCACTTTCCAACCCATAGCTCCCTCTTAACTTCCATAATCATTCACAATCAATCCCACATATATTTTCTTTTTCTTTATAGTATGAGAGTACACAAAGGTTTTCTTTTCCAACGTCTCTTATTCCTAATCTTAGACACAGTATCAATCATTGGGGCCATAGCATATATCTGCCAGGTGATCACTCTTCTGCACCCTCTGAGTATTTCTTTGGCCCAATTATATTCCTGCCTGGGTTGTTTGTTTCTTTCTCAGAAATCTATAATACACTATCCATTGGAGGGGGGAGGAGGGAAATGCCCCAGGCTTTCTGGTAGTTGTTGGGTTTGTATAGTTTACATTGCTGCTCAGTCCATAAATGTAACACTAAAATGAATGTGCAGTATCTGTGTTTGGATGACTATTAAATGACAAAAGCTGTGAGGTATTCTTGTACAATCAATATCTTACATGTGAAACCTAAGACAGCACTTTAAATTACAAAAAAAAAGGATAATACAATATTAAAAAAGTGATGTCTATATCCACTTTTGCTTGTATATTGCTACCTTTTCATGGCAAAGTACTCTATCTCAGATCCCTTCTGCAGCCACTAGCATGTGCTAAAGAGTGACACTGACAAAGCATGTTCTATACACCCTCCACATTTGTCAGATATGCTTCCTTGTGCCTACCTGATATAAGTGTTTTGCTTGTTCCTTTGTTTCTTTGAGAGGTTTTCTTGAATGTCTTCTGATTTTTAGGTGTTGCAGTTTTAAGCAAGCCTGCTCTGTTATACTTCAGGCTTATCTGAAAAGGTGGGAGAGTAGCTGCTTAATTACAAGGGGAAAAAAGGTAGAAAAACAAGAAAGAACAAGTGATTAGCAAACTAGGTCTTTTTTGGTCCTGGTGGTAAATTTAAAGTATGAATGTGAAACTGTTTCCACAGAGGAGCAAAGCTAATAATACCTGAAATTGTTCTACATGTTCCAGGACGTAATAACAGCAATGTGCTATGACTACAATTCTTCAGTCCTGAAGAAAGTCAGTGAAAGGGCACTGCAGTCACCTGGATGTCAGACACCCAGGACATACCTCTTTTTAGTTTGGACAGACAAATGCATGTGTGTGCTACACAGAGAGTTGGCACGGGCACGCAGTGCAGGTCATGGCTCCCGCAGTGCAAACATGTTACATCAGAGACGTTCCAAAATGTGCCAACCAGCTGCGCGTGCCATAGACTTTGTGTGCACAGGTCCAGCTCTCCCCTAAGTCCTGCTTTGCTGACCACATCATGATGTAATCATGGTGACAGGTCTAATTGGACGGTGGGGTATTCAGACGTCTCGCATATAGGCTCTATTTCTTTTTTCTGTCTGGATCTAGTTTCATGATAGCAAGAGAGCATCTCTAAGATTACTAGGATATAAGCCATCTTTAGCTTTCATCCAACAGTGTCTTTTCCATGTCACAATTAAGAATCACCTGATCTGTGAGCTGGAGTTAACTGATATAATAGTTGAGAAAAGAAATGGGCACTTTGCTTCACTAACAACCTGAGCACATATTATGTGGAATTTTTTCCAGGATAATACACATAGAATTCTTTTGTCAGAAATTTTTATATTATTTTAAAGCAGTACTGGACTTTAATCACAAAATAGGCAACTGATAAGAAATTCTAAATATTTCTGTGTAAATGATAATTTTCTTTAAATACATATGGCACCTCTGAGCTTTTTGCTAAGGAAAAACTACCATTCAAATTAAAGGAAATTTCAGGTTTTCTAAAGGAGGGGCAGGGATAAGTTGAAGGGAATTTTGAAAGAGTCCTGATGGACAGTGAGGTGAATTTCTTACTCTGAAGCGAAAGGGGGTGGGGGGGACGGACTGTGGGGGCACGGAAGATGTTGACTTTTATTTAGTGAATGGGAGCTGTAGTGGAGATTTGCATGAGCCAGAATGTACCTGTTCCATGTCAGACTCCTTTCAGGCTGTCCTGCTCAGGGCAGGAAAAACAGTGGGAGATGAAGATCCATACGCATCATTACAGTTTGACAAAAGGCTAGGTGCTCTCCTTATTTACAAGAGAATAAATGTGAAATGATTGCACTAAAACCAATGGAGCTCCTCCTGACTCACAGCTGAACAGAGAAGAACATTTTACCTCCAAAACCTGAAACTTTTTTTATGTTCAGATACACAGCTATCAAATCTGAGGACATTTAATATTTTTCCTTTAACTTCATTTTGGTTCCAGTGCATTTCCTACTTAGATTAAGTGGATAACTCAGTACGTCAGGTCAGATTTACAAGGATGATCAGGTTTCTTTTTGTCCCCGAGGAAAAAATATTATTAAACTACCCACCTGAGGAAGCAAAATGTATTAAAACGTCTAACATGAAGTTGTGGACAAAAAAAATAATCCTGTAAGACACTCAATCACTGCATTGCAGTTGAAACGATATGTATTTACTTGATGATTATCTGATTGAAACAAAGTTAACACATCAAGCTGACTACTTCACTTTTCTTTAGTCTCACTCTCACTCATTAAAGATTGACATGGGCTGGTGGACTCTGAAAGCAAATTGGCCACAGAGGTTGTGCATGCTTTAAGGCAGTTGCTATCAACAAACAAAAAGTGTAAAGTTCCTGACTCAAAAGGTGTGCTGAAAGCTACTGGTGGAAACAAAGGCTTCATACTGAGTCAGATAAAAACAAAAGAAATAAAACCAGAAATAGTATGAGCTGGACTAGGTAATGAGAATTTTAAGATGGTCTCTGTGTGACAGAGATGATAATATAAAAATTTAGGATGTGTTTTAAGAAGCAAATGCTTCAAGTATAAAGATAGTATGAAAACATTTAGCCTAGAATTATGCACCATGTAATTCAGCTCTTTATTTTGTTTTTACTCTTTATTTTGTTTTTACTCTATAAACCTTGGGGATTATCTGACAGTGAGAAAGTCTATAAAATTAAGAAAGTAGTTTATTTTATGAATGTTTAAAATGTTAACATTCAATCAATTTTAACTGTGTTAAATGAGTTTTGTTATGTGTAAATGTGGCTATCAGGAACTGTTCTTAGATGACCAAAATATTTTCACATTGAAAAAGCAAGCAAAAAAACCTAACTGGAGCAAGAGAAAATACTGGTAGCAAACTAGGAATTAGTGAGGGATAGAGAACACTACAAAAAAAAGGAAAGAAGGAGGCACAGACTTGAGAAATTTTGGACTTGAGGATATTTTAAAAGAAAGCCTTGACTCCAGAGACAAAAAAAAAATGTATTATTAAACCTTTATATTCCGGTACCATCTAGAGGCCAAATGGCACAGCATCCCATTTTGCTAGGAGCTGTACAAAGATATAAAATGACAGATATTCCCTCTTCAGCCCAAGGAATGGGTATGGCAAACACAGCTACCGAATGTTTATGTTATTTCTTCTTTGTGGAATATTTTCTGTCTGTCTCTATTCTTTACAAGACATATGGATCATCTTTGTGCAAACCCTGGATGCACAGTACTTCCAGTCTGCCAACAGCTGGGTCATGTACACAAATCTCAAGTAGAGAAGACAGAATGTTCCTGTCTACTGCAAGAACTTCAACAGTTGCACCTATCAAAATGTTATAATGACAAGAAATACAGCTAGCGTCAGGAACGAATTGTTATCACTACCAAGGTGCCTTGAGATTACAGTTTTCTCTCTAAGACTTCCAAAAGACTCTTTTGCTAGCATTTGTGGTGGAATATGGAAGGCCAAAAAATATATATACCAGCTGCAAATCCTCCTACTTTTCAGCTGCAGATGTTTGTAAATGAACTCTAAGGAAATATGTGTGCATGTTTTCTGCTACTGTTACTGTGATGCTGAATTGCTGTGAATGAGCCTGTGAAAGAATTTTTGAGCTGCTGCTCCGAGAAAGAAGCATTAAAATGGCAGGTTTTTCATGCAATCCAGGGTTACTGAAGTGACCTGTGAATAAGCTAGCCCAAAGGGTGGAAGTCATCAAGACAGGATTACTTGAAGCTCTGCCTGAGCAGACAGAATTAGGTAGCCAGGGCAAATAGATGCAGTTATCTGGGGTAGAGCACTACCAATAATGAAGCTGTGCTGCTTCCAGCCACCTGAGGACAGCTCTGGTCCCACTCTGCTCCACCGGCTAAGGGGACTGCCCGTTTCTCCAACAGGACTGTTTATTATTTGCAACTCAGTAATATATCAGTAAGGGTCTGATTCCACACTCAGTGATTCCTAAAAGGGTTTTTCAGTGATTTCTAAAAGGGGTTTTCACTAATTTCAATGGGATTTGGATTGAGCTTTCTAACTGTAAGCTTCACTTTATGTTTGGGCTTTGGGACTTTGAACTTCCAGTTGAATTTTGTTCTACTAGTAAAATTCATGGAGTGAAATATAAAATACAGTGATACAGACTTGATCACATGTTTCAGTAAGGGTGTTCCATAGGTTGGCTGCAACATGCACAGTGATCATACAGATTACTTAAATAGCCTTATTAATTTTCCACATATTTAACACACAGAAAAGATGACATTTTTTGCAGTGGAATCTTTAAGCTTTCCTATGTATTTCACAGGACGATCACAGAAGCCAAGAAATAAAGAGATTAGGGAATTTACTAATATAAAATAGATAACCTTCCATCCTCGGAACCCTAATATTGCACTGGAATTAACTGAAAGAATTGGAATTATTTTATGATCTTTTCAACTTTATATTTTATTTTTTTATTTTACTCATTAGCAGATAGGTATAGAGTGTCTACCTCATTCGACTATCTTTAGACATAACTGAAAGCAACAGCTTACCTCCTAAAAGTGAATGACAACATTCCTTGTAACTTCAGTAGGAGTAAGATCAGGTGCTAGATACCAGCAAACACTTCGACTCTACTTGATTCTATAGGAGGAAACATCTGTGGGTTTTGTTATTTGGTTGTTTGGAGGTTTTCTTCCTAAAAGTACTTCAAAAGATAAAGTGGTATTTTAATTGGAAAACTTGAAGAAATCAAAGATGGTGCAAGGGGACAATATGCAGTACTTTAATAGTAGAGTATTCAGACCTCTGTTTTATAAATCAGGGAAAAGAGCATCTCTGTTTTGTTTAATGTGTTATATTTGCCAGTGCTTATACTCAGACACCGTTCTAACTTCCACAAAAATATATCAGGATGTTTAGACACTTCCACCTAGATCTGGTGCTGCAATGCCACTGCCCTGTTGTGTGCTCCAGTGCCAATGTCACTGTGGTAGTCAGAGAGTATTATTAGTATATAAGGCTCATGGTAAATTTAGATGTCATCTAGATGCTTTTGGGCCTGTTAATTGTTATTTTTTCTGCTGTGGAAAGTTTTATAGCCTTTACCACACCTCAGGAATTTACCAGGAGAGCTGGTAAAATTTGCAAATTGTTGTCCAGGGAGTTCTGTGTGCTTTTGGCTAAACTTTGTAAATGTGAAAGGTAAAAAGCAAAGGTTTGCTTTAAGCTTTCCATTCTTCACAAGCTAATCCAAATAGCTGAACAGAAAAGGGATCACAGGAGTCACAACTTTAGTAGGGGGACATTGGAGAGGGAAATCCCACTCATTTGATGTCAGTCATAATGCAGCCAACTGATTCCTACCCTGGAAGTTGATACAGTATTGCTAAAATAAATAATAAATCAGCCCTCAGAACAGCTTTATTGTTTTGAATGGGAGCACATATAAAACAAATAAGCATGGAAAAATGAAAAAAGTAAGTAAACCCATTTCA
>JANZLQ010000031.1:19646772-19658877 GCA_026212715.1 Elanus axillaris | reverse complement strand
CCCCAGCCAAGGCTAGATCTTTAAATTAAAATACATAAGTCCAGTGTAGAAGGATGCAGAAGATGAGGCATCCCAATTACTGTTCACCAGGGCAAACCTAGCTAAGTTTGACAGTTAATTATTATATGACAGCACTATAATATCTTTGTGCAGAGCCTGGAGAAAGAATTTGCTAGTTAAAACTATTTGCACAACCTCCAACAAGCCTAGGGCTGTACCAGAGCTCCAGCTTTGTCAGGCTTGGGGGATTTTCCTGACTCCTTGCTGCAGAGGCTGGCTATGCTGCTTCCACTTTCACTCAGCACTCAGTTAAAAAAAAAAATAAATCAGCTCCTGAAATACAAACAAAATGTGCCTGTAAAAGTAGAGTCATAAGCTATTTCTGTAATTCATGGCTTTCAGAGATCACTAGTTAGTTTTTTCAGATTTAATTATTCCTTGATTACAATCATATTCTATTCAAGATGTCATGAACTGTGCTTTTTGTTCAGATTACACAAAATAAAGTTACACTTGAGCATGTTCTGGCTTTACTTTCTTCCCTCAGCTGTCATGGAAGTGACAAACACTGAATTTAGTAATGACTTAAGTTTATCTTTTTCATGGAAATCTGGCCATTTCCTGAGAAAGTTCTCACAGATTGGCACCATGGCACATGATTTAAAGATGACAGCAACTTCACTATGCTAACATCTCATTTGCATATTTTAACATACAGTATTCCTCCTTGATTGGCATTCTCATTAACTTGACATTATAAAAGACTGCCTGTTAAACAATGTAAGCAGTATTTAAATGTAACTGCTATTAATTGCTCTGCTTTACAGGAAGGAACATTTAATGGCTTCTTTTTTCAAGGATGCACTGGAGATGAATGTTGAAAGTTAGGCTGTTCTTGCTTTTTTTCCTTTTTTTTCTCTGTTCAGTGTCATTCAGGTCAGGTATTGACTTCATGTGAAAAATGATAACACAGACGTGAAGAGCAGGCATATACTTTCAAAACTACAGAGGCTACCAGTTTTTCAGCATTTGTATATAAATGCGTGGAGATAACAGAGCTTTTTCTAATTTCAATTGGGAAAAGGTCAACCCCTTAATGAGAAGGACTGATCTGAGGTATTATGTGGAAATTAGCCTTGCCTTCCTGATTAAAACCAGTCTTCTCTAGGTGCACAGAACTACAGATTACTCTTTTAAATTTTAAAAGCCATTACTTGTGTCTTCTGCTCTGAAGCAGAGGCTTGATACAAGCTTGCATTCTTCCTTTTTGAAACCTTCGATATATTTGATACCTCTAGTACATTGAGAGACTCCTATCCCAAGTACCCATTTTTTTTACAAAAAGCTAAGGACAAAATAACTGTTTTTTTGGAGTATCTGTGGTTTGTTTCCTCAATTAATTATCAAATCATCATCAAATGCAATATATACCCTCTAGGTTCCCTGCTCTTATAGAATGCTGTTGATAATATGATGGAATGAATCAGCTGAAGCCAGTAATATTGTACCAGTCAATAACATCTGTAGATATGACCTGCTGTGACTCTTTCAGAAGTCTGAAAGCTGCTGGGTTCTTAAAAAGCTCAAGTTCTGTTAAATCCTAATGGAGCATTGGTATTCCACATGTCTGACATGGCTATATCTGGCATTTCTAGCCCAGGTCTAATTTGTCCCGTTGAAAGTGAAAATATTTTAGGGGTTTGTTTTGATTTTTATTTTTTTTTTACACTCTGTCCTGAAGGTTTTATTTCACAGGAAAGAAAACTTCCAAGTTTTTTTGGCTTAAAGCCACCTTTTCAATAAATATATTTCTCAGCTACCTGTCCAACACAGAGATACCTTTTCAGGGTGATAGATATGGAGAGAAAAAGCTGAAAACAATGTTGCATGGAAAGCAGTCTTAAGTGCTTTTGATTTTCAGTTTTTTGAAAGAATTTCTGGGTTCCTCTGGGCCTGATTAATGGCTCCTTTGCTGTGAGGTTAAATCAGTAATTCAGACCACCTGAATATTCTTTTCAGATGATGACTGCTTCTTAAAATCTCTAAATTTCCAAATACTTTTTTTACCAAATCAGAGGTGAAGATTGTTTTGCAAAAGGACATTTTCCCCCATCCATGTGTTTGATGCATTTTCTTTAAATTCAATTTGAATTTAATATTGACCTTACTGTGAACAATTCTGCATATTCTGCTGAAGAGTGGTGCTGATGCACACCATGTTTACCTTTTCAGGCTCTGGGCTTCCTGAAATTACTAACAGTTAGTTGATGGGAGCTAGATATCCTGATATAAGAGAAAGGAAGACCTGTGGAGACTTGGGCGCTCACCTGCCTGCACTTCTCTCCTCAGCAATCACCTTGGTTTCCTAATCTAGATCAATCCTATCTACACACTCTCTATGTTAATTTTCACCCATCACTTCCGCCTTTTTGACAGCATCCCACTTTGTTCTTACTGTGTACCCTTTCAAAGAGACCACCAGTTTTGTAGCTCCATCTGCTTTGTCTGCGTTCCTACTGGAAAATTCAGTTTTGTTCCTGCAGACTGAGGACCTTTCCTTCCTTGCAAGCTGCAGGAGGAATTTCATGAGGGCACCCCTTGCCCTGCACTTTGCCTAGATGTGACACTGCAAGCCAGAGAAAGGAGAGGGAGCAGACCGGCTGGGAAAATGCTTGTATTTTGGTAGTGAAAGGCATGAAGCAAAGCTGCTTGGGTCTTAATGTTTCCTTCTGGGAAAGTTGTCAGGTGCTTGATGTGACAGAAAGAGAGTAGTCCCTGTTTATTAGGTGGCTGCCCATAACCCAAGAGCTGGAAAAGCAGGATGGACAGACAGACAGTCATAGGTTTTTTTTTCCCCAGGCTATTCCAGCTAGGCAAATGTTTCTGGGAGACTGTTGTTTCCTACTGAAGTGTCTTGGCTTTTACCCCACCGGGTTATTGAGTAATACAGTATAATATTTCTTTATACAATGCTTTCTTATTGAAGAAATGTTGAATAAGGTCTGGGAAACAAATTGCTCAATGTTGGCCAAACCTATAAATGTCTTCCAGGCCCACAAAACTTTACATGCAAATTGACAATCTGCAAGCAGCCACCTTGACTTTAGAGGAAGCAAAGTCAAGCTTAAATCTTTCTGATCACTGAATCTTGGAAGCAGGTTATGCAACAGCCAGAGGAAGAGGAGAAATTGAATACCCATGCATCGTCAACCTAACCTATAAGCTAATAAATGAGCAGCATATTTTTTTTATCTGTTGACTGAAGTGAGAGATGACAGTGAGTGCCAAGTAGCAACTATTATAGCATTGTGCACATGACATTGAAGTTCAGGGTCAGTTCTTTCCATTATAAACCCCATTTTTCAGGGTTTATAACTTGGCTGCCTTAAATCATATCTAGCTGAAACTGGCATGAAACTTGTCAGGACAGTTGTAGATTTTTTCCCATTCCTTTCATAAAAAAGAAAAAAAAATCCTTACATCAGTTAACCCGTTTGCCTTTTTAATGTACTTAAAACCTTTTTAGTCATTACAGACACTTCAGGAGAACAGAGATGTTCTAAGACATAGGGAAATACTGATATTTTTATGCAATTTATCTTGGGCTCTAGGAAAACTGAGGCTATGAATTCAAAATTTGCAGCTCAAAAATTCTGTACTTGTTAAGGTGGTGTCAAGCTGTGTCTTCAGCCATACAGACAGATGAAAAAAAACATTTCTCAGAACTGTTTTTTTTTTCGTTTATTTGTCTATGATGTAAAATCTAGTTAGTGAGCTACCTGACTTAAGAAGCATAATGACATCTTTACTGCTGAGATCAGTAGAGCTCAGATGCCTGCATTGCTGTGCCACAGAGAAAACAAGAGATGACAATATTCTTTTCTTAGGTATATAAGAACGTAGATGCAAAACCTCACAAGAGAAGAGTGGGGGGAATAAAGAAAAAAAAAAAAAGAAACACAGTTTTCATGAAATGTGGCATATAAACCCAGATCATTTATTCCAGGCCTGTGTGAAGGAGACAAGACAGGGAAACTGCAATGATAGTCGTAACGCCCAGGTACAGGTACAGTTGAGAGTGAATAACTCTGCTCCTTCCTGATGGTTCTGCTGCAAATATCAGCTCACTCAGTTGCATTTCAGGTACTCTTCCAAGGTCTCTTGAAGATGCCACAGCCTCCTCCACACATGGCAGCCCTTCCAGGTGAAAAGGTACATTGTGGACACCAAGGTGGGGACTGTCTCCTCACAACCACATTTACACAGCCTCCACTTTTCTATGTGATGAATGAAGATTCCTTTGGTACATCAGAGACAAAGTCAGAAAGTGTTTACAAAATCTCGACTATCTAGCTGATCTTTCACCTCTTGGAAGAAATTTGTGGAGAATGTAGTGGTAAAACATACTATGACCTACAGGAAACTTGGGTTTTGAGTGAGTGTCACAGCACTGCATTTCCTGGCACATTAAAAAACTTTTGTGAAATTCACAGTTTAAATACTAATTTCCTACAGTTACCTGAATCTACAGCTCCTGTGAGAATGTGATATTCTCAAGTGGGGTGGAAAAGGGTTTCATTTCTCTGTTGCTACTCTTCTGATTTTGCCTTTCCAGGAGGGAAGATCAGACTCTTGCTGGCTAATCTGCACAGAGTGTCCCAGTCATTGACTTGAGTCATCCTCAAGCTTCCTCTCTAGCTCAATGCATACTTAGCATATTTTCCAGCTCTAACAAGAAGCAATAGGAAAGCTTCTTCTCAGACTGTGCAACAGAAGCAAGTCTCTGTAAAAGCCCATGCAAGGGGAGACAAGCAATATCTTATTCAGGTCAGGGATTTGACCCAAGATCTCTTGCCCTCAGATAACTATCATAAGAAACAGACTTCAGAGTATTTAGAATTAGGACAGCTGCAACATTTCCTGCTGGAAATGGGTCATAATACACAATATAACTATCTGTTAATTGAACCCATGAGCAAATAGGTTAGTATGCCTCCTTAACCTTGTAACTGAGATCCTCACCTGGGAGTTTAGCTATTTATGCTGAATTATCATGTTAGCAGGAAAGGTTGAGAGCAGCTGACCTAGGATATGATGTGACTAGAGGGTAAGAATGTGTTTTTGGAAAGTCTGAGAATGATACTCTTGGTTTCATATCCTCAAAATTAAAATCCTTCTAGTGGAACGAGCATTCTGATTGTCCTACATGGATAGTAATGTGATGCCCCATTGTTTTTCCTCCTTTTTGTGACTCTACTCCTTTGTTTTATTCACTTTAAAAAAAATTGCCTGGGGATGAAAAGTTTCATTTTTAGTTAAAGGAGATATGTTTTCAGTACAGTGTTGGTTTTTCTGTTTGTTTGGGGGTTTTGTTTGAGGGTTTTTTGTGGATTTTTTCGTTGGTTGGTTGTTTTTTTCTGAGAGGGGAAAAATAAAGGAAGTGGAAAATTTATCAGTCCAGTTACTGATTTTATTCAATGAAACATATCTTAATATACTTAGGAATATTTTCACACTTCCACTTGGAAGGTAAAATCTGTTCTCCAGCTTCAGGCATCATGCAAGCATTTTGCCTGTGTTGGTTAGAATGATAATTGCAGTGACTGGGGTCAGGTTTCTGCTGAGCTTTAAGTGATTTCATTGGGGTTTACTAGACCATCAGCCATTTTGATTCTTTTGCAAAGGAAGACTGTAATTTCTGTCAGGACAGATACATTTTATTTTTAAGAAAAAAACTAAAACAAAATAAAACAATCCTGACAACTTTTGAGGGAGAGGAAATGATGGTAGTTGGCAATTATTCTGTATGTGTGAAAAAATTTGCATATAAGCAACTTATCCTAGGTAGAAGTACCATACAGAACAGACCCATAATCTTAGTTTATAAAGCCAGACACGTGTTGTATAAGAAAGCCCACTCAAACTCCCCAGGGGAATCTAGACACACAATTAGAGGTAAACACAAAAGACATCCCCAAGGAAAAACATAATAATAAAAAAGTATTCTTTTATAATAAAGAACTTTATTAAAAAAAGGAAGTTGAGCATTGTATAATAAACGCACAGAACCCAAGGCAAAAAAAATGCAGTCAATCTTCCAAATGATCTTTATAAGGTTTAAAGGGAGAGTTGGTGATTTCATGAGAGACCTTGCAGAGTGAGGTACTTATAGTCTCATTATACAGCACTGTCTGGGCAATAATGTCAGGGGTAGGGAGAGGGTAGATACAAAGACTATCATTTGGCTTGTCATACATAACTAATAAAGCAGAACTGGGGACTAGTTGTCACTGCTTGTTCATATGGGGCCAATTTCTGGCAACTGCTGACTATGAGCACCTGCCAATAAACCCAGGCAGAGGAGTGAGAGCAGGCATCTTCTCCTGGCTCTCCAAGCTGGAGTGGCTGTGATGTTAACCCACTGCAACATGCCAAAGAGAAACATCCCAAGGTGTTGCTGAGACTTGCCAAGTTTCTCTCCCCGTCTCCCACGTATCTGGATGTAGCTCTGCAAACAGCAGCCTCAGCTCAGCAACCTTCAGGTTTGCACTGAAGGTGTTTGCTGCCTCCTCTGTATGAAATAGTCTGAGTGAATCACGGCAAGCGTGCATCTAAGGCATATTTCAGAATTAGAAAGCTTAATAGAGAACTGCATTCTCTTCATGTTAATTTTAATAATTAAAGCAACCATCAATATCACTAGACCATTCTAAGCAGAATTTAACCAGTAACTTTTTCTTATACTATTCAGTCAAAAGGAGAGGGCAGCTGCAAAAAAGGCTTCACAATTCAAAGTTCTTGTTTTATAGCTGTGTGTGACACTGTAGTCCTTATAAACAAAATACCCTTTGAGATTGATGGGTATGCCTGCCCTAGGAGTGCAGAAACAGACCCAGTGAATTTCATATTTAGTAGGCTTCAAGTCTGACACATTTTGTAATTGCGGTGGAAATGGATCCACCAGATAACTCTCTAAATTACATAGCCAACAAACCGTAATTTCAGGATGCCAGGATTTTTAATCATAATAAAAAGTATACCATGTGGCCATGTATATTATTAATTTACAGATAGGACTAGATGGAAGATACAACATTCGGTTGTAATCTGTTTATGGAGACAGTCAGGCAATTAAGTCAGACAAGGGAGCTCATTGTGCAGAGTAAGATTTAGTGATTAGCCATGGTGCCCTCATTTTATCTTTAAGTCTATAAAATTCAGTGGTCTGATATCTATCATCTAGTGTATTGAACACACCATTCAGATACCTGTGGCATTATTTTGGGATCCAATTCTTGCAGCCATGAGCTACTGAAGTATGGTGTGATTGAATAACATCATATAGAACTGGTCCCTAAAGCAGGCTGAGCAAAACTATTAATATTTTTAGTTCATCACTTTCTAAAGACAATTTCTGAAAGTTTTTTAGGCTGATTCTTGCCTAACTGGTTATCTATTCCACCCCATACAGATATTTTTCAGAAATGTTGTTACATCCCACGACCATAAAATATACGGTATGCATAGCATATATATACTGTAATTAAAAAGAGACACTCGTGTTGATAAAAAGACAGTTACTCCCACATATGTGTAAAGACTTTCTTCTCTACCAATTAAGCATCAGCAGAATATGGGCTTTAACAGTCCTCTTGGGGAACTTGTCTTTTGTATCTATGATAAATACATGATTATAAGGACAAATTATATGAGCAGCAATAATTTCCTAGTAATGTGATCATTAAAAGCCTTCACAACTGCAATACATCAATATTAATTGGGGACAGATGATCATTTTACTGACACGTTCAAGTCATTATCCATATTTCAGTACTTCATGAATACCTGAATAGTCTTAATGATGTGATTTTTTTTTTAAGATTCTTTCTTCAGTGGTCCTAACGTGATTGTTTATCTAAAAATTATGAAAGAAAGGAGAAGACAGAATGAACTACAAGTAGTGCAGGTCGTTGTGGGCTAAAGGTAGGTAAGATTCAGCAAAATTTTGGTTTCTTTTCGGATATGAGAGCAATTTATAACAACTTTTGTGGAGAAACAGCAGAATAAAACCTGCCTGCTGAGCCTGGGTCACATTAAGTCTGTGGTAAACATTTGACGACGTGGAGGACTCTGTCACTCAGCTCTTGAGGGTAAGTAGTCTACTACAACAACCTGCTGAATCTATTCCTTAATAGGATTCATCACCCTGCCTCTCTGCTTCAAAGATCATTTCTCATGTGGGCAATGAACACTGATTCTCTCTTTGCATAGGTCTGTCCTTTTATTTCCATCCTGTGACAGTGGACTGGTAAATAATTTTGTTACCTACCACGGATAGACTGTTGAAAAAGACACACTAACTTGCAGATAACAAGTTTGCAAGAAGAATGATAAACCTTATGTGATAATCTCCCAAAAGCTGAAGTGAAATGACAGAATATAAGTGCACGTTACATTTCGTGTCTGAAAGGGTACTATAAACCCATGACTCCCACTCACAGAGATGTGAATGTGTCAGGTGTTAGTCAGTAAAGTATTTGATCTGTTTCATGATATCATACCTGCTGATTTCTCTTCCACTATAGAAGTAGACTATGTCATGATTTGATACAAACCAAAGATTGTCCTGACTCTGTGCATTTATAACTATTGAAGAAAAACATAAATACTGTAGCTAAGGCTTATAAATAAACTTATAAATTATGTTTTGCATAAGGTTAACTGGACACATTAATCACATTTATACACTCATTAAAAAGGCTTGAAGAATTAATTATCACTTCAGTTGTTTAATAAGACACCAGGTGTCATCATTAGGGCTACTATCAAGAACATTTGTCTTGCCTAAGCAGAAGTTAGTAGCTGTAAAAAAAGTAACTTTTGCAATCTAGACTACACTGTGATCATACTGTCTCTTAGTGCTCTCCTTCCAGTAGCCATGACTGTCAAGGTTACCAGGGCGTAAAAATAACCACCAGAGCTAACAAAAACATACCTACAAGATCATGCACATAATTATATACGTATTAACTTGTAATATTAGAAAAACATGTACATTAATGTGCTGCTACAGTAATGAAATTGAACATTAAACTGTACAACGTGTAATGTGGCTGTTTGTTTAACTCTGAATTGCAAAATAGTGTATCTTCAGAATGGGACATTTATAGACATAAACTAAGTATTATTTTAGCATTAAGATTAAAACTCATCTTGGGCCTGGAATACCTTGGTTCAGTTTCTTCCCCTACTTGAGGAATCTTGAATCCACTGCTCTCATCAGAGTCTTTTAATGGTCAGGCTATTAGGCATTGCAAAATCCCATCCTTTATCTTTCCTTTTGATGTTGTTCCATTTTTTAGAAAACATTTTTATAGAAAAAAAGGATTCCTTTGTTTAGTGATTGGGACATTTCCTTATGATTTAAATAGGTCAGATGAAGTAGAAAAACTCCAGGAGAGCCAGAGAGAGACACATCTCCAGAGTCTGTGATAAAGCCACTCACGTGGGAAAACAGAATTCTTAGTCCAACAACAACAGCTGCACAATTTATTTTATCTGCCTCTCTTAACTGATTCTCTCATAGCTTTGGTAGGACTTTGAACATATGAATTATCTGCTTTTGAAAATTATGCTCTTTTTGTATGTGAGAAACATAGTAAGTGCTTTTTGTTATCTTTTGTATACCGTGCACTAACTGGGTAATCACTTGCGGTCAAAATGTGTAAATGGTATATTAGAAGTCTAAACTGATGATCTTTAGATAATGGAGCTATTATATTAAAAAAGAATATGTGATTTTTCCACTAGTAGGAACATTAATGTATTGGGTATTTACTATGGAAGAATATCTCTACTTTTTTTATTCAATTAATTAAGAAGATGCCAAAAGCTACAAAAGTATGAATGTAGCCTGATATTATTCATACAGAATGCAATTATAGTAAACCATTCAATTAATTACACTTACTCTCTGAAGAAAGAACAAAAATGCCAGATAGAAAACACTGCCTCCAAGAGCTTAATACATCTATAACATAATTTGGTGTAAAATTAGAACTTAAAAATAAATTCTCATGGTACACTCAGCAAGATGGAAAAACTTAATTACTAATTTGTTCAGTTGTTATCAAGTGGTATTAGCAAGGATTGAGTCTTTCACGTCTAATAAAATACAACTTTCAGCTTTGCCATCTGATCTTTTCTTTGTGAAAGCAGAGGACATGAATTGTGTGCTTGATTTTTTTTATATGTGGGAAATACAAGTGAGGACATGGAGAAAATAATTTTGCAAATAATGAAAACCTTGCCTGATTTAATCTTCAGACTGGAAAATGTAACTGTGGCATCAAATTTATCTTTTTCTTTATTCTCCAATTTCTGTGACATAAATGTATTTCATTTCCCAGGAAATCAATAATAGACTGACTTTGCTGGGCTAAATTGGATATCTCTAGGATATCCTATCCTCTCCTTTCTTCTATTATGTTCCAGTTTGGTGGTAGGAGATGTACACTCACCATCATAGAGACTGCTCAATACTGGGAGTTCATAATTTGTTGTCTGTTAATGGACACTAAGCCAAGCCTGTTAGCTGCTAAACCAAGTAACATTGTAGGCAGTAGATTGTTACTGTTATTTTACCAAAAATAAAATTGAGGGAAAGAAAGCATCATCAAACTAAACATAATTCAAATAGTTCTGATGACATGGTATCGCTTCTGGCGCTGGTCATAACTTGCCATTATTCAAACTTCTCAGCTTCTATTCCTTCTATTAGACTCTGGCTGAAGTGAAATTTGGAGAGAGTGAGGCTTTTTAGGTATCTTGTCATGCTGTAATCCAAGACATACAAAAAAACCAACCCTACTAAAAAATGTACGTTTTATTAATCTTTTCTTGCAAGAAGTAAACAAAGCTAGTTTTGCAGTATTTTGCATGTTTTCCTAATTAAAACTACCATCCAATGCCATTAATGTAGTGTCTATCACTTACCTACTTTTTCCAGCTTCTAAATCTGTATGAGTGTAAACAATTAATAAATAAAATACCTTTAGGGATTGAAAGGATTTTGCTTCTGTAGGGCTTCTTATAAGGAGCACACATAATGCATGTTGCTAGGATTATTTGAAAACTGCACGTGTCCTTCTTTCAATCTGAAAGCATGAAACACTGTCAAAAAAAGGAGCTGTTCCACTGTGGATATCTCTATGAGATACAGACATAGATAACTAGTTCCTGTTAAAAGGAATAGCCACTTGCTGTGTTAATCAAAATGTAATTATATTCAATAATATTGAAATCTGTTTCTTCCAGGATAGTGCCATGATTGGCTGGTTATTGCACACACATTACTCGTTAATAATGATTAGTTTCTGTGGAATGCGGCATTGATGATTTGATCTTGAATACCTAGACTAGGAGCTGAAAGTGGTGAGAATCAGTTAACATTAGAGGGGCTTCGATATGGGCTTCACTCTGCAATTCATGTGCTATCTAGAGTGACCCCAGCTGCAGAGCCAGCCTGCTCAGCTATGCAGAAATCTCTAGAAGGAAGCTACTGTTAATTCAAGGCAGCCAAATCTGCTCCAGATTGCAGTGCTGTTTAGATTCTGTCCCGCCTTGTCTTTATGACTTCATTCCCTTTTTAGCCTCTTCCCTTCTTTTTGGTCCTGGCTATGTGGGAGTCTTCCAGTTTTCTAGTCTGAAAGAGTGACAAAAAACATTTTTATAACAGCATGTTCAAAACACTGCTACAGAAGGCCTCTGCTAAATTCCTGAGAAAGCAGTATTCGTCCAGTTTACTGCTTAATGCCCGTTAAGTCTGTTCTGAATGATGGCATGGATTCTGCATTTCAGTGCCTTCATGAGTAAAATGGGACAATTTGAGAGAAAGAGTGGAGGCTGTGAGAATACCCTTCTTACAGCTTCTATACTTCATGCTACAACATTGGTTTAGTTAGTGTGGTGGGTTGACCATGGCTGGATGCCAGGTGCCCACCAAAGCCATACTATCACTCCCCCCCCTTTCGCTGGACAGGGGAGAGAAAAAATATAACAAAGGGCTTGTGGGTTGAGATAAGGACAGGAGAGATCATTCACTAA
>JANZLQ010000031.1:19612687-19630802 GCA_026212715.1 Elanus axillaris | reverse complement strand
AGAGAAAAAAGAAGAAAAAAAGACCATCCTTTTTCCTGTTTTTTTTTAAAAAACTATTATGTTTATAATCCATATAGAAATGCAAAAGATGTGCATGAAAAAAAAAGTAGAGACTCTGAACTGTGAATAGCAGGTAAACCTACTCACCATCCTGATGCAGGATCCTCTGCTTTTAATTCCTGTCATGAATAATTTAATTTGGACCATGTTCCTCTAGGTCCCTTTCCAAAACAAAGTAACTCTCCACAGGCCTAGGAATGGTAAGATAAAACCTGGGGACTAGATGTTTCAAACTCAGGTGCTTCTGTATTCAGTGGTTTTGTTTGCTAAACACCTTTCTTAGTGTAGGTCAGTTGTGTAATTTTTTCTTCAGTTTTTCACTGCCCTTTTTTATCTCTACATTTTCTTTCCTGCAATAAATCAAAATGTAATTTACCTGCATGACCATTTATATTTTAGAGTTATTTAAAATATGAATGTTTCTATAGGTGCATTTTATTTCAATGAACATAGTGGATTTGTGTATAATAGATACACTTGGCTTTTTGCCTGCAACACATCTTGCACAGCTCTTCTTTCTCTTTCTAAATATACCAGCAACACAGTTCCACTAAATTCATTAAGAAATGATAGACAATATTATTCAAGTGCAATACCACATGAGTGCTTTTAAGATGCAGTGTTTACTTTTTTTTTCCGATAGTAACTCAAGGCAAGCTAATAATGGGTTGACGAGAATTTAGCGTGCAGGAGAGGGGAGGCCTGCGAGACATCATAAGCGCTATTGATTTTTCTTAAGTGCTAAAGCTTTTAAAGGGATTCCTACAACGATGCATGCTATAGGGAACAGGACTGTGCTCTGTCAATTTAGCCGGACAGCGAAAGGAAGATACAGACTGCAAAAGCCAAACAAATGGGGACACCTCTGGGGTTAATAAAAGTAAAGCTAGGTTCCTTCCAAATTGCTTTCTAGGCAATTGGAAAGTCATGCCAACCATTCAGCTTCACTTCAGTGGAGTACCTTATGTGGGAGATGTTATCAGTCCCAGTCTTAAAAGGTTGCAGAGAGAGGCCGAGATAACTCCAGGTTAAGTTATGCTTCAAAACTCTTCAGACACTGGGGACACAGCCAGTCACGTTCATAACCTCAGATAAATATCAACCATATGCATGACAAAAATCTCTCTGGAGTGCCAAATTCACAAATACTGTCACAATGCTAAATGATGTTTCAACCTTCCATTACATTTGCTGTTCACTTTCTGACAGATTACTGCATGTGGCACTCAGTTTACCATAAAGAGTATACTTTCCCAAGGCCAACTGCTGAGCAAGAGATCCATCAAGGCTCCTGAAATGCATTTTCAAAGAGGTCAAAGTGATCTGGTGATGTGCTAACTGTGAAGTGTTCTTCTACTTAGAAAACCAAAGTCCAGAAGACAGGAATTTAAAATGAGGTTAGAAAGTTATTTACAATATATTTATTCTTCCCATACAGGGAAAGGCATGTTTTGAAGCTTCTTGTGAATGTTTAAAGAATTTGAAATGAAGCATCACTAAATTAAGCTGAACCACCTCAAAACACTTACTGACCTTTTAACTTCTCATGGGGAAAATACCGAACAGATATCAAAGCTGAAAATCTGAGTATTTTGTTCTGAACATTTTACAGGGAGGTTAAAGAGATGCAGCAGCAGCTCAGAAACATGGTGCTTACTGTAACCTACAAACAAATTCTTCATCAGCTGAAAAGAAGCCCAGATTTTTGCCTCAAGCATGCTTTAATCTGTGTAAGAAAAACAATTTCTGTTTTGGTTTTGCATAGGATTACAGAACTACAGAAAGAGATATTGGCTGTGTATAAATACACCTTTCCTAAACTCTGAGGGTTTAGGGAAGATTTGCATGTAAAGTGAAATTGGGTATTTTCAATAATCCTGTAAACATTGGGAACTCCCACATTACCTGCTTTCATTTTGTTTTCGTTTAACAAGACCAAAATTGAAAATTTTTCAGCAGTAAAGTTTTCCAGTAAAAGCTAAATAAGAGAAGCAGTACATAGGCTAAAGAGATAATTTGCCCCCTGAATTTTTTCCCTTAGCAGCTATGGCATATTGTGGGAACTATTCCTGAAGTCTTCAGACTGTAACAGCAAGGCTACATAAACTCTAAGGGAGAAAGAGCTAACGATCCTAGGCTGATGAAGGACTGTTTACCTTACTTTTTATATGTAATGTATGTAACAATGGGGAGCAAGAGACCGGAAAACATCAAGGCACTGTGGAATGAGTAACATATAAATGCAGAGTCATGGAACTGGACAGGCTGCACACAAGTGAAATGCAAAAAAAGAACAGGAACAACACCTACTCAGTAATGAAGGTGAAGGAGGAGGCACAAGAAAAGTTTATATCCTGGGGTAAATATTTGACATGTGAAATTCCCGCTTTTTTTGAGAAAATTGATAAAATCTTACAGAGTTAAAAATATCCTAAGGGAAAAAAAAAAATTAAAAGTTACTTCCACCATTCAGACAGATCTATTAAAAAATAACCTGAATGACATTACAAAAGCTTTTTATTCCCAGATATATATATAGCAGGGAACAGTCTTTATCAGAGGAAAAAAAAAAAACATGAAGAAAGGCCTCTCTAAGATTCCACAAACCAAAATAAGCCTGAAATTAACATTTTAGTATGACAAATTAGGTTTAACTTTAGCTTTTTCTTTTTGCTAAAAGCTTTGCCAACAAAATTAAATACCCCATTGCTAACGTCCTCCGAATTATGGAAGAATGTGTACATGTATATGTGCACATTTCCCATCTTGGGTATTTCCAATTATCTCAGCTGTACTTTGGCTTTTTGACACACCTACCTTATTTTTCATGGGGAAAAAAAAAGGAAATTATTATTAAGAGGGCTCCAATAAAAAGGAGTGCCAATCAAAATGTAACATACTGAAAAGGTCAAATATTTCCTGTTAATACATTCAGAGTCAGAGCTCTCTTCATTCTTCAGTTTCTTCATTGTTACAATTAATTCAATTAAACTAACTTTAAAGCTAAGAAGTGTTGTCATAGATCATAACCTTTTCAAATGTCTGCATTCTCTCTTATACATTTACCTTATTTAGCATATTTTAATGATATCTCAAGGAATAACTGTGTTAAGTGCTCCTGGCTTCTAAAAACAGTAAAATTAAAAAATAAGGCAGCTGTCAAAAGTATGCAGAAAGATTTAGAGGTATTGCATTTAAAGATCAATACCCATCCATACAGTGAACTGGACACAGAAAGAGAGAGTGATAGGAAAAAACAGAGTAATGGAAAAAAATTACAGTGAAATTCTTAAATATGTCTCACATCAACACCCCTCTACACTCTCTCTCTCTGGAAAGGATGATGACCATATGATGGGTTAAAGGAGATAATAGTACAAAAAAATTGAGGATGAAACATATACTTGAGACTTTGGGTGACTCGTATCTGACAAGCTAACCAGCTAACTTCCTAACATTAGCCTGGGTGGTCTTCTTTCAAATTATCTGAGGTAAATAAAGTTGGGTCATTCCATCATTTTGAACACTGGCATGGAAGGGTTGTATGACAACTGGCACCTAAAAGATGGTATAACACACTGTTACACAGGCAACATGCCTCTTTCAGTCCTTTTCCCCTTATCTGGGTATCTCAGAAAATGTTAATGTCACTGCCATCTACTCTGTGCAGTGCTATTTACTAAGCTGTGATCGTTAAGACTGGCTTCATATTCTTCACCCTTTCTGGTCTTATAGAAGGCAATTACTTCAGGTGTTGGCCTCTTGCCTTGTCCATAGATGGACTTTTGTACTTCTTACATGCTTAGGATGGTTGCTGGGAAGACTCCTCTGAATATAACACTGGTCTTAAAACAAATGCTTTACATTTAGGTGTTTGAACTCAAGAGAAAAACAAACCAATTGCTAACAACCAACTTTTGGAGAGAGTCTTGTCCTATACTTCTGTATGCACTACATTTGAAGGGTCTTCCTTTTCATTTGCCAGACATGAATGAAAGCAAGTAACATTTTTATAAACCCACCCCCATTTTCTTGCAACTGTGACTCTAAAACTAGAAACACACCATACAAACATTGTATAGAAAGAGAATAAATAGCTAATACCATGTTACTGCTACTGATGCTCAGCTTAGCTACTTAGAAATAGTTCAGCTATTTCTGCTCAGGACTGACTTGTATTACACAGGTATAAACCAAAACTTTTTCTTTTCCTGTAACTTCTCCTGTTCAAACAGGTCTAGATGTTGACATGATGGAGTTTGAGCTCTAAACTATACTTATTACATAGGCTTTTGTTTTTCAGTGTATAAAGAAGGGTCTAAATTTGGGGCTAAACAAACAAACAAACAAAAATCATACTATAATGCGAGTCCAGCATAAATGAGGGAAAAAAAATTATGGTCTTCATCTCTGCAGTTTCCCCAGCAGGAATCTCAAGACAGAGTCAGTGATACTTCAAAGGAGCAAGTGAAAGGAAACAGCGTGGCATGGCAGAACTGCATTTCCAGTAGTCCCTTCCCTTAACACACACCTGGAAATTCCCATTTGAAAATAATTGCAAAATAATGCTGAGTAACCTATGAGTAGGGGCATTTGGCTTTGCTAGATCAGGTTTCAAAAAACAACACACAGACCATAAATTATTGCTACAGAATTACAAATACAGAAGAGACAAGAAGAAAATGAAACAAACTTTAATTTAAACCCTTGTTGCAGCTCATATTCTACTTAAAAAAATATCTCTGTCAGTGAAGTTTTCAATTTTGCTTCTTAGTCACGACAAATTCTTTGGATATTAAAGCTTCTGAAAAAGTTAAATGACTGCTAGGCATTTTTATCATGTACATCCAAGTAATTATGAGTTATGAATTTATCACACTGACCCGATGACTTAGTGACCTCCAAATCTGGGAGAAAAAAGAAAAAAAAAAAAAAAAAAGGCAAGCAAACCCTTTCTTTCCTCTGTCATAAAGAGGCTGAGCTATTGCCAGTAATTGAAGGCGGTTACTGGTTCCCTGGCTGGTGCAACCATTTTCAGCCACCAAATGCAGTTGCTGCTTTTCTCAGCTCCCTTGAAGAAACTGAACAATTGGCAACTGACCTGACTTATTCCATCGTTTTATAATCCCTTTCATCCCTCAAAGGGGATGATAATTTTCAGACTGAAAAACATAGTTCAAAGGAAAATTCAGATTATTTGCAATAGGAACTTGAGAATGACAGTCAAATATTTTATAAATCGGAGCTCTCCTGCCTCTTTATTTGCTGCACGTATTATTGGTATTATTGGCTTGTGCTAAACAAGAAGTGACAAATTAAAAATACCCTCTTCCCATCCCTGTATCACCCCCTAAAGTGTTAGGTTATGTCCAGTTAGGAAGTGTAGGTTTAAAACAACATGGATTTTTAGGCTCTCTGTATCAGTTTGAGCCAGTCTTACCCAGTATATTGAAGTGTATGGAAAAAAACCAACCCAAAAAGCAGTCATTCCTTTCATGAAAGTATGTTTCATTTTTTAGGTAAGAATTATACCCAGTTGTATTTACATATATTAATAGCTTTTTCCTTCCCTTCTCTATGTCAAAGCCCATAAAGGCCCTGAATAGCAAATCAAAACTAGATCTGGATTGTGTTCATGCGCTGTACTGTTTAGAAGCTAAGTTTTTTCCTGAGAACTTTTTTTTGTGCAATTATCAATAAAATTTGTAATTTACACAAAAATAGCACTGTTTGTTCAAACATGGCATCTCTGGAAGGCATTAGTTCAAAGATACTGTATTGATTTAAATTGAAATGAATTACCTTTCAGGGAAAATGCATTAACTTCAGTGGAGAGACATGGCAGTGAATATAAATGAAAAAAACATTATTTCACTAGAATATTTTGGCCTCAGTTCACATGAATTGTTTTTTTTTATTTTTTTGTAAAATAAATTGAATCTAAAACAACGCTAGCTTATGACACTGTGTATGTATGAATTTCAACAAGGATGAAAAAAAGATGGAGAAATGGAAGAGGTATGAAATATGAATCAGACGGCCTTAAAGTCCCTCCTTTCCCCAAGGATTTTACCTACCTACCTTTATTTATTGTCTGATATAATAGACACTTGAGGAATTTTATTTTATTATTTTGGGGGAGGGAAGAATAAATCAATTTAAGCACTTAATGGGATTTCTGGTTTAAATAGTCCTGTGAGCAGACTGATTAATGTTTTTTATTTTGTATCTCTTCCAAAGCAATGCAGCCATGTGATTTTTGTCCCATATTGCTTCTCATACATAATATTTTTATGAGAGTCCCCACTAAAGAATATACAGTTCATGTCAGAACTTTTCTTTATTTACTAAAACTGTATTTGCATCTTAAACTTACAAATAATGCTTGGTGTACCAGAGCTGCTAATTTGTATTCTGAGAATCACACAACAAGAACAACAACAAAACCAACTATACATATATATATATATATATATATATATATATATAAAAATCCTTTCAGGGAAATATGATTCACGGATGAAGGTGAAGTCATTAGAATATACAAATGTGGACGAGTCAAGCAAGATGTTCAATACCAAAGGTTTTCATGAAACTGAAGAAATCAGCTGACGTCTTTTCTTAACTTAGGTCAGTATTACACAGCCACTGTATTATATGGCCCCTGTATTAAACTAAGTTAACTTGTAATTTTTGTATCATCAGTACATATAAATTTAAACAAACTCCAATGAATATTCCCTCTGTGTTTCTCAACTACCAGTTTGGCAATATTCTTATGAGTCTGAATTCTGTAGTTCCTCTTTGGTCCACAGAATTCATATCTTTTATTGATTTCATATTGAGTCTTTATTCTCCAGCTAACGTCTCTTGGAGACCATCCAAACAAGTGGGCTCAAGCAAGCCTTGAAGCAAGAAACTCTGATGTGACATTGAAGGAGGATGGTGTGATCAAAGTCATTGCACTGGTTTTGAAGGGCTGAGAGCAGCAAATAGGAGAAAGAGCTTACTGTAGGAGATGCAATGGAGAAGTCATCTCATTAAGAAAGAGAGTGAAAAACAAGCTGGTGAAGAGAATGCCCTCACTGAAAACTCTTAAAATGTATACCTTCGTGGTCTGGAAAGTGTTGGAAGTGTAAATTTTGACAGCAGACAATTTTAAAGTAATCAGCCTACTGTACAACAAATTGAACTTTATTTGTTACCTTTATGAGGCTGTGTTGTCACTGAACCAGAACATGCAATTGAAGTTGTAGATATTAACTTGTTAACTCAATCACAAAAATTCTGTCAGAAGATAATTACCACTCTCCATTTTTCTAATGACTGTACAACAGCTGACTGAGTAACCCAAGTATGTTTTAGTACAAGGTAAAAGAGAGTAATTCAGATCATTTGGTATTGAGCACCATTTTTAATCTCAGTGTCAGTCCCTTGCATTTAAATTCTACCTCAGGAATGAAATATGATAGTCTGGTTTTCATTAATGGCATTTAATGACACACACCCTGACGATACATCTAAAATTTGGATTTTAACCCATCATATGGAACTGGAAGTTCATTAATATATCAAAGAGGTAAGATATTATTAATATTACCTCTTGGTATATATATTGGCTTCTACTCCAACATCTAGAGTATGTATCAATATTACTATATTTGCAGGGATTGTTTAGCTAGCCACTTGATGTCACCATAACTCCACATAAATATTGGTCGTCATGCGCTAACGGGGTGCAAATAAGTGGCTAAAATAGAAATGTGCTTGGAATTAATGTTTCTGTCACTAGTCATATGAGGTAGACATGATATACATCATTACATTTATTCTTTTCTGCAGAAAGGCAAAGGGTAGCTATAGAAAAGCTCATTTTCATGTTTGCACTAAAGATTACTTTTAATTAGGCAACCGGTCTAGGATGAATTAGATTTTGTAACAAAGAATGAAAAATATCTTTGAGGAAAGAATACTGGCAAAAGCAGTCATGCTGCAAGAAACTCGGAAAGCTAAGAGTCTTCTTTGGGTCAGAAATATTTGTCATTGCCAAGTAAAATTTTTCTTTGTTGTTATTTGAGACTGCCAAAGTATATTTTTGACTTGTCTGGAAAACTTTTTGTATATGTGGAAAAAACCCCAAGATTTTGTGTCCGATGCCATGATTCAGTTCATCAAAAGGATTAAAGTCTTTTAATATTGCAACAAAGGCTAGAACCATACCTTACCTGGAAATTGCACTTGTTAAAAATGTGTGAGATTTTTATCTGAATAATAGTTGTGCACATTTGAATAGCACTAATGGGAGGGTCTATTTTTATATATACTTAAGACCATATATAATTTTAATGTATGGCAATAAACCCTGAATGGCAAATATATTGGGAAAAAATATATTTACTGAGAAAAAAAATCTGACAGAATATGGTTATTTTTTAAACCAGGGTAAAGGTGAGAAACAGTTTTCATAGAACAGAATTTTGGTTTAAAAAAATTACATACTTAAAAAAATAAAGATCCACTAATAAACATTTTTTTTCCTGTGTTGGACTGAATGGAAGAATTACTGGTGATCGACTTGAGCTGTGGTTTTTGATAATGACATTTTGCAGAAGGAAAAAAAAAAAAGAAATCAGCCCTATTCCACTCAGATCTGCTTTTTTCCCCTACCTCGTTTGACTGCACTTATGAACTATTTCTTCCTCTGAAAATCCCCCAAACAGCTCCCTAATAAGTACCCCTCAAACAACATTACCTAGGTTTACTAAAGTCTCAGAGGTATAGAACATATTGGGGGGGGTGGTAGAATGAAGACCTTAAACTTAGCTGAAGAAAAGATGGTGGTACCTTAATTTAAGGTGTATCTTAAACAGTGAAAATTGTGTACTTAGGAGAGAGAATGAGAATTTGAGAAGAGAAAGTGAAGATGTGTCTTTAATTTTCTCCCTCAAGTCATGTTCTGAGTCTAAGTCTTGAAAACTTTCTTCAAAAATTGCCCAGAAAACTCATTCCTGTTATTTAAAATACAGAGTAGGGAACAGCTAACCATTGTCTTCACCTTTCTTACCAAAAAGAGGACTTAACCATCAGGCTATGCAGCTAGGGTTGCTTTAGCCAAAACATTTCATTCAGTAATTAAAGAGGTGCCAGCTTCAAAAGGAGGAGCTATGAACCTTTTCCAAAGTTGAAACCTCACCTGGTAGCCTGAGCACTTTTCTAGAAATGGGTTTTCTGCATATTGTCACACAGAGAATGAAAATAGACCTAGGAGTTCACACACTTTAAGTGAGAAATTGAACCACTAAGCTACTGTTAGTGAGGGAGGTGGCCTGCCATGTTTCTAATTAAGTAAATTATCGTTACGAATTATTAGGCCTCAAATCTGTCAGATACATTCAGAAAGTCTATAGGATTGAGCATTTTGGGAGAAGCAGAAGGGGGAACCTTGCTTAGGTTCTTCAATAGGGCTTAGACATTTAGCTGGTCGGAGGACTTGGGGTTTAGCAAGTCACACGTGCACCCAGAAGCAGAACATCAGGCAGCTGATCAGCTTGTGCCTCTAAGGTCTCCAGGCATGCCCAGGTCAGACACAAGCTGCTTTCAGGTTTTGCATAAAATCAATCTAGCTACAAGCTACTTAGGCATGTAACCAATTGTTTGATGGGATATGAACACACATATGATAGGATATGAACATCCGATTATGTGTGGCATAATGCTGCATATCTCATGACCACCAGGAAAAAGTTGGGGTTTTTTGACTGTTATGTATTTTCAGAACCGATTCTTTATCTGGTCTAACTTAGCAATGTTCAATATCTTCAGTGTAGTTCATAGTGATTTGTGGAAGTGTGGAATAGTAATTTATGTGGAATACCCAGGTCTGGGAGCTTCATATACATCTTCACTGTGCACCTGAGCAATCCACTTAACTTTGAAAAGCAATTCTGGTTGGTTACTCAGCTGCCAAAGGACTACAATAGCTTAGATCTCGATTGCTGGCTTGGCTGTCTGCATGTATTATCTTTCTCTAGCAAGTGAATCAACAGTCCAAAAGGTGGTCAAACTGATCAAAATTTAGCATAGAACATGCTTATATAGATGAAAATAAATTACTGTAACCTTTCACTTGGCATTCTGGCTTCCAGTAAGATCTAATTTCAGCTCCTTCACTTTTTATAAAACTTTAAGTAAGAACTCATCCAAGCTAATGAAAACATGAGAGGACAAAGGCTGGCCAAACACAGATGGACTTACAATCACAAAACCGAAAAGGGACAAAAAGTAATTGATAAAATTGCTTTTCCTGCCCATACCTTCAATTCTGGCTACAGAGCTATATAGGGTATGCCAGAATTTTGATACAGGAAAGAATGGGGTTTGGCACCTTTGAAAGTGTAATGATGTTGATCTCTTACTTTCCTTAAATTCTGCATGTTGTTCCATGAGCTGTATGTTAATGACTTGCTGATCTATACAGCAAAGGCATTGATTCACTTTCTCAATATTTTTTTATCAGTCCAAAAGCAACTCAGAAGAAAGGATAAATTAATAGCCAGTAAGATTTAAACTGGGAAAAAAAAAGGTATCTCCAAAAGAAATACATAAAAGAAAAATCTAATGGGGTTGCTATTATTAGTTTTTCTTTGTTTATTTATTTTATCTGTAAGAGTCTAGCTGAGCCTATTTTACTACTGCGCTTCACATGTTAATTAAATGTTGCACATTGAACACCAAACCAGTTCAGCTATAATAAATGCAATTGTTTACTTCTGCCTGTCCTACTCCATAACATAAGACTGATAGAGATGACTACAAATCTAAAGGAAAGAAAAATAACACCATCTTAAAACCAAACACCCCTCCCCCAGTAATATGTTTTAGATCTTGCTCTTATTAGGCACTATACTTAATGGTCTGTCTGTATTTTCATTATAAACTGTTATTGAGGGGTTAATAATTTAATCAGTGCCTAGTTGAAACTGTAGATTTACTTTCAGTTCAAAGTGCCAAAATTAAATTTTTGGGAGGTTCAAATCTGAAAAAACATTATAGGTAAGTTGTTAGACTTTATTTATTTTATGATTCAAAATTGCAACTGATGCTTTCAAGGCAATTAATCTTCAGGTCCTTTATAAAGCAAAAGTTAATGGTAGTCTTTTACCCTGAAATTTGTATTAAAATAAAGATGAGCCGTGGATGTGCTTGCTAATATCCAACTGCCATCTAGTATAAGACAAAGTCAATTTGAGCCTTATCAGTTTCTCCTCAGCTGGGAACTTGCCTTATTTTTTTTTCTCCAGTATTTATGTTATATGGCAGTGAGCAATTCTACACACAATATATTTAAGCAATAAAAGCAGAGGAACAGGCCTTTTTCTGAGAATTAACAACCTCCTGGGAGCCAATGACCCACAACCCTGGAAAGGGTCATTAACCCCAAAGAAAAGTCCAGTGCTGAAGTTGTTATTGATATGAGCTGAAAGTGTGTGTATTTATCTGTGGAAAAAAAGGGTGAAGGCAGATTGTTTGGAATTTATATTTTTACATGTGACAATATCTTTAGCAAACCCAGTAAATGATGCTCCTAGAATAAGAAAAATGTCCTTTGCAACTGTTCATCATATTCCAGAAATTTCAGTCAGTGGTATAATGTGATGAAATGTATTTGATTATATGGTTCTTGAAAGATTCTACTAACATGACACTCGGAGAGAAAAGACTGATAAATAGTTGTGAGGGCAGAGAATAGACAAGTAAAACTAAATAGATGATGAAGCTGCCTGATAAACTGAGAAGGCAAAGGCAGAAATAAAAACAAATTCAGGGAGAAGAATAAAATTAGAGGCAGTAAAGAAGCTGGAGAGCAAGAAAAAATTAAAAATTGACTGCAACTGTTTTCACATTTTGATAGTTTTTTCTATGGACTCGTGTGCAAAAACCAGAGGTACTCTGGACACTAAGATACAGAAGTGCCTAAAGGACATATTTCAGATGAGGTTTCTTTTTGAATGACCAAGTCTATTCCAACATTATCCATGTGGATAAATTTAATATGTTATTTATTTACCCCCCCCTCCCCCAGAGCAGTGTTTTGTCATGGACAAGTAGAAATTCAGCAATTTCTATGAGAAATTGGAAAATACATTAGACTTCACAGACCATTGAGTTGAAGAGGCTAAGCAGAGCAACAATAGCTTTGAAAGGGCAGAACACCTAACAAGTATGATTTTCTTTCTTTCTCTGATTTACATCTCTTCTCCCAGCATCTGAGAGGGTTTTTAGGCATTCAGCTGCTACTTTCTCTCTACACTGGGTGACTGTTTTTTAAATTCCCGAAGTACCAAAACTAGTTTTCTAAACAGAAGTTGTCTTGAATAAAGGATTTAATTTGAATTATTGTTGTTAAATTTCTTGAGAGAGATCATGAGAGGACATTCTGGTGCAGAACAACAGGAAGCTAAAATGTTTTTATTAATGAAATCTCCCTTGGTAGCTATGGGATATTGCTTCACCTATCCAGAACAGATTTAACTTCTTTGACTCTGGTATTTGCCTTAGGGCTTTCTTTCAAGTATTACAGAACTTCAAAGCCTAGGAGCTTGGGTCTTCTCTAGTGTTGAAGTATATCAGATATTGGATGCAAAGTCAGGCTACCCAATCTGAGAGAAAACCCTGACCCTAGATTTTCCATTCAGCCTAGGGCTATCTGAAAGTGAAAAAGAAAGCTCTGAGACTAGATGGAGGCTGCAACAAAAGCTATTTAAAAAACTGGTAAAATATTATGTTTGATATTCTAAAGTCCAAGTTCTTAAAATAAAGCTTGTAAAAGAGGCAGTAAGAAAAAAGTTATACAGATGGAAAATGTATTCCTCTCTATATTAGAAATATTGTGGGCATCGGAGGAGACTTTTTTATGTATTCCATGCAGTACTGTAGCAAACCATATGATATCAGGTATAACATATTTTACAGTCAAATCATTTTCATTCAGCCTCATACAGGGTTATGACCAGCAGTACACGTATATAGGGCTATAAAAATGTCCCGTAAATAAATTGTAGTTTTAATTTCTATTCATGGTAACAGTAGCATATATTTTACCTAATATATAAAATACCATGCCTTGGAGACACAATAAAGGACGTTAGAAAAAGATAAGCTGTTCAAAAACCTAGTGTTTTTTATGGTTAATCATAAACCACGAATAAGTGCATTCATGTATATTTCATACTGCTTATTGCTGCCTCACTAGTGTTATCAGTTAAAGTTTCATATCAGTAAAACCATAAACATAATTCAAAAAGAATCAGCATGAATTTATTGCCAATAATAAAAAAAATAAAAAAGCAAAACTGAAAATGCAATTTTCTATGATGTCTCATAGGGTTTATAATTAATTTCAGATAGAAATTGAAATTAAATTACACATTACGGTCAGTAGAGGCTTTTTGGGGAACCCATCAATACATCATTTTTCTGAAGGGTATATTTACTATTGCACATTGATGAAATACATGCATTATAATGCAAATGCAAGGAAGAGTCCGGAAAAACATGCAAGAGCCATGCTCCCCTCACAGTAAGAATACTCTGACTTTTCTCTATATTCTTAATCTTTCAGGCATCTCCTTCCCGAAAACATAATTCCAGGTGTGCTAAAGCTCTTGGGAAGATTATAATTACCTTAAATGGTTTTCAAGAAGGCCCTGAGATAACAGAGAATTCTTTTATTAGCAGGTGCAGAAGACTGTTCCCATCTTATATACTCTCATTTTACAGAATAGTTAATAACTTGGGGCATAATCAAACATAATTTCTCCTGATTTTACACTTGAATCATATTCCACTGTCTTGAGTAAAGCAGATCCTTATCTACACTGCTGTGAAGGAAGTTATCAGAAGTTTCCAAAATTTTTTACAAGGTCTTTGCTTATGTCTCTACTGCTAATTTTCTTCTAGTTAGTCTTACCATTTTTTTTTTTCATTTTGAAGCTGTAATATAAATACCTAGTAAAGTATTTAAGTTTATAAGAACATCAAATATGTTCTTCTACCTTATAGTTACTAAGAACATTAGATATGCTCTTCTACCTTATTGTTTATAAGAACATTAAATATGTTTTTCTACCTTATTGTTTTTAGAAGATGTAAACATGCTTAAAATAAGGTTTAATTTTTCTTTCTAATTAGGAGTGCTTTCTAAATAAGATTCTTCAAGAAGTCCTTAAATTAGATTAGCCAAAAGGTTTAAAAAAGTGTTCAGAACTAAGCGTTGCTGAATTATAACTTAGGGTCCAAGCATTACAAGTAACCGAGACACATCAATTTCAGTAGGTCTCTCTGGTTTCTGTGCTGGAGTTGCTGCTGGGGGAATGGTGTACAGCATACTCATCATGGAAATTCTTACTTGGCCATATCTCCACTGACTTTAGGGAAGGGGACTGTGTGTGCATCATCTGTCTGCATAACTTGGTCTGTTTTGAGAAATGGCAGATCTACCTGTCTATCTACGTGTGTGTTTGTGTACTTTTATCTTTTGCAGGAGTAGGTGTCAAGTCCCACATAATGCCAGAAAAGTTAATTTTATGGTTCAAAGGATTCTTGTGCCACATTCTTCCAGCTCTGCAAATAGAGGCTTGCCTCCTTGCTTAAGCAGGAAGAATAATGCTTTCTAGAAAGAAAGTAGGGTTTTGACAACTAGTTTAATCCCTCAGTTTGGAAGAAGTTGGGCCAAATTCACAGCTCTCCAAGTTTCTGAGGTTCTGAAGAGTTACAGAACCACTGGTTACTGCAGAGCAAGTATCTTTATTTAGCAGAGAAACCTGAATGACCCATTCTGCCCCTATAATTTCCTCCTAGTATTCTTTACTACCCATTGTCTTCTGCTCTGCATCTCTTCTATATTTTTACAGTTTATTTTCATTTTCTCCTCATAGGAATAACATCTTCCCTTTTTTCTGCTTAGTATCATTTTTGATACTAAACTAGCCTCCCAGTTTGGGGGTTTTGCTAATGATTAGATTTTGTAAGCAGGCACTTTACGAAACTGTTGTCCAAGTTCAGATAGCATGAATCTCTTAGAATGGAATAGTTTAACAAGCATGCACTTGTAATCATTAATACAAATTTATTCCAGCAGAAAAAACTCTAAATAACCATTTTCTTAGGTTGTGTTGATTTGTATAGTTTCTATAAATCTAATTCAATTTACAACTTGTGAGTATTTGGCAGCATCTATTTCTCTTTTTTTTACATGCCCCTCATTACTATAGGTGCTAAAAAGAGGAATATTTGAAGTTAATTTTTTTTAGGATTTCCAAGAATGGGCAAGTACTTATTATGTTTAGTGCATACTATATTTTCGACACAGACATCTTTTAGGACCTTTGTAGCAATAATTGCCACTTTCTGACAAATGTCAGAAATAGGACTAACAGCACTGGGACTATTGCCAATTCATACATGTAATATTAACATGTAGATAGGACTACAGAACAGCTTTTTCCTTCCTTCTAACACTTACATAGAAGAAGACTGACTCCTTCCCTCAGGTCTTGATTTTCTAACAACTCCAGAACTTTCAGTATTTCATTTTAAGCCCTATTTTCTTGATTGCTGATCAGTCTTTTTGCTATTCTTCTACAGTTGTCTGACAAGTCCAAATTTTTATTCAAATGTAGTCCAAATGCTGGTCAGATTACTTGTCATCTGTGCA
Source organism: Elanus axillaris (assembly GCA_026212715.1). Taxonomy (NCBI): domain Eukaryota; kingdom Metazoa; phylum Chordata; class Aves; order Accipitriformes; family Accipitridae; genus Elanus; species Elanus axillaris. The sequence continues at coordinate 19,615,027 of JANZLQ010000031.1, read as the reverse complement.
GTGGAAAGGTTGTGCCACAAACTCACATTTTACATCCCAATAGTATGTCAGTCTTTCTGAAAGCAACATGACATCGTCACACTGAGTTTTCAGTACATTCCCTTCTTCTAGGTCTTTTCTGTGCAGCCAGTAATTTTGAGGTGGTGCCCATTCACAATCTAAGAATTCCTTATATGCTTATGCAAGGGGAGACTTTTTAAAATTGAACCATGTGTTGGGGTTGTTTTTTTTTTGACTGATTTTTCCAGTCTGTCAGGATTGCTTTACATTTGAACTCATCTCCTAGAGGGCTGCCACCTTTCCAGAATGGGTGGCATCTGTAAAGTGAATATGCCGATTCTCTTCTACAGGTCAGCTCATTAAAAAAAAAAAAAAAGAATAGTACAGACTTCTTAAGAACTACTGATACATTATTCCAGTTTGATAATGCACAATACTAAGTACCCCTTGAGTATGCTTTTTCAGCTATTGTTTTAGTACTTTCAGGTTGGTTGTATTTTATCTTGGTAACGAATATAATCAATAACAGCACCAAAAGCGTTACTGAAGTCAAGATACACAGCACACACTCCTCCGCTCTTATAAGCTACTACAGAAAGAAATTAGATTTAATATAATTTGCTCTCTATAAATCAGTGTGGGTGCATATACATGTCCTAGTACCATCTATGCAATTAGTTTACTTGAATATTTGTTCAATGTTTTACTGGAAATTGAAGATAAGCAAAATGTAATTCTGATGATTTTACTTTCTTCCTCTAAAATAAAACAGCCTACAGTTGCAATTTTCCGGTCTTTTAGAATTTCTAAGAGCTATTAACATATTCCTGCTTTAGATAATTTTACCATTTCTCTTAAGTATGTCACATGAAATAGTACCACTTGAAAATATTCAGAATATCTGAATACATTCTACCTGTCCTTTTTCCTACATATTTCCACATCTCATTCTTTTTCCTCTCTCTTCTTGGTGCTGATAGAGTGAACTATTCAGTAAGAGGCGACCTTTGAAGAAGTGTGGTTTATGTTTGATTGTCTAATTTGTTATTCATATTTTTAGTCAAAACTAATACTTTTATCCTTGATTAGAACTTTGATCCATGAATTGTACCAATTAAATGAATAGGATCATTGTGCGTATGGCAGTATTTAATGTCAACTTTTGCTACTTAAAATAGCAGAATGTTCTCCTAATTTAAACTTACTGAATGTAGAAAAAAATCATAATTTTTGGACAAACGCAATTATGTACTTACTTTGGTATGGATCACTTTTGAAACTAGCTTTTGGATATATTCTATGGGCACTTAGCAGTCTGAAAAAAAATTCTGATCATCTTTCTGAGTTCCAAGAGACATAGAAAGATATTCTCTACTTATCTGCATTTAACACAGTCTTTATACATTTTATTGAACCACCAGAAAGAAGAATCTCACTCATCCTCTTATCACTTAAAATACTCTGCACCTGCTTTGGCTGGTACCGCCAAAAATTCAGTGGAGAATTTTCCATCATTTTTATTCAAGCAGCACATGAAATTTATAAATAATAAAAAGTGATTTAAACTTGAACTTTTTCACCAGTTCTGCAATTCCACCAGAAAATATTTCATAAATCAATTTGCCCTTTATCTTTGAGCCTCTAGTCAGCCTTCTCTTATCCTCCCATTTCTTCTATGCCAGTGTACTGTACCCTTAACAATAACATATTTGAAAAATACTGGTAACTTGTAGTGAACTCACTGGTCCTACATGTATTTAAGAAGCAATCCTTCAAAAGAAACCATGGTCTGGTTTTGGTAAAAAAAAATTCTTGTCTAATAATGGCTGTTTGATATCTTTCACTGATTTCTTCACTGTAATTTATGATGTCTTTTGAAACTTTTAGTATGGTAAATTGCATTCCTTTTCTTCCTATAACAATCAAATTTTCTCTGCAAGCTATTCTAGGGAAGCAGCGAAGCATGATTTCTTCTGAAACTATACCGACTATTCATTCAGCTTACTGAATGGAAAGACACACCTAGACTGCACATGCTACAAAGCTGCTACAGAGCAGGGGTGGCCCTCTGAGAAGTAGCAGTCATGTAAATATAACTGTTCATTTTTGGGCCGGATTTCTGAAAACTTTCCCAGATTCTGATAAATCCTCTTCAAGCAACTCTTCAGACAACAGAATGGAAAAAATTAAAAAAATTATTTATATAATATTTTCACATTGTATTGGGTTTCTGTGGCAAGGTTTTGGTAGTGGGGGGGGGAGGTACAGGGGCGGCTTCTGTGAGAAGCTGCTGGAAGCTTCCCCTGTGTCCGACAGAGCCGATACCAGCCGGCTCTAAGA
>JANZLQ010000031.1:19596624-19612587 GCA_026212715.1 Elanus axillaris | reverse complement strand
TGATTAGTGAATGATCTCTCCTGTCCTTATCTCGACCCACAAGCCCTTTGTTATATTTTTCTCTCCCCTGTCCAGTGGAGGAGGGGGGAGTGATAGAACGGCTTTGGTGGGCACCTGGCGTTTAGCCATGGTTGACCCACCACACACACAAACTGTAAAAGGACAGTAACCTTTAATCCAGCAAAGGCCTGAGCAAGCTCATCACTGATCCACCACAGAACAAACGATGAGCATCTGCCACTCCCTCTCTCTGGTGCAGCCCAAATTTAAACTTGATAAAACTCTACTGGGGCTAGTGACATTAAAGCAGAAATTTGAGAGAGTGAAACATTTCTCAAATGGCTAATCTATTTGAATTAAATTAGGCGAACCTCACATTCATTTCAAAATCTTTTGTTCCTCCTCTTGTCAGCCTTGCAATGTAGGGAGCATGGGAGCATAACTCTTGTCTTCTGGGAGTTGCTGCTATCAATGTAATTTAGATCAGCCTAGGTGACTGTTGTTAAAATGCATAAATGAAGCTCAGCTAGCCTCTGGATTAAGGAATCAGAGTGCTCCTTTTATCCGTTTGGCTCTTTTTCCTTCCCTATTATCTTGTAAAATCTAATCTTAAAGCACCCAATGCAGTAGCTTTTATCATTTCTTTTTTATGACTATTCCATAACCTCCACAGCCTCTCGCTCTAAATTTTATGTATTTTCATAAACTCTTCTTTCCTCTGCTGTTTATGCTTACAAGTCATGCACAAAACAGTCTCTCTTCTTCTATTTTGTGGTTAAGTCCCTTCAAACACTGAACTTAAAGGTTCCTTCATAACCCTAGCCCTATTTTACACTCGGAAGGCTGTATGTACTTTGCAGTTATGACAAGTGGCTTGCTGTGTGCATCATTATTTACTGCAACTTATTTATATTGGATTTCAGAGTATTATAATAGCATCAGTTACAGGAGGTTCACAGACTGTTCACAGAAGCAGGTGAGCCGTGGGCAGAAGGGGTCTCCTACTGGTTCGGCCAGCAGCATGGTAATCTCCAGCAGAGCAGACTGCTATGTATTTGCCCTAAGCTGCTGGAGGAAGATGTCCTGGAATTAATTTCTCAAAGTCCATTTCTAGACAATAAGCACAAGATTAATACTTCGGGCTTCTGTGTATCACAAGTGGGAGGACAGTTTCTCCAGTACTCTGGAGAACCGGTTAATGATGACAAACAAAACACTAAATGTTACCAAAGCACTATACAAAGGATTTTTTCAAATAAAGTAGAAATGGTTCTGATTAGGAAATTATTTGGAATTAAAAAAAGTCTTTAATTTACCTGAGCAATTAATTTAAGCTGCCATAATTAAAGCCTATTGTGGTTGAGAAATTACTTTGCTCAGATGGTCATATTTAAAAGTGCTCACACAGCACAAGTTTAAAAGAGGAAAATTTGCTTGAAAAGATTTAGAGCTAGCTCTTTAGCTGTGACAGACTGGAACAGTCCATTATTGCCTGTGGAATTAGCTGGATTTATAACTGGTGAGGCTAGAACCTACAGTGTCTAAGACATAATTTTCCAACACAAAATTGTGAATTGTGGTCTCTGTCTTCTCCCACATTCCCTTTTTTCCATATCTGTACTTTATGATTTCAAAATATTATTTATGTTAATTGGGTTATGTATTGTTTTTTTCTGAATCAATGCATTCTTGTTACATGCTTTTATTTTTTTTCAGAAAAATTATCATATGCAATGCTTATCAAATCCATCCAAGTGCTAGAAAGCCGAATCAACGTGGTGACTTGTATGAGTAGAACTATTGTGAATCTTTTCTATGCCTACAAAACTAGCATTTGAAAAAACCTGATATTTGAAATATAATTTATATCTATATAGATTTTAATGACAAATATTTTAGAAAGAATACTGGCTGTATGTTTGTATGTACATATAGGCATACTTCTATGTAACAGACGGGGAGAGGAATTTCATTGGCTCATTGATTTTAGCTCCAAAGGACTATGTTTACTAAATGGATAGTTCTAATTAACTCAGTTTATCTATTGCATGCAAACATTACTTATGGTTGCAAACACAAGTTTATAGGTAAATTAAAATATACATTGATAATTAATCTTTATAGTCTCACATTTTATGCCATACCATAGATCCCATTTACTATATGGAAAATGTCCATGATGTCCTTTACTTGAGCTCAAAGTACAAAATCGTTCAGTAGAAATTCTTCATATTCATCTGATATACCTATGTACAGAGATGTTCAAAGAATGGGTGAATACAAACTTCATTAAAATCTTTATGGTGAAGAGATAACTCTTACTTTAAAAAAACATGTAAATCCATATTTTTCTTACAATAATGAAAAGTTGTTATGTGATTTTAACTAGCATTGATCCATTTTTCCTCTTTATTCATTGAAGTTTAATGTCTTAATTACACTTTCTCCAATATAACAAAAAATTGCCTCTTGGTCCACAAGACACTAAAATATTTTTAATGTTAAAAACATTAGAATAGCTTCAAAGACTTAAAGTAATTTGCTAGAAAAACAAAGCATTTTACAGACAGCGTGGAATTAGTATGTGCTTTGCTGCCATATCTAAAATGTTCATTGTCATTGTCCCATCTACAGAAACGGTAAATGATTATCAAAATAATTTCTCATCCACAAGCTGCTAGGTCTACACCTCTACTAGTTCAGCTGGAACAGAGAAAATTAGGCTGAAGACAAACCCAAATTTTATTTGAAACACTACTGGTGTTTATCTCTTTCCCATACTCTAAGAGATGCAAACAAGAGACAAGTAATTGTAAAAAAAACCCAAAATTAAACACCTCTTGTCTGTTGTTATATGCCAGAAATACCATGAAGCATTTTTTAATGCAAGATCATTTTATGCCATTAAACTGAGTTTAGGTTCTTCACTGAAAATCAGTATCATCATATTGCTCATAATTTTTAGCTGGTCAGATTCCTGTCATTCTAGAGAGAGAACTTCGTAATGATATGAAGCTGTTTCAGGTAGTGCAGCATTTCAGGGTGAGATTAGGCTATTCAATGACTAGTTTATTTATACTTAAAAAAGAAAAAAGCCCATATCTTGCATAAATATTTAAACATATGAAATAAATAGCTTTTTGATTATAATATATTTAAGTGCATGCATTGCATATAGATATCGTATGAGGTAAACATAATTTAATTTGTATTTTTAACATCTGAAGTATTCTGTGGCAGGCAATTTCAATATTGGAAATAAGCTTTTACCTTAAGTAGTTTCTTCCAATACTGAAAATCAAAGAACATCTTACTGACACAAACATTACATTTATAAACATAACAAGACAAATAAATAAAAGACAAGCCATTTTGCCAGTACTGGAATGATACTGCCATACCATCTACTTTACAAAGATTTGCAATCCAAACCAGTGTGTGTATGAAAAAGAATGGAAAAGAAACAAAGCTAGATGCAATTAAATATACATGCTATTTAATTAAAATAACTATATAATGAAAAAAAATAGTGCCTAGCATATAAATGCATACCTCAGGAATATATCAGGTTTCTTCTTTCTTTCCTACAACTATCAAGCTGAATTTTATTATCTTCAGTATATTGATCAACTGCTTTTAATGATGTAGCTACCTCTGAGAATATTGAAATACATGGATAAAAAGATTCTCCTCTAGTCCCTAAAAACCTGACACAAACTAACTTCAGGAATGAAAATCATGTCTGCTTATAGCAGCCAGCAGAAGATAGAAAATTGATTAAATACATTTCAGGGCTTCAGTGATTCTTAATCCCTCTCAGCTGAGTTTTAAATGTGTCTGTTTATAGAGAGCAGTCTTTAAAGTGGCTATTTTTCTGTTTTCTTTTGTTTCTCTTTTAACAGACCAATTATCCAAGAGATAATTATGTAATTTACAATCTGTGTTGTCTGTTTTTCTCCACAGAAAAATCTGCTTCATTGAATTCTATTGTTCAAACAGCAATTTAATACTTATTCCACTGCTTCATAATCAAACATATCTATTGTCATATTCAAGTCCAGAGGAATGTTAGACATTCATCCTTCTTGTCTCCAGTTCATCAGTAATAAGTTTTGGTCTTACAGCTATTTCTGTTAGTGGTACTTATTTCTTTAAAGTCTCCAGGTATGATTTGCTATAAAAACCTCCTTATCACTGGCAAGTCTTGGAGTTGCTTATTTTTGAATACACATGTCAAATTGGATTTCTGACCTTGGGAGAAGTCTTCTTTAGCAGAGATGATCCATTATGTGCTGTGAAAAAGAAAGATGTGACCCTGGCCCTCTCCTCACTCACAGAGTAAATTTGTAACAAGCACTTCCAGCAAGTCCCTGGGACCACCTTACACATAATTGCCAGGTGGGCCAGCTGGCCAGAGGTGAGAAAGATGCATCCACTTGGCTACCAGCAAGATCTCAGGAGAAAAGTGCTGGCCAATTTTTCCACATGAAAATTTAGGCAAGTTTTGTGGGTCATCCCTGGATATCAAACCAGAAAGTGGAAATTGTACAGCACTGCTAGCAAGTCAGTGAGTTATGCCAGATTTTAACTGACTTTAGGGGCAATTTTTGGATTGAGAATCTGAAACAAAGCTCGAAGAGGAGCTATTCCACATTGACCAATTTCTGGCATTTCACTTTCCTCAGAGTGACAGTTTATACACAATTACATATAAATGAGTTTAAAAAAATCTTATTTCTTTACTAATTTCCTTTATTACTGTTCAGCCAATAAATGGATAACATGACATACACAGATTTTACCCACCCCTTCACACATACGGTATGGATTATGGCATAATCTGATGATGGAGAACTTGTCCTTTAGGTTAAGTATTACAGTTTCTGATCCTACTCTCAGGTATATTGCAATATTTAATCAAATATCAATCTTTGAGTGATTAGGAAAAAAATCTGCAATATGTAATTTGAAGAAACTGATAGAAGACCTCCTGAAGTTGTAAGCATTCTACTGAAATATCTGTAAAGTAGCGTTGTTTGATTTACTTAAACTATCTAGCTGGATTTGATAACAGAAACAGACACTTTTTATTAAATTCTAACTGGTTAAAATCCTTTAAAGAATACTAAACTCCTGACAATTCAGAGGAATTTTCAAAAGGTCAGAAGGAGAAGAGTAATTAGATTTGTAACTGATCTACTAAATTCCAGAAGATGCTGCTCCAAAAGGCACTTGCAATCCCATTCTCTATATTCCTGACTGTAGAATCATCCAAGAAAACAGATCTGGAAAAAAGAAACAAAAACCTTTTATAATGCAAGTGTAAAAAATTAATTTAGTTGAGTTTTAAAAAACTGTAATAACTTCACTTTTCAAATAATCTTTAGCTTTGATGGGCAACTTGAATGAAGTTGTTGACTCCTTACCTTTCAGTGAAACAGTTCATATTATAAACAATTCATACAGGTCAGGAAATGTTGGATCAGGCTCTAGTTTCTCCTGCTATCAGGCTATCACTGTTCTACCTGGCTTTTTTTTTAGCCATACCCTTCCGTTATGCATCATCTGTGGTACAGATATACCGAGCCATCTCCTGGTTGGGTCTGGATTGCAGTCAAGATTTCCTTTCTTATCCCTTTATCCTGACTTCTTTCACTATTGTGTAAATTTTCCATGTTCCCCAAGTGGTAGACTGAAAATATTGTAGAGTCAAAGGGCCCATTACAGACCTGAGATGTTTAAGCCCATCAGTACTAAGTATTACAGATATATGGGGCTCACTCAGTATCATACAAAAGAAGATTTGAAATCACTGAACATGTTTCTTTACAGTATTTAGATAGGGATGTAACAGAATATTATCAGAAAATAGCATCATTCTGTAGACTTGGAGGATGTTAAGTGAGAAAAGGAAAAGGAAACTGAACATTTGGACCTATCTGTAGCCTTGAAAAATTTCTGCTAATGAATATAGATCCCTATTTTCTAGGGAATTTTCTAAGGAACTTCTAAGGTCAGGTTATCCATGAAAAAAATTGAATCCTTTTAGTTTCAGCTGAGGATTTTATTCAGAGGATTTGGTCTCTTCATGCATCTTATCAGGAAATAATGAGATGTAATGCCTCATAAATTATAAAACAAGCATGGGTTTTGAAGTGACATGACTTTTGAAATGCTTGTAAGCCATCAAAAAAATTCCCTCATTCTATTCATCTACAAGCAAAAAAAAAAAAAAAAATTACCTCATACTTCAGAAATCATTTATGAATAGCGCATTTGGAGCTTGTGTGGAGGCACAGAATTTTTTCAGAGCGAGGCAAAAACTCCGAGTCCTGTAGTTCTTAACTATTAACATCATTCACTTTAGCCCTTTAGTCCAAAATTTCCACATGTTCAGAAACCCTGTCAGAGTGCTCAAAGCCCTTACGTCCTGAACAGATGGCAGAGTTTACATGTCTAGTGTGTGCACAGAAATGTGCCAGAGTGCTCCCATCCTGCCATGCACGCCTTGTGCAGCAGGGAGCTACCTCTGTGTGTATGCGTTGGAGCCCCTTGAGCACCTTCAGTTTCACAGAAGATTATTCGTAGAGTCAATCTATGATCAGGATGTGTCAGATTCACTGTGTACATGCTGGCTATTTGCCCTGTACAGGTACAGCAGTTCTAGTATGTCTCTACAAGTCATTATGTGCAGGATTTCCCAAACATGCAGGGTAGAAGCTGTCAGCACACAGCCTCCCATCACATCACATGGCACTGGGGTTTTGCGCCACTGTTCAGGGCAGGGACTGTCTGTGCCTTGGTATCTCCACTTTCTTCTCTTCCATCTCTGAAAATAAGGTGCTGAGGACTTCATCCATGTAGAGACAAGTGGATATTTTATTGCCATTGTCTCTTGACAGAGTTGTGCTAATTGTGAAAACATGCCAAGCTCGGAAAAACTGAAAGAAAATGCAAAAGCACCCTGATAAATTAATATGGAAGTGTCCTGGTTTCAGCTGGGATAGAGTTAAGTGTCTTCCTAGCAACTGGTACAGTGCTGTGTTTTGAGTTTTGTTTTATGCAGAGAACACTATGTGGCCTAGCTAATAAATCTGATCAGAGTAAAAGGTTGAGGTTGAAATCTGCACACCAATCTGTTCTATTCTGTGAACAACTCTAACAACTCTGTTAACCACCGTGGGGTAGGAAAAAACCAACCAGAGGCTGTAATTTCGTGAGTCAGTATTACTGCTAAAGCCAGCAGGTCATGAAACAGTCACCTAAAAAAGACCACCTTACAGACCAATACATCTTGCTGAAAAAGAATTCAAAGGGTTTTAATACAGTTTGTCTTGGAGAATCACCCCATGGTTTATACTTTGCTGGTTCTCCCCCACCTTTTTTTTTTTTTTTTTAATCTGCATTAGTGATTATATTATCAGTCTGTCATGAATTCTATTTTTCCATGGGCTTCTGATGGCCCAGATCAGTATTTCAAACATCAAACCTGGTCAGATTCCTTAGTAGGGCCTAATGAAAGGGTTATGTTAAGGACATTGAGCCATTCATTCCATCATGATTAGGAATATTTATGTATACTCCTGAACCAGGGGTTGTTAGCAAGAGTTGAAGTGCAACTGGCTAATGAGATAATCCAGTGCTATGCTGAACTGAGACTTTGTCAAGATGAATGATCAAAGTAGAAATGAAAACCAGAAAAAAGGTAATATGATGAAAACAGTGAATTCTAACAATTATATTGGGAATGCACCATTAAGGAACTTGGTGTTATGCTCACCACAGAATATAATATTTCCTATGAGAGTTAATTAGTGGTTGGTTTGTAATTCTTCAAATCCCTCAAAATGTAAATATAAGTTTTTTTCCTACTGAAATGCCACAAACCATATCTCAGTATTAAATAAGTGAAGAATATACAGATCTCCAGAAAGGAGGCAGCTTACTGACTTTCACTGTGTGATTCTATGTGGAAAAAAAACCCAAGGAATTGTGTTGTGTAGTTCAGAAAAGAGGGTAAGCAAAGAGTCATGCAGAGACACAACAAAAATACTACCTCTGGATACTAAAATCCTCTTAACACAGGCTATGTTTATCTCTCAGTGAAAAAAGTAACAGACTTAAACATTGTCCCAAATGCAAGATGCACCTAATTTCTGCAAACAGCTAACAGCTAATATGTTTCAGATGAACATGCTTATAAAGTACATATACAACAAAAAAAATTCAGATCCATAGTCACAAGCAACTGCTAAATTACAACAGTTACTTGACTATAAATTTCACGGAGGTCTTTGAAGTTTTACCCCCACACAAGCAAGAGCTGAAGTCCCATCATATAAATGATGATGGGTTTAATCATACTTGCCTCGGTCTTGCTCTCATTGTGTGTCTCACTCCCAGGACGGCCAGTGCCTACTTAACATCTTTTGGGGGCTGAAGAGCAAAATCCGTTGCTTTCCTACCGTGCACAAGACCTGACTCCAGCCAGCCTTCTAACTGCTATCCAAATAACTATGCGGTACATGGCAGAAGAATACAGCTTCTAGCAAGGACAAACCTATATACCCACAGAGAAAAGATCAGAAATTTCCTGTTGTCATGGTTTAACCCCAGCCAGCAACTAAGCACCGAGCAGCTGCTCACTCACTCACTCCCGGCCCCTCAGAGGAATGGGGGAGAGAATTGGGAAAAAAAAGTAAAACCCATTGGTTGAGATAAACACAGTTCAATAAGACAGGAATGAAGAAATTAATAATGATTATGATGATAATAATAAAATGACAATAATAAAAATTGGAATATACAAAACAAGTGATGCACAATGCAATTGCTCACCACTCACTGACTGATGCCTAGTTAGCTCCCGAGCAACAATCTCTCTCCCCACCCCCAGTTTATATATTGGGCATGACGACCCATAGTATGTAATACCCCGTTGGCCAGTTTGGGTCAGCTGCCCTGGCTGTGTCCCCTCCCAACTTCTTGTGCCCCTCCAGCCTTCTCACTGGCTGAGCATGAGAAGCTGAAAAATCCTTGACTTAGTCTAAACACTACTTAGCAACAACTGAAAACATCAGTGTGTTATCAACTTTATACTCATACTAAATACAAAACATAACACTATACCAGCTACTAGAAAGAAAACTAACTCTATCCCAGCCACAACCAGGACACCCTTGTTCTGAGGACCTGACAATGCTTATAGTACTACCTAGCATACATCTTTGCACTACAGAATCACTCACCTGTATGCACAGACAATTTATTAAGTCTGTTTCTTTTACTGATAAGCTCCTTCTGCATTTGCTAAAAACAGTCTAAAAATTTAAGTTATTTGAAAAACAAAAAATATATACTAAATACTGGTGGTGACAGAATGCACTGTGGAATAATTTAAAAGACCTCTTACCTATAATGTGCAGGTAACAATGCTTGCATCACAGACAGAACCAGTATATTCTTGTATGCACAGGACATCAATCCTGACACAGAAAATTACTTTAGTACATGCAGAACTTAAGCCATATGAATAAACCCTCTATGAAACTAATCATACCTTCAAAATTAGACATGTACTTAAAATCCTAGTTGAGTCAATCCCTACAGAATTTTTTTAAAAAGAGCTTCTTTTTGTCAAGAAGGTTTTTCTTATGTATTTCACTCACAGAAAAAGATACAATCCTTTTAGAATGATAATATTTTTAAAAATCTGTCTCATTGTTTCATGATTGTACTGTAGAGATGCCAATATATTTAGTAAATCAGGTTAAAACTCCTGGTGTTCACAGAACTACTTCTACCTGTATTTACTGGGATTTCTGTGTCTTTTGCTAAAGTTATTGAGTAGGCTGAGACGAGTATGTGGAATCAAGTTTTCTCTGAGCTGCAGCAGTGTGTATCTACTGAATAATTTGTTTAGGCCAGCTTTACTGCAAGTCCTTCTCATTCTGATCTTCATCCCTAAGGAAGATGAAACTGCTTCCACTTCATAAAAAGCTATGTTAAGTTACTCCTGGGTTTGTAATTCTTTTCTGTTTTTGTTACAGGAATCCCAAACTTATTACCAGCCTTTTAAAAGCCAGATGTTCCTGGCAAAGAAGCACGTTCTCTGAGCCCACAGAGAGCGTGCTGCAGCTGATCAAAGGCATGCTGGGATGTTACAATTTTGTTTTAGCTTGCTTTCCTAGCCAAAAGAACCCTAGGGTCACTAATTGTCCTGAAAAACATCTCTTCTGAACCCTTTATTATGAAAGCAAATAATAAATAAAAAATGACCTATCATCCTAAAGCATAAACCAACAGGTAACAGTGCTATTGCTCATTAAAAAAAATCACTTTGGCTCATATCAAATGATTAATCATTAAATACAATTATATGACTGCACATAGATAAACAACGAAGGAAAGTATGGAAAAGATAGGGAAAAAAAGCTTTGTTGTTCCCTGTAAATAAGTCTTAAAATCTAAAAATGCAAGACTAAACTATTTCCCAAGTAATACAGTAACTATAAACTTGTTTACTATACCTCTTTTGTGAAGACTTGTATCTACAAAATATTTTTAATAGATACAGATACATTTGCCCTCTAAAACAGGAATAACAAATAATAATTACCTTCTTCCAAAAAGAAATATATCTTTTATAAAAACTAGAAGCACATCTACTATCTAACCAGGGATGTATGTCAGGTGTCTTTGTGTTATGCACACCTCTTAATTTATAATTATAATCCATGGGTCTGCTTTCACATTCATTTTATATTGCTGCAGCTAAAGGTTCGGTTAGGCTAAATATAAGTAAATAGAATTTATGCATGTCCAATTTGGGCGATAACAGATTTTTCACCACTGTGAATATCAAGCAGGCAAGTGTACCCACTTTTTTGTTTACCATGATATCAGTGGACATGACTCTACCAATTCAAATACTAATGAAAGGAAAAAATAAATTATATATTGTTAATGATGTCACTCTTTTAATAGTCTAATGGTTCTGTGAAGCTACAACTGTTCCTAGACCACACGTAGGTACTTAAAAGACATGTAGATGTCCTAAAATGAGAAGTCCTGCAGGGAAACTTGAGACAGTCATCGCATATCAAGTTAGTCATGTCATGTCCTTGGCAGTTCAAATATCTTAGGGTGGAACTGCTGTCCTAAAAATGCCAATGCATAAAGGTAATACTGACCTTCTTCATAAAACACAGCAGCAGATGTGTGACGGTGTTGAGAATGTACCCTGATGGTGCTCTCCAGTGGTGATTAATACTAAATCAGGAGCCATAACTCTGATGAGCCTTTAATACGGTAAACCAACAGAAGCAGTTAAGGGCATTGTCTGGGAGAAACAGAGAGGAATTTAATCAAGTTGCTAATATACTTTGACCAGGACTCTCAGGCACTCTTAACTGAAAACATAGCTTTAAAGGGACTGTGACATTTCAGCTCAAGGCTCTTAAGGGGCCAGTTACTCTCATAACCCTACTGAAACCAGAGACCAGTACCTTGTTAAGCATCCATCACTTCTAGAAGGAAAAATGATATTTTGCATTCACTTCAGTATTCAGTTTGGGTTATAAGTAAGCTATGGTTGTGATCTGATGAAGGATGGAGGACAGGAAGGCTGTATTCATGAAGACTAATTTAGCTTAGCAAGGTTAATTCCTCTTCCTAGTCAGTAGTCTATGGAGGATTCTGCATAAGGAATATTCAAGCTACAGCCTCCTCCCTGTTGTTAAAAAACATTTTGCAACTGAACCAAAAACACTAATAGGGATTTCGCAGACAATGCATTGCCTCTAATACTGAAAGCATTGCAATACTGAAATGTGACAACACTGCAAATCCAGAGCCCTGGCACTCATCCAGATTGCCAACAGCTTATGGACTAAAGTAATAACTATACTCATTTATACTTATTAACTGATTGTGCTTGGATCTTAATGCCCAAAGATTAAATATTTACATATTACTCCATGCTGACCACAGCAAAACAGCACAGTGGCAAAGAAAAGAATTTGGATCTGCCAGGAGCATGGAACTACATTAAAATACACATATGTTGTCAATCCAGTTCTTAACATCTCTTCACTAATTCCATGAGAAAATATACTCAGACGCATGCAAAAATAGCCAGCATTCACTCATACTGACAATATACAAACAACAGGCAGAGTTAGAGACACTTCCTAGAGCAGTCTATACCTCTTGTTAGAAGATGTTATCGATCCCTCCCAGACTGTAAATCAGAAGGGGATTTTAAAACAGTTCAATTTCTGTTCTTGGAGACATTTTGCTAATTAAAGTGGTAAATCTTAATAAAATTCTTTCACCCTCTTCTCCACTAAACACACTGTCGGTCTGTGTAGAGCCCAAATGACTCCTTACTAAATACAGCATTGTCTCAAAAATAATTTTGCATATTAAACAAAAAAAATGTACTGAAGGTAGCAAGTCTCAAAGTCATTGGCAAAATTTTCAGCTAGGATCTATAGTAAGTGATCTCTATGCAAGCAGTCTCTATGTGACTTCTACAATATTCCAATAACATCATAGAAAGAGCTATTCTCAATGGATTTTAGCAAATGAGATTAAGTTTGTATGAGGTTTTGCACAGAAAATCTGATCTATTTAATACCTAAATCAATCTATATGTCTCTACTTTCAGTGAGCCAGGGAAAGACTTTTTATATTGCTGAAATTTTGCATGTTAACAATATGCCAGGGTCCAGTACCTCTGATCAGCTTCTTTTAGATATTCTGCACACAGATGGTGTAATGTTTAATATCAAATATACTTATTTCAAGATATTTGGTGTTACACCATAACAATCACCATACCGATGCAATCCACATATCGGTCTCTATAACTGTGACACTAGGAAGGTATACACGAGTTGAAGCCAGCTCAAGCCCGATGCTCTCTTTCAAATTCTTTTGTTAGCTGGTTGGTTTCCATACTCTGTGCGGGGCTGAGCCATGCATACACTGCCTCCGTGGTGGCCTGGTTGACTCAGGGAGACATCCACACTCTTTTAA
This sequence comes from Elanus axillaris, assembly GCA_026212715.1. Lineage (NCBI taxonomy): Eukaryota > Metazoa > Chordata > Aves > Accipitriformes > Accipitridae > Elanus > Elanus axillaris. Next base: position 19,599,546 of record JANZLQ010000031.1, on the reverse strand, counting down.
TGAACTCAAGGGAAACATTTCCAGCCACTAGCTGATCCACTCAGCTGACAGAGCTGTTGATCTCAAGCAAAGGCTGCCCTTGGTTCCTCCCCTTTGTGTTGAGACAGTCAGCTGCTTTGCACCAGCTGTGGTCACTTACACCCTGCATCTGACCCTGAGGTCCAGGGCACATCATCCTCACACAGCTCCTCTGAGCCTTCTTCCATGGCAGGGATTTATCAGTCAGTTACACCAGAATGTGAGATATGCCAGAATTAGTTGCTGATCTAAACAGCAACCTAGTGATCACAATAAAGAAGAAGAAAAAAAAAAAAACAAACCCCAAAGAGTAAGTTATTGTGAAACACAACTTCTTTTCTACTTCCACTTCTTCTTATTAACATGAATGATTTTTCTCATGATTTTGAGCAGTTCTTTACCAATGTTTAGTAAGTGAAGGTAATAGCACTTGTTCAAGGGACTTAATTATTGACAGAAAGCAGGGAGAGCAGCCTGCCTTACCAGAGGGACAAGCAGGAGCTAAGATGACCCCAGCGCTGGTAGCATCTTACTGAGGGGGCACAGCCCTGCAGGGCAGAGCCTGTGCTGGTATGGTGGCCATTAGATGGCCCAGGCAGAGCAAGGGGATGAACCGTGTCACCTGGGGAGGGCAGCCAGGAGCAAATGGGGCCAGGGCCAGGGCTGGAGACTTGCACTCCTACTGGCACTCAGGACAGGACTGACAGCCCAGGGCTTAGCTGAAATGTAGTCCTATGTGCATGGGCAGGGCTGGGGAGACCCCAGGGGAGGCTGGCAGTAAGGCCTGCCAGTACCCTCAGGGCCTCGACAGATACAATCACAGAACCACAGAATGGTTTGGTTGGGAAGGGACCTTTAAACATCTAGTCCACCCCCCTGCCATGGGCAGGGACACCTTTAACTAGATCAGGTTGCTCAAAGCCCAGTCTGGCCTGACCTTGAACACTTCCAATGATGGGGCATACACAACTTCTCTGGGCAACCTGTGCCACTGTCTCACCACCCTCACAGTAAAAAAATTCTTCCCTATGTCCAATCTAAACCTACCCTCCTTCAGTTTAAAATTGTTATCCCTTGTCCTGTCACTGCAGGCCTTGGCGAAAAGTCTCTGTCTTTCTTATAAGCTCCCTTTATATGGATGGGCTGCAATAATTTCTCTCTGGACCCTTCTCTTCTCCAGGCTGAACAACCCCAAGGCTCTCAGCCTTTTTCACAGGAGAGGGGCTCCAGCCCTCTGGTCATTTTCGTGGTCCTCCTCTGGACCGACTCTAGCAGGTCCATGTCTGTCTTGTTTTGGGGACCCCAGAACTTGATGCAGTACTCCAGGTGGAGTTTGACAAGAATGGAGTACAGATGGAGAATCACCTCCCTTGACCTGCTGGCCACATAATCAGACATTTCTATTACTTAGATGGTTACAGCTCCAAAGCGGTTCATTTGCCAGGCATGGAATAACAACATATGCATTTTTTTAACTAAGGGCCTAACACAGCTAAATCCACAAGATTTTTAATCCTACACTCTTGAGTAATTTTATCTTAGCCTTGCAAAATTTAGGATCATACAGGTGTCTAACCACACCGAGGACAAAAATTCTCAGAGTGTTTTTTTATTTAGTATTTAAAAGTCTAAATAACTCACTAGCCAGGCACAGGTCTCACTCTGCATGAGATGTACTTCATGTTTCTTTCACTGAAGTGTCAGGGATCAAATGTGAAGAGGTAAAGTCACAAACAAAAATGGAAAGGGTCAGCCAAGCAGAGAATATCTGTAAAGGTTATGGACCTGGTTAGCACCTCACCTTGTCTTGTAGAAGGTAAGTGGACTAAATTACTGTACTATGCAAATTCAGTTTTGTAAAGTCAGCTTAGCTCTTCAAAATGCCTACCAGAATTTGTGGGTCAAACTGGCCACTTAGCTGCCAGTGCCTTGCATAAATTAAGTGGGACTACTAAGAAAACTCTGCAATACTTCATATTTACACTGATATGTGTCTCCCACTTTCATTCTTTCATCTGTCAGTCTGGCCAGCAATATTGTATGATGTTTCTTCCTCCCTGTCACACACCCCTGACTCATTCACCCAGTTTCCATTATATGCACAAAGTAACCTCTTGTTTCTTGTCACAAAATGTAAGAGTTCGATTTTACATCTTAGTTAAGGTACTTTAAAAACTGAGCAGGGTACCTTGGTTCAACCAGTTTCCACAATTTTGTTCCTGAAGAATTATTTATCATAGTGCTATCACTTATACATCTGGCCTAGCAAAATTTAACTTCCTTGAGTTTTAGAATCAGAAATACAATGGTCAGAAACAGAACTGACCTAAACCTCTGAAATTCAAAAAGATACCAACAGTTTAGTTTTTTCCTGTTAAATTTGCTCACAAGATGCTAAAAGTTTAACATGGAATAAATTCTCCTTTGTCCTCAAAACAGTGCTTCTTTCTGCACTTTTAAACTAGTGTGATACACACACACCCACGCACACCCACTCCTTAAGTATCTTATTGCTTCCTAGGAAGTCCTTGCTTGTTGAAGAAAAGGAAGGATTTTATGTTTTTCTCATCCTTCTTTCTGAAAAATAAATACCTTAAAGAAAACCCAAAATAGATCCTTCACATTATTTTGTTCTTTATTGAAGGAACTCATTAAAAGAAATATTAAGACCCTTCAATCTTTAAAAAATACTTACTGGGTTGGTATAAACTGAATCCAGATTACAATAGTTTAGCTAGTGTAACTACTAGCAAGTTATAACCATAGGCTCTATCTACAGTACAGCAAAGGCGGCTAATGGCATCCTGGGCTGCATTAGGAGAAGTGCTGGCAGGAGGAGGAGGGAGGTGATCCTTCCCCTCTGCTCTGCGCTGGTGAGGCCACACCTGGCATACGGGGTCCAGT
>JANZLQ010000031.1:19566621-19596505 GCA_026212715.1 Elanus axillaris | reverse complement strand
GGGCTGTTCAGCCTGGAGAACAGAATGTTCAGGGGGAATCTTATCAATGCATGTAAATATCTGAAGGGAGGATGCAAAGAGGATGGAGCCAGGCTCTTTTCAGTGGTGCCCAGTGACAGGATGAGAGGAAAAGTGCAGAACAGTTCTTTTCCATTATGAAATTTGTACTATTTGTTGTTTTATTTATTTGTGAACAAACTAACAGTAGCAGCCCATTCTAGTGTAACTGGAATCCGATTGCTATAATTTGACTTTGTAGGTGTCATTTCCTTGTTTGTTGGTAGACTTGAAAATGGTGTCAACTGAAACAGGCTTTATATAGCTGAGTGGTCCCATAAAAAGAAAAGATATTTTTTTACATTGAGTCTGTAAATCCTGACCCACTAAGCTGGTCTTGCCAACACTGAGACCTTTCATTGATGAACATAGTGACAGAGAACCTTCTTTAAGCTTCTTTCAATGACTAATACTAACATCAGAAAATATCTGGAAACCATTCATAAAGCTATGAGATTTGCCATCACAAAAAAATCATTCTAATATGTGTCCTCTCTCATTAAGACAACATCAATATTTATTCCACATTAAAAGTTGAATTTACTTCTGCTTACCATAACTGGATCTACACTTCTTTTTTTATCTTTAAACTGAAGCCCAGGCTTTATTGTATTTTCTGTAATAATGATGTTCTATGATGTCTGTATTGTATGTGTGGTCAGATTTGAACTGGTCTGATTTAAAGGCTTCTGACAAGGCTTTAAAAAAAACCAAACAAAAACACCTTCAAAGGTTTTGATAGGAAAAGTAGAGACACTTTTGCTCATTTGAGGTGCACAACTGAGAAGCCATTTCATTTAAAGATTGATCAGCAATAAGATTTGTTTTTATTTTGGCTGATGTGTTTCTACTTTGCAATAGACCAGTCATCCTTCTGACTAAAAGCTGAAGAGTGGATTAATACTCATCAGTCTTACTTTCCTAGACATAACTGATTGTTAGGGCTAAATCCACAGGTGGGAGAACTCTCCATCTTTGCTAAAGCATAACAGAGAAGAAAAGTCCAGAACTAGCCAGAATCTGGCAGTGACTCTAATTCAGAGGTGGAAGTTCTCTCATCCAAGGAAGAAAAGACCTAGGTTTGGTCTCCTCTACTAAAACAGCTCCTATATTTTATATTCAACACTTCTGAATTAAAAGCGGCAGCTGGTCTAGGAGTTTAGGTATCACAGTACAAATCTTAAGCACCATTTTAGGCCTTAAAGTCCTTTCTTGTTCTAGCTCATAATATTTTTCTCTGGGCAGGATTAATGACCTGAGAAACAGTTGCTGCAGCAGCAGCACTTTTCTCTAAGCTGCAATTGTGGCTTTGTATCCAGCTTTTCAATATGCAACTGATGGTGAAGAAACAACATTTATAGTATTTTCCTAATGAAATATACTGGATTCTGCAGTATTCAATGGGAAATTTCTGGTCTTTCCTGAGAAAGGAGGATTTTCAGTTCACTGTTTACAGCTGAAGGGAGATGAAGCTTAGCATGACAAGAAGGAATAGTCTGGGACTGTGATGTACAGAATTGGAGAACTGAAAGATATTGAAGAATTGGAAGATAATGGTTTTGTTAACCATGTAAGTATGTCCAAATTGTGGAAGCACTATATGAGTATACAGCTTCTCTAACATAGGTAGTCTCACTTGCTGTAAAACAGGTGTTCACTGAAGTAAATCTAGACAGAGATATAAATACTTGAGTGATTACACTCTGGTAAGACATTCTAAGTTTTGATTAATGTCCTCTATAGACACACCAGTGAGATAGATACCTGTGTTGGCTCTAGTATATGCTGAATTTTCAGTTTCAAAAAGTTTTTAATGAATTTTTATGTCAAGCAATATGACAGATAAAATCAAAGTACCTGTGAGTGACTTCCTCTCATTTTGCAGTAGGAAAAGGAGAGAAAGTATAGATCAGGTTGGTAGGACCAGTAGTTTTGTGTTCTGCAAAAAATGAAAATACATATAAATAATTGTGGAAATGAATTTCAGATTAAGTTCAGTGACTCCATAAACCATTAAAATGGCATGCAGCATCAGCAAGAATAATTTCTGCTGAGTAGACTTCTAAGAAAATAGTAGAGAATCTAGAAACATTTATTTTAAAATATACCAAGAGCAAAATAAAATCTGGTTCCTGCTACCTATGTAAAACCCTGCAGTCTGTGCAGAAACAAAAGAGCTTCTGTTGTCAACTATATTGAATGGATAAGGCCATGAAAATATTTTAGTTATTAACACTTATATTCCCACTGTCCACATATTTATTAATTTATAGTATTTCAGTATTGATTTTGCTTCTTTAGAGGTAACAGCCTATCACATTGCGTTTAAAGTGTATAATTTCTGCAGGAAAAGTTAGACTGCAGCCACAATGAATGGTATACACATCATCTCTTAATCATGCCTACACCCAGGTATACAAATCATTTGCAGATGGGATTCTTATTCTCAGAACTGGAACCTGAGAGTAACATTATACATAATGGTATATGTCACACCTCTACATAGGATTTAAGTTTCCCGAATTACATGGCCACTTACAAATTTTGGTCCCTTATCTGACTATCACCATCAGGAACAAAGACTCACAACAATAGTAATGGTTACTGGAAGCTCCCTTCAATTACACAGTCTGGTCCAATTCAGAAGTTTATCCATTCAAAATCAACTTCCACTTCTGCAGTGTATCAAAGTGATTAATTGTGTATCTTCAATTATTTACTTGTACTAAAGGTGTATCCAAAATCATTCAGAGGTCATTAAAAAAAATTAATGAAAAAAAGCCTCATAAATATGTTAAGGCATGAAGTTTTTTAAGCAGAATAGACAACTGAGACATTAAAGGCAATATTTCATCTTTTTTTATATATAACAGTAGATATATATTCCTAAGTTCTGGAGTCTTTTAAAAAATAATGTTTTTATCTAAAATTTTCACACGTGCTCTAGACTGTGATCACTTGCAGTGACCACACATGATTCTCAAAGTGTGCTTTTATCTGTATCTGATGCCATTAAATCCTTTATATTTCCTTCCACCACAGAAATGCATCAGCATGCCCTATCTGCAGAAGTTCTGTTTACCACAGGCAAATGGGTAAACCTCTGGAAGGATTCTGGTCTGAAAAGCAAGGAAGTCTAAAGACTCAGCAATCACTGGTTTTTAAGTGGAGAAATCCTAGGAGTGTCTGTTAGTGTTACATGGTATTATACATTCTAAAGTTTGCAAAGACATGAGCTTAAATGCTGTGGGATTCTCAAGTTGCTGGAGATATATCTGTAATCAGTGGCATTACCTGGAATGATTTAATGTGCTGCTCGGCCAGTGACTGTGGATCCTGCTGTGGCAGCAGCTGCTCTCTCTTGTTGAACAGATTCCGCAGCCATGTCTAGGGAAACGTTGATGATGACAGCTCTGTCCCTGCTGCCTGCCTGACCTTGTATCTCTGGATTTCCCCTGCCTGACCAATACCACCACACCTTTAGCTCTCCACATCCATTTCCCATTTGCCATGTGTGGCCCAGGAGGTCCTGGGCTAATGCCTGTTTAAGTCATTGGGAAAACTGATTGTAGGCAATCAAATGGGAGACTTCAATCATCTTTGATTATTCAAAAGCAACTGATGTTACCCAGTAGTGCTGGCATGGATTAGGTTGCTGGTGTGGTCAGATAGAGGAACACGAAGCTCACCACCACACATCAGTTTGATAAAATTGACAGGACTGTCCTTTCAGCTCTTTCATTGTACAGTCTGTGCATGCTCTGGAAAAGGAAATTGGTAGCCACAAGACCAGAATAATAAAGGAAGAAAACAGATTAAAACTTAAAAAAACAAAAGGCAACACTTCAAAGAATATAGCTCATCATGAGGGTGGAGATTCACAAGCACTAACATGCTAGCAATGCTCTTAGCATGCTCTAGAGCACTGACCTACAACATGACTTTCCTCCAGGATTTTTTACGTAGCAATTCAAAAGGATATCAAAGTCTGGAAGCAAAAAAATCATGAACTTAAGGAAACCTATAGTCTCCTGATTAGTATGGCATTCTTTGTGTTGTGTGTATCTCCTCATCAGTTTTATTAGTCCCTTCAGACATGACTTGTGTGAGAAATCTATTGAAAATCAAACAGGACATTTCCATTTTTTCAGCTGGCTGTGGTTAAGGATTAACTACAAAAATCACTAAAGACTTAATTTTGACAAGTAATAGGTAGGCCTAATGGGCACATTGAAATAACAAAGGGATGGAGCAATTCAGCCCAAGATTTACTTTTGAAGTGGACCATCAGACCTGCCTATGAATTCAGAGACTTGTGAGACTGCTATGGATTCCAGTTCTGGGGTCATAAGTGACTTGCCAACCCTTACCTCCCCTGGGACCCTTAGGAAGTTATCTGGTGGGAACACCTTGCTTACAATAGAAAGCTAAGTAGTGGGGGAGCTGTTTAGCATTGTCGTTGTTTCAGCCCAGCTGGTAACAAAGGACCACGAAGCCTCTGGCTCACTCCCCCCACCCCCCTCCGGTGGGAAGGGGAGGAGAACCAGAAAGAGAAAAGAAACCCGGAACCTCGAGGGGTGAGATAAGGACAATTTACTGGGGCAACACAAAACCAGAAGTTAGAACAATAATGATACAAATAAGAGAATACACAAAATGAGTGATGCACAGTGCAACCGCTCACCACCCGGCACCCGGCGCTCCGCCACTTCCCCACCGAAAGCCGAGCAACCACCCCCCAGCCTGCTCCCTATATATATACTGGGCATGATGGCACGTGGTATGGAATAGCTCCTTGGCTACTTCAGGTCAGCTGTCCCAGCTATGCCCCTTCCCTGGTTCCTGTGAAAATGAACTCTATCCCAGCTGAACCCAGGACAAGCATCAAAGGTGAGGTACCACTGGGTATGTCCAGAATCACGCTTTTAACATGAAGACTCAGCTAAGGAAAATTTATGGCTTGGGAACTTCAGGTGCCTCCAGGGAAGGTAATATCCAGGAGAATTAGAATGGACTTACCTTGTAAATGCAAGCATGTTATACAAGCCTTTCTATGCACATCAAGGTGAATCCATATTCCACTGAGATCTTGATAAGTGCCAGATTTCTGCTACTGTTTTCCATCAATGAATAATCTTACAGATGTCAAAGGAGAACTATGATGGACCAGTGTGAATTCTTAGCATTCCCTATATGAAATTTTTATCCCAGTATATTCCTATTCCATCCTATTTCCCACTTATGAGAACTACCAATATACCTCTGAGAAGTTCTTAATTTATATTAATACCACCTGCTTAGTACTTTTAAAAAAACCACAAACACAATCTTTGACTCAATATTTGGCCCATAAAATTTCATTTTGCATGCAAACTTGCCAACTGGAACATGAGCAACTGAGTAAAGACTAAATGTGTAACTTATCAAAACTTCTCTGATGTAAGGTTTTTGGTTTTTATTTCAATTTCTTAGTACATTGAGCTAACCTCTCAGATGTTGCCTCACTTTGTGGTTCTGAGTTCTTTGGTTTGGGTCTCTAAATTTAGAGCACAATCAATGGTTCAATTTTCATGTCAAAAGGCCCAAACTAAAAGGCATAGAAAGCTTATTTAGTATACAAAGGCCAAAAAACCCAGAAGCATCACTTCAAGAACAGTTCTTCCCTGGACAAGTAAATCCCTCACTCTTCCTACCTGCAGGGAAAGATGAGATGTTAGGCAGCAAGGCCAGAGCTTCCTAGATGAGGAAGGAGGGCACAGAGGAGATGCACAGAGCTGGGGGGTTGCAGACGGCAGGAGGAGGCAGCACAGCAAGGGATGAGCATGGCTGGATGTACCGGAGCAGGGTGTCCTTCAGCACCCACACAGTGTGGGTGCCTGGGATGGGGAGAGAGGAGCTGGGGGTTCCCCTGCAGCTCTCAGGGACTACAGTGGTTCAAAGCCATCACCTCTGCCAGAAAGCCAGACAACCCTTCAGTTTCCTCACAGCTTCAAAATAGGCTCCATAAGACAAAAGAAACCTGTACAAACTTAGCTAAGGCCAAGCTTACCTGGACTGGGTTTTTAGCAGGGTAGTGGGCCTGCGGTCAGTCAGCCAGAGAGTCAAGCAAAGGCTCAACTTTAAATCCACTACCTGCAAAAGCTACCTCTACCTTATGTACAGATGATCAGCAAACAGTGCCTGCAGCCAAAAAAAGCTATGTTCTTACTCTGCCACAGCAAACCGTCAGCAACAACAGGCAGCTGTAATGGAGATTAGACTAATGCTATTTGATATGGCCAACTCTGGTTATTTCACCTGGCAGTGATTAGTTATGATATTTCATTATGGTTATTTAGCTATTGCAGTTACAGATGGTCCAGTGACTGCAACCCTGGCTTGATAACCAGATCAAAAACCACTTTGTCTATAGCCTTTCCTCTGTGCAACCACCTTCAGGAAGTGCTTACCACAGTTAAACACATCCAAGACAATTAAGGCTCCCTGTTGTCAGGAGAACAGCCCTCCAGGCCCACATCTAATCAGGGCACCCTATGTGTACCTTAAGATGGATCTTAAAGAGTCTCCTTTCCATTGACTACTGAGATAACCTAAGGATATTTTCTCCCTCACAATCAACGTTTTTTACCATTTCTTAAAACTGTTATTAGGGCTTTCCTATTTCCATGCTTCTCAAGGGCATTATAAGAACAAATATTTTCGTAATTTCAACATACTGACACGTTAATGTAAAAAGTATACAAGCGTAGCTATGAAAAATGAATTTACATCCACCTACATATTTATATGTATCCATACTTATATGTATATGTATAGTTACATATACAAAACTTTGTACATGAAACTGCATTTACAATAACTCTTTTCTCAGGCTACTGGAATTTGTAGCAATTAATTAGCTACAAAGCTCTCTCATCTTTCACAGAACATAAGAAATGATGAGCCAGGATGATCTAGATGTCAGAGCCAAAAAAGAGAGAGAAGAGAAATGCCACTGGCTGGAACTACATTTTAATTTACTTGATACCATGAGTGAAAACTCTGCTTTAAAAAAAGAAAATAATTTTTCACATGAGCTATTTAAATTAAATCATGGCCTGGTCAAGTATCAGCAACTAAATGAAAAACTACATGTGGGAGATCTGAGGACAAGGCATTTTCAAGTGATGAGATCTAGCTACCTTATCACTTTTCTGGAGTGATAAAGCCACTCAGAACCTGAAGCTCTCTCAGGCATTACAGAACTTTTCCTTCTGGTGAAGATTTTGGGCATGGCTGCTGCCATGTGCTATCTTCCCTACCCTCCAAACCTAAAATAAAAAATAATTAAGTAAGGATCCAAATGAATTTCTGTCTTAAGTGCAAGTTTCTGTAGAATACTAAGGTTGGTTAGATCTTCATTGACTATGTACACAAACCACAAGAACACAAGTAGTACAGCAACTGATAACTATAAACAATATACTGTGTGGTGAGATAGCTGTGGTTTGGATTTTTACTTTCCTAAACCCACCACTCACGCAAGCAAGTACAGACTTTTTTCATGAAACAGCATTTGAACGTCTGAAAAGTCTTAGTACAGATATATACAATTCATAATGTATTTACATTTTAAAAGTGTCTCTCAAATTAACACCATTTGTATTTAATTTCCACATATACACCTACTCATTTTGTAACTTGGCTGTTTTTCTGACAGTCATGTATTTACTCACATTAACACTTCACAGTTTTGGTTTGGGTTTTTTTGGGGTTTTTTTTTTGTTTTTTTTTTTCTGTCTGAACATGTTGTGAATTGAATACAAATGTTACCTTCTCTTAAAGACAGCAAGGGTATTGTTCAGTATTTCTCAGACTGCAAACACAGCTTTCCGTATGTTTAGATAGGTGGACAACATTTATTTAAAAGTTATAACAAATCAGGCTAGCATCAGGATAATAGTTATGTCTGATTTCAGTGAGGTAATATAAAGATATGGGAACATGACATAAAACCTTTTTCAGGAAGAGTTTTTCTCAGCAATACTATATAATACACCATTTTAATGTGTACAGTTCAGTGTATATACCTATCCAGTAAGTACTTGATACTGTAGGTAGCTTATTACAATTAAATCTATTTGCTGTTGGAATGATCGTTAATTAATTTGTAATTATCAGCTACTCAAATCTATTTTTATGTAACTCTGGTTACAGTATGAATAACAAATTACACTGAATAAATGTGAAAATTTACATATAAAAGAGGAACAAAATTATTTTCTAATTAAGGTGGATTTCTGAAGGAAGAAATGTTAAAATTTATATTTTAGTTTACTCTGAAGTCTTAGTCTGTGCTCTGAGGCTGCATTTGAGGTCAGTAAATATACTCCACTATGTGTCCTGGTACCTGAATCCCCAATTGTTCAGACTGGTAATACATGGTGAGCTGTGGTTCTTTCCTTTTCAAAAAAAAAAAAGGGGTGCTCCTGCATCATACAGGTTGGACATGGCCTAAACAGTGTCAGAGACCAGGCTGGCACTGCTCAATCAGAAGAAAGAAATGTTTTATCCCTGTAGAAAATAAATAAATAAGTACTTCCCCCCACACACACACACTCCTTCGGCTGCATTTCCTATTTTTATAGTTGCTTTATCTAGCTATTCAAGTAATAGTATTTGCAGTCTGTATTTGTACAGTGCCTGCTTACACAATGAAATACTGGCCTCAGTTCTTCTGTCAGAAAAAAAAAAACCATGTTAATAATTAACAGTAATAACATAATTCATGGGTCTCTTGAATTGCAACGCAAACTACAGATGGGCCTGTCTTATTTGGTAGGGACAAAGTTCAGGAAGGACTTCTGGGAAAAGTTCAGAATGAAGTTTGAAGTAAAAAGGATCAAGTTCTTCATTGTGTCTGCCTGAATATTGAGGCAGCAACGTGGGAAGCTTCTCTAGGGATCCTTCACTGAGGAAGAGCCTGCCCTTTCCACTCCTCTGCTCCCCATCTTCTGTCTAGGTACGAGCTGGATAAAAATTATATTAACACAGAAATTTAAAAGTCCACTTTCACTTCAGTACAGGTGACTGGAAACAGTTATCCTAACCAGCAGAGCTGCAACAATGTGCTGTGCACAGAGCATCTTCACAAAAGAAGTGAAAAATTGTGTGGTTACTGTTGAGATAACTTAATGCATATATGAAAACATACATACGTGACTGTACTTTGCTACTCCATGATTGTTCCCAAAAGTGATAATGCATGAAATAGTATGATGAAAATGAAGAATGTGAAGGAATGGGAAAAAGGATAAAACTCTATCTGCCTACCCTCCCCCCCCCTTAAAAAACTGATTTTAAGTAAATGGTATGGCAACACTCGCATAAATGTGATTTAAGTACAACCTATACTCTACCATGAACTAGAAACTCTAGCTATCACCTCTGACTCATGCGGAGGAGGGGTTATGATGATTGGCTTTATGTTTTGTTTTCAAATTGGTCACTTCAGGTCTGTCTGCCTTTTCCTTCTATCTATGCAAAGCAGAGAAGATTTTGCTATGGTTTGCAATTTATTTAGTATACAAAATTTATAATGGTAGTGAGAGACTTCTCTATGGCCTGCCACTAAATGCTACAAACTTGTATTAGTCCTACTTCTATATAGCGTTCCTCAAACCATAAGCTCATTATTAGCTTTGACATTTTATTTTTTCATAAAATTGAGACTTCTCTGCAGCACAGTTCGAAGTTAATCTTCAGTTGTTTCTCATTTACTCCAAAATTTCCAGATTTTCTTTCTAGGGCAGCACCAGGCTATCCAAGTACTATTTGCTCCTCAGACCAGCTGGGCTTCTAATTAGAGATCAGTAATTGCATTTTACCTGGTTTACCTATTATTTCTCCTATTCAAGTCTCCAAAAAAACCCAGACAAGATCAGGCCTTAATATCATCCTTTGCAGCATCCTGGCTTTGTCAGTGACTTTTACCAAACTGTACCAGAAGAAATATATGTTAAATACATAAAATACTTGGACCTTCTCCCACTTTCCAGCCACCACATCATCATGATTAACTAGTAGTTAGATTGTCTTCAAACTTCAAATTGCATGCCTAAACTTGCATCATAAGCCCTTTAAAGACTATCTGAAAAGGTTTAGGCAAATAAGGAGGAATTTGCAAAAAAACAACCTGTAGTGAGTGAAACCAGCCTCCTGATTTCCAACAGAAAAATTAAAATGAGGAAGTTCACTTCATTTTTTCCCCACTCTGTGGACTTCTAATTTAATTGTAGCAAGGCATTTCCCTCTATTCCCAATCCCCCAACCCTGTTGTAGTATTATATTCCCAACCAGTCCTTCACTTCAAATGACAAATAGCTTATTTACTCACATCAGGAGGTAAAGTATCTCAGTCATCATTTCTCCTTGCTTGAATATAATCTTTGTATCCAGGAAAGTACCTTTAACATTTATTATGGATGTTCCAGTTTGAGGAGACTGTCTACGTCCTGCTGAAGCTGTCACACACTGAATGATTAATTTAATAGCTGCAGAAAAAGACAGGAAAATGACTATTAGTCTAAAGTCTAGCAGTTACCTTCTCTTTCCTGGATAGGGTTATCTTTCTCAATGAACATTTTGCTCTTTCATCGCAAATATTCAGGATTTTTTAATGGAAGTAATGCTGTCTTTATACAGACAAGGAAAGTGAAAGGCAGAGAGATTAGAATCATGCTGTAGACCCAAAGCTTAGATGCAGGTGGTTAAACTAGCTTTGCCCACTCTCTGAACTGGCTGAAGTTGAGCCAGCTTTGATCCAATCATAATTTACACACATTCGTGTGTGGTACTGCCCTAGCAGTAAGCTGCCTATCAGCTTTTCAGAAGGTGGGGTGCATATCTCATAATATTAATCTCTGTCTCTCTCAAACCTTAAGAGCTTTTTGTTCTTAGTATTTAAAACCTTCTTTAATTTCACACACTCGATATGCAATATGTATGCAGCAGAGACAGACACCTAAGGGTTACATGTGCCTGCTCTGATAGATGAAAGTTATCAGTTAATCTGAAAGTTTGCTCCATGTTTAAGTATCATAGAGAAAGTTGCACAGTGAGTATAATTGAGAAAGGAAATGAAAAACTATCATCATGTGGAGAAAGACTGTGTTTTAATGAAGTGTCCCGTGTCCTGAAATGTCTTTTATTATGTTTCGTATATAGTCTCTGTGAGAAGACAACAAGCCAAAAGACAATTGAAAATGTTGCACAGTGGACTCAATATCTGATATGTGACTTGTTACAGGTTGCAAAGCTGAAAGATTTTGATAGTGTAGCTTTTGGCTCCTATGACGGTAGTTATAGTTGAAATCCAGCTGTAGTAAAAAGAAAATAGAGAAGTAATATCCCAAAGAAACTTCACTATCAAAGCAGAGATGTGACAGGTTTGGGGAGGTGCTACTAACATTCTCACAGTATTTCAAAAACAGATAGAAATGTAAGTACAGGGACTTGTAAGTTAAAACTGAAGCTTTGAGACCTTCCCACACATTCTGTTGCTTTATTTGCATTCAAAAAACCCCACATAGCTTCTGGGTAAAGTGTAAAAGACAGGTTCCTAGAAGATACATCCTAGTCTCATTAGTAACTTCTGGTGTCCAAGGTACTGCCAGCTGAGTAATTTCTTCTGCATATTCAACTAAAGCTGCACCCAGGTTACTGCTCAGAAGTACATGAGGAAATCAGAGCCTCTCAGAGATTGCATCTTGTCAATTCTTCAACATTTTTCCAACTTTGTAGCCACTTCATCTTCTCCTTTGTTCAAATCATATTTATATATTCTCTTTTAAGCCTGGAGTAATACTGACAAGTACACAGTACATCATTCCTCAAGGAATAATAGATATATTTAAAGCACAATTCCTCCTCCCTATTCTCCTCTTCCAGAGGGGCTTGCAGCCTTGACCCAGACACCTCAGGTTCCTGGAAAGACTTCAACCAACAGTGAACTCCAAAGTTCAAGGTTCACAAGTCCACAGTTAACAGGCAAGACAAGCCTAGCTTCAGTCTAACAAGAGGACACTGACTATGCTGGCCATAATTTCAGACACCTCTCAAATCATCACAGTGTGTCTGTAGAGTCTTTGCAGGCAGTTCCTTCCGTGGCCTCCCTCTGCCTGTACTCTGAAGAAATGCAGGTGCTTGTTTCTATTTTCTGGGTCAGCCAGAAGCTCCACTCACATAAAAATGAGTCTGAGATAATATCCTATGCATGCTAGTATGTCTTGCAATTTTGGATTAATAAAGCTGTTCTGTCTTCTAGAGAAAAAAAGGCCTGAGTCTGAACAGGGTGAGACTGTGTCCACCACAGAAATGAAGATCTTTCAGTGTCATGATATGCCCCTGACAGGGCCAAAGGAGATGTAGTTCTGGGTAGCCTGTGCAAAAAGGAAGCAGAATGGGCTGCAGAATTGCATGGCAGTCAGCAAAGAAACGTGTAACAGCCCTGCTTTGCCAGCATGACTTTTTACATGGCCCAAGTCATGCTACTCCTCACCTATATAATGCACAGCTCAAAGTCTGTAACAACTGTAATGATTACTGGATGTTAAGAGTGCAAAGCACCATTACAAACTCACAGTCTGACATCCCATAATGGCACCGGCTGTCAAACACTCTACAGTGACTCCCGCACTACGTTTCCACTAGAAAATCATTCAGGAAAAAAAATGATTTTTATGTGAAAATTGAGGCAGATGTTCTTTCCCTGTTGAAGCCCTTAAAAATTAGCCATTAGCTTCATGAAGCCAGAAATTCTCCTTTTTTTCCCCATTTTACTTTTGCCCCTCACAAAATTACATTGCCTCACATTGTAGAATTTTTCTACAGAATATTCTATCTAATATGTTCACTATTAAGAATGTGTTTGCATGAGAGCAAGAAAAGCAACTGCCCTATATTTGCATGCTAAGATGCCACAATTTCAAGAGCAGATTTAAAATGAGTGGCTATGCAGCGCTGACCAAAACTGAGAGGAGCCAAGAAACAGACACTGAACGGGAACACACCTTCACTCACAGTGATATTGTTGGCACATTTGCATTAACTTCCAGGAAGAAACAGTTGTTTTACACAATCTCATTCATTATGCTTATAAACCTGTAATTTTACCTGAAAAGTCAAAAGTGATGTCTCTGCTTTTTGCTTTCTTTTTCTTATGTTTACTTGGCAATGTATGAACTAGTCTGGGGAAAATTCGGATTCCAGTTAAAAAGCAAACAATGTCCACCCAAAACAACACCTCTCCAAATCTCTTTCTCTTCACATCAAATTAATTTGGTCTAGTATTTCACACTGAGAGATGGATGACTTAATAGACTACCTGGATACTGATATTATGCAATACTAGCATTACAGATTTCTATCCCTATTGTTCCCTGATTTCACACCAATCTAACTGACAAAAGAATCACTTTCACAAACACAGCAGCTGATCTACAGCAACTGTCCACTGTGAATTCTTTTAGCCCATGGCAAATGCAAAATAAATTGAGTTTGCTTAGCCTTCTTTCAAACTAACTTAAATTAAGTTGCATTTGCCACAAGCTAAGAGCACTCAAATAGGTATTTATTGTGGATATGCCAGCACATGGTAACTTCTTACCCCACAGTAATGTGTTTGTTTGGGGTCTTGGGCAGAGAAGTTTTAATGTTGCAAGTTCTCACATTAAGCAATAAAATTAATAAACACTTTACAACTTAGTGCCAGATCCCATAAAGCAAGGTTGAGAAAAGGAGGCTGGGTAGATCTGAATGTGAAGTTCCAGCATCCTTCTATGGAAAGGGGATACAGAAGCTAGGCTGGCAACCTGCGATTAAATACAAGTCCATCCAATTCACAAATAAAGGGAAAGCAGAGAAAATGTAGGTCTCAATTTAGAAATCTTTTCAAAGATGGAGTTTCCGTATTTGGATGCTGTTATGGTTTAAACCCAGCTGGTAACAAGGCACCATGCAGCCCCTCTCTCACTCCTCCCTCCAGGCATGGTGGGATGAGAACAAAATATAAAGGCAGGCTCATGGGTCAAGATAAGGACAGGGAGGGATCACTCACCACTTATGGTCATGGGCAAAAGACAGGCTCAACTTGGGGAAGAAACAAAATCAATTTAATTTACTACCAATCAAATCAAAAGTATACTAAGAAGTAAAACCAAGCCCTAGAATAAGCCCCCCCTTCCTAGCTCAGCTCCGCTCCCGGTTGTCTCTCCCTCATCCCTGCCAGCGACACAGGGGGATGGGGAATGGGGGTTACGGTTGGTTCATCACATCTTGTCTCTGCTGCTCCTTCATCCTCAGTGGGAGGACTCCACCCTCTTCCCCTGCTCCAGCATGGGGTCTCTCCCACAGGAGACAGTCCTTCACAAAATTCTCCAAAGTGAGTCCTTCCCACGGGCTGCAGTTCTTCACAAACTGCTGCAATATGGGCCCTTTCCATGGGGTGACCTTCAGTCACAGTCTGCTCCAGCATGGGCTTTCCCACAGAGTCACAGCCATCTTTGGGGACATCCCCCTGCCGCAGGTGGGCATCTGCTCCCCCGCTCCCCTCCATGGGCTGGGGGGGGACAGCCTGCCGTCTGCCCATGGGCTGCAGGGGCATCAATCTCCTCCAGAGCACCTGCTCCCCTCCTTCCTCACTGACCTCGGTATCTGCAGAGGGGTTCCTCTCACATTCCGATCCCATAGTCACTGCAGGTTTCCCTCTCTCAAATCTGTTCTCCCAGAGGTGCTACCACCATCACTGATGGGCTTGGCCTGTGCCAGAGGCAGGTCCGACTTGGAGCCGGGGAAGCTTCTAGAAGCTTCTCACAGGAGCCACATCTGCGGCCCCTCCCCTGCTACCAAAAATCCCATAACAGATGCTCAAATTTTAGATGATTATTCAAAACTCTTAAAGACATGCTTTCTGAAAGTTTGGTTGTATTGTCCTTACAGAGAGTACAAATGCAGTGACTTTTTTCTGACCACAGAAGTAGTCTGACACCTTACAGCATATCTTCATATATTACCCTCCTAGAGTTCTCTAAGCCATTAGATAAGGATGGACCTTCATGCCTCTCAGAACACAACAGCCTTCATTTTATGATTTAAAATCCCATAGTATAACTGCAAACTGTAAAAGCAATTTACTAATATTAAAAATACTTTTTAGGAGAGATTTACAATCAGGAGATTTTATGTAGACTTGTCAAAATCTACCATACTTTTAATATGGGATAGGATAGGTCAGGATATGATAGTACAGTTGGAAGGGACCTACAATGATCATCTAGTCCAACTTCCTCACCAATTCAAGGCTGACCAAAAGCTAAAGCATGTTATTAAGGACATTGTCCAAATGCCTCTTAAACAATGACAGGCTTGGGGCATCGGCCACCTCTCTAGGAAGCCTCTTCTAGTGTTTGACCACCCTCTCAGTAAAGAAATGTTTCCTAATATCCAGTCTGAACCTCCCCTGTTGCAGCTTTGAACCTTTCCTACATGTCCTATCACTGGATCCCAGGGAGAAGAGCTCAGCACCTCCCTCTCCACTTCCCCTCTTCAGGAAACTGCAGAGGGCAATGAGGTCACCCCTCAGCCTCCTTTCCTCCAAACTAGACAAGCCCAAAGTCCTCAGCTGCTCCTCATGTGACATTCCTTCCAGCCTTTTCAACAGCTTTGTTGCCCTCCACTGGACACACTCAAGGACCTTAATATCCTTCGTAAATTGTGGGGCCTGGAACTGCACACAGTACTCAAGGTGAGGCTGGTTATACTGTCTTTAATGCACCCCAAAATTATTATTGCTTCCTGAGCAACTTGTTCCCTGCCAGTAATTTGGCACATGGGCATGCTTACTCAATACATAGAAGAACCAGGAAGATGGTGAATCATCTTAGCTCCTTCCACTCTCATGAAAATAGCTCAAAGAACAAAAGATTTTTTTGTTTATTTCTTATTACCAGGCAACCTTCATATGCCACTGGAGTCCCCAGATCTGTGGGGTTTTAATAGCAGTTACCTACATGCTGTGAATTCATGAATTTCCATTCCCAGTTCTAAAGCCAAAAGCCCAAGAGAATAACTGAGTTACTCACCAAGATAAACCAGTAGGAAAAGAATGTGCAATGAAAACTACTTCTGCTCTAATAACATTGCAACTTTTGTGCAGCAACATTTCCCACAGCAAAATTTTACATTCTAAGGGGTCCGGTCTAAGAATAGATAAGTACTAGAACTGATCACAAAAAGAAACAAAAATATTTTAAAAGAATTTTTATTTGAAATTGTACACTTGCATTTTGCTGGTTTTCCTGTATATCTGTAGCATGAAGACATTTTTCCTCTTTTTTGAGGAAAATTTGCATTTTGGAGAGTGAAAAAAGTGTTTACTATTTTGTATAATTTTCACTAAATATTTGGAGAACAAGTGTGAGGAAAGCAGATTCCCCCCTTCCCTTGCATTTTAATAACACTACTTTCTTTTTAATTGTGAGCATGCAGTTTTATTAACTTTAAGCATGATCCAATATCTAGAGATATGTACTTAAATTCTTCTTAGTTAACCACTGTTTAAAAAATAGTTTACAGAAATTTGAAGAGTTCTTAAGTAGGACAGTTAACCTTTCTCAATATTGCTATTGTAAACTTACCCTTTGGCTAATCTCTTTTAAATTAGGTAAGTGAGTGTAGCTAAGGAGAAAGAAAACAAATCTCACAGTCTCCCCCAAATGCCTAGTAAAATTGTGTGGTGAAATTCAAGTCCGTTAACAGGTTCTTTGCTGTGAGTGCTCACATTTGTATATTCTGAGTTATGGCAGACCAAAGACTTATGTTCACCTACAGCGAAATGGAGGCTTTTACATGGTGCTTCCTGGGCTATTCCTGGATTTAACCAGTAGCAAGCCTGTTGGTGAAGCAAGCAGTGTATTTGCTTATGTTTTTTGAAGAGTAAAATGACAAGACTTAAAGCCTAATAAATGTACCTCCAAGATTTCTCTTTTTACTACTGAAAATTTGGTGTTGCCTTAGCCATACTTAATTTTGAGTTCCTATTTTGATAAATCCTAAAGCAGGATAATACAGGTAAGATCTTTTCAGTGTTGTTTCATCATGCTAAATACCACAGCTTATCTGCAATACACAAGACTCGTTTTGCAGCTATTTTTAATGTTTTACTTAATGTTTTTTTTGCCACTAAAGTTTTGAATGCTAGGTTCAAGAGAAGGACCACTGCCTTTAACTGTCACAGAAATCAGCAAGGACTCTGGGTCAATCAGCTCATTTGCCCATCAGGCCTGTTATAATACAGATTTGTTTTCTCATAAAATAAAAAACAGAAACTCTACTTTTCCACCAATGCAAAGTGACCTTATTAGGCTTGAGGTTATAGCTCCCTATATCTTCAGCTGAGCTGTATAAAATAGTTCAAAAACCATCAAAACCAGTATCTTCTTAATCTCTATGTCCTTGCTCCGGTTTCAAAAAAATTTCACAATGTTCTATCCAAGTAAAGTCCTGTTTACTTTTAAGGGACACTCTCAAATTGCAAAATTAGTGTCTTCACAATTTAAAACTTGTGAGACGGTCATGATCATCTGTGGAACATTCATAAGTGTCATGTGTGTTTCTTTTAGGCTTTAAAATCTTGTTATATGCAGAATTGATCTAGGATTTTGCTTGAAGAACAACAAAAAATCATCATTTCATATTACTGAGTGACACGAGCTGACCCTGCATCTATGCCAAAGAAACATGTGTTTCCTTTCCTGAAAATATTCTAGTGCACCAGTTACAACAGCCTCTGCCACCAGCCAGGGGCTCTGCCCACAAGTGGTCAGTCAGAGCCTTATTCCACCAGCCAGCCAGCCAGCCAGCCAGCAATGACTTTTTTACTCCAGCCAACCAGCCAGGGCCTTAATTCCCCATGCAGGCTAGAAAGAGTCTTATTTCCACTGACCAGACAACCACAGCCTTAGTGAACCTAGCTGGACAGCCAGAGCCTACTTTGACCCCCCCTTTGAACCAAGGCAGCCACCCAGAGACCTACTTCCCTAGCCAGCCAACTGGGGCTGACCCAGAGCCCTCTTGGACCCTGGCCAGTGAGCCAGAGCCTACTTAAAGCTCTGTTTGACACCAGCTGGCCAGCCACAGATCTACTTTGCTAGTCAGCCAGCCAGAGCCTATGTAGAGCCCTCTTTGACCCCAGCCTGCCAGCCAGGGCCCTAGTTCCCCATCAGGACAGCCAGAGCCTACCTACAGCCCTCTTCGACCCCAGCTGGCCAGCCAGTACCTACTCAGAGGCCTCTTGGACCCCAGCTGGCCCACTAGAGCCCTATTTCCCTAGCAGGACAGCCAGAACCCTCCTTCCTCAACCAGCCAGCCAGGGCTCTACTTTCCTAGCAGGGCAGCCAGAGCCTACTCAGAGCCCTCTTGGACCCTAGCCAGCCAGCCCAAGCCTACTTAGAGGCCTCTTGGACCCCTGTTGGCCAGCCAGAGCCCCACCCAAGAGGCCTCTTTCACCCTGTCTGCCCAGCCAGGGCCCGCTTAGAGACCTCTTTTACTCCAGCTCACCAGCCTGAGCCCTTTTAGACCCCAGCTAGCCAAAGCCTTGCTTTGTTTTAGCACAAGAATTGTCTCAAAGAATTAACTTACCTCTGCTCTTACCTTCTTGAAGAATTAACTTATTTATCAGCAAAGCCAATCAGATTGGTTAGCATCATTTAACCTTAATGAATTCATACTGAATATTGTTGCTCACCTTGTTCTCACTCATGTTTCTAGAAGTGGTTTCCAAGATTTGTTTCCTCACTTTCCCAGCAACTGAAGTGGGGCTGACAGGTCAGTAGGTCCTCAAATTGTCCTTCCATTTTTATCTGCAGGTGTTATGCATATCATTCTCCTGGAATGCAGACTTCCCCCACCTCTGGTATGAGGAGGAAGCCTGCACACCTGAACCCCAGGGTCTGTACTCTGCTTTTGCCTTCCCCATGCCCCTCAGGAGCTTGAGCCCCTAGTACAGTATGGTCTATGGAGCCATAATTTCCATTAATATCCTTGACCTGTTCTTCCAGAAATTTTCTCTCCCCATTTGCTGCCTCTAGTAATTGTTCTGCACTGTTATTTGGGTGCCTTAGAGATGCAAATAGCAAATGCTTAGCATTGCTATAACCTTTCTCTGAAGCTGCTGAGGCAGTATCTCCCAAAGCCTCTGCAATACTTCTTTAGTTTCCTAATGACATTATTTTTATACTGTTCTTCTCGTGGCCTTGCACCTGTAAACCCCAACAGTGCTACTATGGGAAGTTTTTGTGGGACGCAACAACTGTTGTGGTAAGGGGGTGGACAACAGAGACAAACCCTCCCTTTCAGTACCTTGGTTTGTACATCTGTGTTTATGTTGGCAAAGATCAACCGTATTGTTGTGGTTATGAGTAGTTATTTAATCATCATGTATTTTATCATTATTTGATCATCACTCATGTTTATTTAATTGTTTCACCATTATTTAATTCATTAAGCAAGCCATAATTAATGAATTATAATTTAATTATTAATACATATTATTCTTCATTATAATCATTATTTTATCATTCTTCAACCAACATACAGCACTTGCACCTGATCACCATACTCTAGTCAGCACTAATAGCATCAAGAACAGCCAAAAGTGACATTAAATGAGTACTTATAAAAAGGACACAGTATGCAAATGATACATTACAGCCCCACTGTCCCACCAGTCCCCCTTTGGGGGGGGGCGTGTCTCAGGCTTCCTGAGGTCTGAGGCCTACAGCAGGTTCCTATGGCATCATGCTGTTTCAGGAGTCCTGCACAGAGGGGGGGAGGCAGAGCTCTGAGGCCCGTTTTGAGTCCCCTGCTCCCCCAGCAGTGGCCACCCGACCCCAGACACCCCCACAGCTCCCAGCCTGCTCCACCTGCAGGCTGCACTGAACCAGGAGTATGGCAGGAGGCCCTTAAGTAGGTGGGGGCAGCCCCACCCTGTTCCAGAACCTGCCAGTCACAAGGCAGCTAACAGTCTCCAGCCAATCAGGAGGCAGCTGACAGAGGCCCCAGAAGCTTCTGGAACTGGCTGCGTAGAGAAGCCATTACATGGGGGTTAACAGGTAAATAAACACTAGAAAGGCCAGAGAGAGTGATGGGGTGGAAGAAACAGAAAATAAAGCCTATGCGGAGAAACAAAACAGCTGGAGAGCCTGGGTGTTGCTTTACCCCAGCCAGCAGCACAGTGCGGGCTGTCAGCAGGCAGCTCTCGCAATGTTTAAGGGTAACCTCCTGCCAAACTAGACACGGCTCTGCTGCCCTTCACTGTGTGGGTCTTTGGGACAGGCTCCTTCTCCACACTGGGGAGAAGCAACACGAAACCCTGAGGATGCCTGCACATTTCTTGCTGAATTAACTGCAAATCACTCTTGACTTGTACTGTAAAAAGCAATCCTTTGCAAACCCAAAATACAGATAATTGTACTGTTAAACATGTAAAGCTTGTATTTTAAAAACAGGAATGACACACGTGGGAATTTGAGGAATTTCAGCCATTAAAATGTACAATCACTCCTTCATTCAGAAAGGTCGTATGCTTACACCTGCTGCACTTATACCCCCTTAACTGAATGACAGACACCTGTAAGCTTTCCTTTTCAATTAAAAGTCACCTAGCTAGTGTAGAAGACTTGCAAAGCTTGCACAGTTAAACACTGTGCAAGTTGAAGAAGTAGTCAGGGGGTTTGCAATATTTACTTAGTTTTCTGCTTGCAAGCTGGAATAATATTTGTGAAATAGGTTTGGGTCTACATTTCCAAATATATTTATACTGGAGATAATATAAAGATGGATTCCTCCCTTTGTAGTAAACAGGGAAGAGCACTTTGGTGCAAGAGAAATACCACTTAAACCAATGTGGCTTTGTCTTAAGATGAATGAAAGCAATGAAATGTGGTCCTATATAAAGTGAATAATTCTCTTGGATAGATGTATTAAAATATTCTAGGGACAAATCTGAAAACTCGTCACTTCTTTCATGTTCCCTTACTTCAATGCAGAAACCTGCTGTCTACATTTCGTGACTGTCAAGTATTTATTGCAGCTGACAGTAGTTCTCTAAAATGCATACGATCATCTCTTTGGGACACATGCCAGATTAGCAATATCACAAAACTTTAGTACATAAGCCTTATAAAGTGTTGTTGGCACTGGTGGCTAAGGCACTTAATTTAATGAGATGGGCCTGCCATTGCTGAAACAGCTGAATGTAGTATTTTCAACAGAGCCAAGGAAAAATCTAATTCATTAGACCACTGAAATTGTGTTCAACTATTGTTATTGTGCTGCAATATTTTGAATATAAATAGAGAAGGCCCACAGAAAGTAGTATTTCACTCTTTGAATTTGTACCTATTGCTGAACACCATTTTCATTCTCTTGCTGATGTGTTGTATTGTCTTCCTGGCTGCCACCACATAGCATATGATTACATACCTCATGCCAATAAACCAACAGCAAAACACACAGTTGTTATGGTATGTAACTACTGTCCTCTGTAATGATAAATGACATCATGCTTTCGCAGTATGATGACTTGTCTCTGCTAATATGGAGACTAAGACATTTCTGAGGAAAAGAAAAACAAAAAAAAAGAGCCATCATTAATAATTGAGTCTGAAATGGGAAGAAAATTAGATTAGAGCCTTTACGAAAAATTATCAATCCCCTGGCACATGCTTTGACTTCATTTATTTTGTATGAGAAAACAGATGTAAAAGAAAATTATGACTATCACAATGAGGAATTGAAATCTGAAAAATTCTGCTGTTGAATATTGGCCTATTACACTTCTGGTTTAAGATACAGCATTTCTTCAGAAAGCTGTATAGTATTTCTCAGATAATGTGAAATAAAAGTATCTAGACTGAATTTCAGTAAAACCTGAATTTTCTCTTACAGAATCCTGTACCACATCCAGTCTTAGCTGCCTCAGTTATGACCATACCAGGAGCAGCTTTACAGTAGCGTAACTCTACCAGAACAGAGGATAAATTATATGAACTGTACCTGCAGTTTTTTCAGTTTATCTCACATTCCAGTTGGTTATTACTGCATCTGCATTTTATCTTTAGAAAACCAAAGGTCAGAAGTTCAACATCTTGTGTAAGGGGAAGAAGTGTGTACCTAGACTGCAGTCAAGTCCATCCTGGAGGGCAGCCTCCTCTCTCTTTAACATTGGCAAAAATCCCATTCCTACCCCTCCAATCTCTCTGATGTTGGTTCTTTGCCTCCCTTGCACAAATATTCCTTATCCTGCCGGACACTGACAGGTCTCTGGAAAGTGGTATCTCAGGAGTGAGATGCCTCTCAGAAGGTGCCACAAAACTTCAGTTTACTGTACAGCACCAAAATGTTTTCATTATTAAAGGTGATTCCATTATTAACTGTGGGGAAGAATTTGATGGTTTTTTTTTTTCAAAGTCTTCATAAATGATTCCTGTTTTCAAAATTGCATCTGTGCAAGTATTACAAGGTTTTAACTATAGTCTAGATTCTCACTTCTGGCTCAGACTATATGCAGGCTATGGTATATGTATATTGTAGAAAGTATACTGTATTATACTCTTTATTTCCTGTCCAGCTAAAATTTTTGGAACAAGAATACAGAAAGATCAAATAAATAATCTGTTTCCATGTTTCTGAGATCTTGTAATGTCACACAACTTCATTACTCTAGGCTTGGAGATCTTTTTCAGACCAGGAAGTTTAACTTAAAGTCTAGGGGATAGACTATGGCTGCTAGAAGTGGGACTCTGAAATGTCTTTACATGCTAGAGTGAATGGCCTTTTAGAGTCCTATCAGTAACAGCCTTATGAATTTACCAGTGCATTATTTGCATAAGGGCCTAAAGCTGATCCTGCATACGAGGTGCAGCAATCTCTAAGAGTTCCTGCCATGTAAGTGGCTTCACTTACTGCTTAGTTGCTTAGAAGCAGGGTCATGCCTGGAAAGACCATTCTTTTCCCCATTGTCACTGAAATCAAAGGCCTCCCACAGATGCCACAGAGCGCTGCGAATTCTCTTATGACACCACTGGTGAGTAACTCTATGGAAACCCTTGCATGGCAAATTATACGTTTTTTCTCTCTTTTTTAACATTTCCATTATATTGTCTGTTATATTGCATTGAAAACTTATAATCATCCTGATAGTTTTACTTTTCAAAGCACTCAGGCCAAAAACACATGTGTGTATGTACATTCATGTCTAAAAATACACAGAAAGACTTTCAAATTTGGTTTGATGATGAAACCCCTGACACTCCAATAGTATCAAAATGCTAACCTTCTCAATACCATACATAATGTTTTGTAGCTATTGAGTATCTTCCTTGAAGTGAATCTTTGTGGTTCATACTCTGTCTCAGTTCCTGATTTAAAATTTTATTGAGTTTCAGTGAAATTTTTGAGCTACACTAGAATGTTCTGCAGCAATTATGAGGGGTCAGAGTTGAACAAACCTACAGAATTTTAATGAGTTTGCAGTGGTAATTATTTTTAATTGCTTTCCATCTCATTAGAGTACCAGGTGGCAGCTATGTAACCTCACCATGGATGCCGATTGTCTATATGGCCACATATTTCTCTGCAGACACTAATGAACAGACATTCAATGTCCAAAGGCTCTGTAGTGGTCTACTAACAGCAACTTGTTAGTTCCGTTGAACAAGGAGTCTGACTCTGACCTCACTGACACTAAAATTAACTGCAAAGATATCACTGTGTCATACCGCTTCCAGCATACCTTTTTAAACAGCTAAAACCCGAATATATACACGTGTGAATATATTTTCTACTATAAACTGTTTAAAGGCTTTTGCTTACCACTTCATAAACAAAAAGAATTGTGTCAGTTCCTGGTTCACACAGCAATATAGAAAAAAAAAAAAAAAAAAAGGAATGCTCATCTTCACTTCCTTCCATACCGCAATATTTTTGTCTTAAAATAATATTATTCATTAAAAAGAGTTAGTTTCTCATGTGATTGGAATAGAAGAATTCAAATGGACAGAAAAAAGTGATAACAACAGAGGTTCACCCTATGTATGTGTTGACTGCTAGAAGAATTAATTTGCTGTTCTTTACTGAGAAAAACAGAAGAAAGCAAAACAACCTAGCTTTGGTTTAAGAAAGAAACTTAACATTGTGAATTTAATTTCATAGTTATGTAAAACTCCATAGGATCAGTACTTTTCAATATATGCAGATTAGAGACTTGTTAATAAAAACAAACACTATAGAAAAATGAAAAAAAAAGTAGTTTATAAAACCTCCCTTCTTTTTATTACTAAAATAATATGGTTGTTACACCCTGTTATTAGGACTGCTTAAGAGTGCTGGCTTCCAGATGCCCGAAATCAAAATGATACCTATTTAAATTATGTGGCATCAATGACAAAATTCTAGCTCTATGCTAAGCACAGCTTTGCATTACATAACAACCTGTGATGAACTACCTGTAAAGTTTAGACATTTCCTCCACTATTTTATAATAGGATGAAGCTCTAGGACATAAAACCTGTAATGCTGTGGCATTAGATTCTCTACTATCTGTCCAGATAGAAGTTGACTTCTTTATACTTTCTTTTGGTTTTTTTTATAAGAAATAAATTCTATGGAACAATTGATCAATTTATTTCATGTGTCCTTTTTTACTTACCTGCATGTTGTACTTTCTTCACAGGTATTTATTTCAGACACCTCGACTACAGACTTAGAAAAGGTATGCATTTTACCTGTTTTATATTAATAATAAACGTATATCTGATGTCAGTTATCTCCTCACAACTGAAGCTTAAAGCCACTGTTTCCTTTAATTAAAATACTTTCTTCCCTTAGCACAAAGCAGTGGATAGCCCAAGACAACGACGTCTCAGAAAACATCTTTCACCTTAGATATCTAGAAAAAATGTATTTTGTCATGACCTGGAGGATTTTCTCAGGCTCTAAACTGATTATATAAAACTGGATTCTTTAGTCAAAAATGCCTCCTGCCCGAGTTTCTGCAGTATGACATGACAAAATAACCAACAATCTTAAAAAAACCTGTAAACTAAGCTTCTGGAAATCAAGGTGTTGCAAGTTGGGCCTGTTATCAGTATTTGAAAACCTTGGCTTGGATTTTTTTTTTCACATTGAAATTGTACACTTCATTTTGATACTTAAGAAACTTTTCCTTTTTTGTATATGGTGTTTTTTTCACATCAGAAAACTAATCATAATAAAAATTCTTGTTACTTGACAATGTTATATGGGATAGAACAGTTATGTATGTTCCTTTTTATCTAAAAGGTCAAATTAAATTCTGCAGATTAGATTATCTTTCACAACAACAATTTTTCCACTAATTTCAGTGGAGTTGGAGTAATTAAGAGAAAAGAAGAGCAATAGGTGTGTGAACTGTTGGAGTCAAAGATGGATTAAAGCAAGAAATAGTCAAAATGGATGTTATTTGAAAAATGCAAACAAATTAGACATAATGTCATCTGTCCCTGATGTAACATGAGAGTGGATGACATTTAGTAGGTGTCTTCGTGGTCTAGGAGGACAGCCTACATACTTTGCTCTATTTTAATGACCTACATGATCCTATAAAAATAATTATCAAAATCTTTAATTCGCAAACACAGATCAGTGCTAACTCCAAACTCAAAGAAATGTTGCAACGCTCTTAAAGTCAATCAAAAAAGTAAATTTAGCTAAAAATGATTACACTGTAAATAATACTGGTTTTGATGTGCATAAGGAGACTTAAAGCCTGCCCTGGAAAAGCCTGTGAAAGAAGTGTGGAAAATGCAGTAAAGCTTGTATGTAAAAGGCTGTAGGTGAGTTTGCATTAATCATGGAATGTTTCACAGTTCAAGCAGTATTCTCTCCTTTGCAAATGTGTACTTCTTCTGTTGTTACCTTACAATTGTATCAGGACTTTCTATATCAGCACAGCTTGAACTCACCAGTAGCTAAGCTTGTTATGGATAATCTTATTTATTTTACCACCTCTCTCCAAGATAATCACATTATGGTTTTCTCAAGGGCTTATCACCTTGAATCCACACAGGACCTGCAACATTCACAGCGAGGGAGAAAGAGATGTACAGATGTATGAAAAACTTAGCTAAATTTCTTTTTCTTTATGCTTAGAATGATTGCATCAAGACTCAAAATTATTACTGCATATATTAAATCTTTCAGAAGAATAAATTGGAATAAAAATTAAATATAAATGTTATGAATGATACATTTGATAAGGAATGAGCATTTGAATTTTGTATTAGAAAGTATAAAATAGAGAGTATAGTATATTAAAAAATGTTCTTATCTGTAATGACTTAACAATAATCCCAAAGAGTACAGATAGGATTTCTGTAGGAAGAGCAAGATAATATTTGCCTTTCAATAAGACACAGTATAAAAGGGATACTTTCCTCCAACCTTTTAATAAGCATATGAAAAAATGTGATTCTTTTGTTGAATTACTGAAAACTAGACATTGAAAGGAACTTGACAAAGCCCCGGTAGACATTTTGGACAATGCCCAGATATCTGAAGAGGTAGAATTATCTATTATTTCACCATTTGGACTTCTAATCCAGATTGGATTAATTGCTATTAAGCACTGCACATAAAACAATCTTCCATTGGCAAAGAAATGTATTAATGTGTTCCTATTTATTGAATCTAATATTATGCACAAAAGTATATGGATAATTGTTATGAATTTATCAGGTTTTTTTTCAAACACATACCATATAATGATGTCAGAGCCTGTCCCTTGGTATGTTCAGGCAATACTTACTTCACAAATCTAGTCCAAATTAATTTTCATCAGGGGAGCCATAGTATCCATTAGGGCTTCTCTTTGAAGATGGACTTTGACCCTTTCAGTTACCTGATCCAATACAATGACTACATCAATAAAATTAAGCAACAGCTCTATCTCTTCATTGTGTTTAGTCTAATTTTCCTCTCACTCATGTCTATTAAGACTATCTTAAATACATCAGTCTAGCTGCACATAGTTCAACATGTCCACATTTTTGTATGTTGCCAGTCAGCAGAAGTTCTGTGAAATGCGGGACCAAGTTCTGTCTTCAGCAACACTCATGCATTAGTAGGAATTTGGTGTCCCTGTAGGCAGAACATGATCCTAAATGCTAGAAACCTTTTATCTGGCTGTAGTCTTGTTTGACACATGTGGGTATTAGTTTGTATTAATAAGAGTCAAATAATTCTTCTTTCCCATGTATATAATAGCTCCTTAGATAAGCACAAATGTTAGCACAGGGTAGCATACTCTGTGCAGTATGGAAGGTGATTAACTATGAAGTGCTATTTTGAATTTCAAGTGGATCCTTCTGCATGAAGTGCAACATGCTGTGCAAACTGAAAAGATTGAGTGTTTGATTTGGTCTTCATTTCTTTTCTCCACAGAGAAGAGTTTTCACTGTTGGGAAAAGAAGGTACTCACATGTCTTAAATCAGAAGTAAAATCAAGTTACAGAATTTTCAAAAGGTATTTTGTGCCTTAGATATGTCTTTTAGGTGTTTATTTTCATAGTATTCTTTTGTGACATAACTTTGCTGTGACATATGGCAGAAAAAATATACAATAATGAAATGAGATTGTTGGGATTTACTTCTTTTTTCTAAACATTTGCCAGACATAGAAAAAAAGTATCTAAAAATTTAACAAAAAAAAATTATTTATAAAGGAAAATGTGGAATATTTATTCAATTAAGCTAACATGAATGGGACCAGCGAAACTGTATGCTAAGAGTCAGAGTGAAAATTTATGACATATCAGTATAGCTTTAATTCACCCTCCTCATGCACATGCATTATTATGCTTTAATTTCATATTTACATTTGCATGTTGCATTTTCCACAGAACCCATCACTCATTTACAATTTGTTGAAAGGATGTGTAACCACTGGCTAAAGGGGTGGTCTAGAGACCAGGTCCTCTTCATCATGCAATTTAATACATCTCCCTGGAAATTCCTAGAACAGAATTACGCATTTAGTTCTCTAGATAATTATTCTGGATCAGAAAGCAAGGTAGAATAAATGATGGCTAACTGGACAGCCAAGGACCAAGCAAACTACTTCGTGTGTTTGCATTGTGTAACCTTGTTGTCAACACCTGGGGAAGTGGTGGATGATGATAAAAAGAAAGTTGTAGAGACTGGGGAGAATACAGACAGTGGAGGTGAGGGAAAATGAAGTTGCTTGGTAGAGACCGGTACAATGTGGAAAGCTAGGATGTCTGAGGAGTGCATAGTAGGGTAAACTACCTGGTGTAATTAAATGAGTACTACCGGATTGAGAGCTGGGAGTTATGAGGAAATTGGTAAAGAATATTTTGATTTCTGCTCTGGACCTGAGGTGGCTGGCTCAAGCATGGCATGGAGCAGTATTTCTTAATACTGAAGGTTCCTAATTAATTCTTTATGGTCTCTGTGCATCTCACCTTACTTAAATTAATGAGTTCTTTTCATTTATTGGGGGAACACTGCCCCTTATTAGCCCAAGCAGAGAAGAGCTGACTCACCATCAAACCTTTACATTTACAATCATATGCTAAACATCTTATTGGAGAAAAATGTCACTGAGCCCTTTGTCCCTCCCCCATGTACAGAAATCTGTGATCCCACATCCAGGTTACTGAGCTTTTAAAATGAGGCTGATGACTTCCATCTCCGAGGAGAGGAAAAGTTAGCATCTTTGAGAAGATGCATCTTGGCTTTTCATGACAAGATACATTTCCTTTCTAGACTTCACTACTAAGAAATGAAAAGGATGGTAGAAAGAGCTAACATGCTTATCCAGATTCTCTCCCTGTTACAGTACCTCACCGATTTTCCTTTGTGAACTAGAAAGTCTCAAGTGACTTGGATTTTTAGAGAATCTTCCATATTCTCTGCAGTGTAGTTACCTTCTCCTTTTCTTTGTTGAAAACTCTTTTTTCCAGGTCTCAACTTTATGCTCAGAAGTAAGAATCCCAGACATAATTCCAGTAAATAAAGGCTATGTTATTATTTTCACTTAGTAACAGCCATAAATCCTGTAGTACTCTCCATCACGCATCAAACCTTACTGTGGCCTCCTGCTGGTCTGATACTACTTGCTGCTATAAAAGGGAAACAACCATTAGTATGGCTCAGACCTAAATTAACACAATGGTTTCCTTTACTTAGCTCCACATCTGCTTACTATGATTTAAACAGACCAGTTAAAACCAAGTGGTGTTTCAGGCCCTTGGTTCTTCATCAGTATTTAGGAATATTGCTTCCTTTAATCAGTATATCTAGTACTTAAATATCTTCTACTGATCTGCTGTCTCTGCAGCAAATGTAGAAGTTAGTAATATATTACAGGCAGTTTGGCCTTGTACCAAAGTCTGCATTGTTTATTTTGAATCCAACATTCTCTCAGCTTCCTCTTAGTTAGAGGCCATTTCTCATTTTTTCCATACTGTAGTCTGATTTAACACAAATCTCAAATACTACCACTCACATACTTCACTTACGTGCTGATACATGATTCTGAAGATAATACAGAAGGAGCAATATAATAAAAAATTAAATCATCTATTGTCACAACACTTAAGCTAAAAGGAAATTTATAAAATAAGAGGGGTAATATTTACACAGATTTTAATGTATGGCTGTCGTGGTTTAGGGCCGGCGAGCAACTAACACCACGCAGCCGCTCACCCCTTCCCCCCCCCCAGGTGGGATG
>JANZLQ010000031.1:19548684-19566521 GCA_026212715.1 Elanus axillaris | reverse complement strand
GAACTCAAAACACAGCACTGTACCAGCTACTAGGAAGACACTTAACTCTATCCCAGCTGAAACCAGGACAATGGCATACTAGTATTTCAGATTTTTTACTTCAGTATTTACTTTTGTATTACAAAGGCCAGAACTTCTGCCAGTGTAAATAATGTTAATTCCCATACTGTGGGCATATGATTTATTGGAACTAAGAGTCTATGCTTAAGAATTCAGATTATTCTTTAGTGAAATTCAAGGGCTTAATTTTTCTTGTTTCTAGAAATAGATGTAGACATTTTTTAATTTGGGTATGCATGTGGCTGAAATGTCTTCTCTGCAAATATACATACACATCATGTTTACAGGAAATCTTCTCAGGGAAGACAATTAGAAAAATATCACTGTGTTAAAATCTTCATTTCTGGCACTCACTACTGAAAGTATCCATGGAGTAGCTCTCTGGCAATCACAGGAAACAATTGCAGCTGCTGTGCAAGAATACACTGAAGTAAAATCAGCTAGAAACTTCAAATATTTCTGTCCTACAGAAAGGAGAGCCTCCAGGCTCCTTTATGTAAATATTGTCACATAAAAACAAGCAATATGGGTCATAGTTTAGTCTAGAAGCTGTGAGTTTCTAATGGATTCTGTCTAATAGAAAATTCTCCTTTGCTTCTCTCATCCCTTCAGACACCTTTGCATATCAGCTCTAACGCATGTCTCATCCAACCTTGTAAGGTTACATATCCAGGTTTCAACATGATCAATCATCCCTGGGTACTCTTGCAAATTCTTTGTCACCAGAACACCCACTACATAAATAAAACAAATGAAATTTCCAGACTGCTGTTAAGGTGGACCTTCTTTTGGGACTGCCCACATGTACTTGTGGAGTCTGTGTGACTCAAGACTGTGTGCTCTTAAGGAAGGAATTGTGTCTTTCCTTTGAATCTTTATACAGTGTTTAATACAGTATCAAGGCTTGCTACATAATTAATAGCAACATTAACTAATTAAATAGCTTGACTCTTTAATTTTGGTATGCTAAATAGATGGTTAGAATGCTTTAATAGGTCACCTCGCACAGATTATGAGCAAGTGATGTTTCTACTCTGCATGTTTCCACTTTCTGTCAAGACTGCCAACAGTTTTTCTCATCTTCAGAATTGGAAGTGCTTAGAGAAGACATGCATTTAAGGCTGATCTAATCAATCAATTGTTAAATAAACAGCAGAAAGTATTCCCATACTAGCATACAAATGAAAAATATATCTTTTTCAGATTTTTAGTCTTAACTGTGCCACTCTTTTTCTCACCAATGAAAATTTTGCTTGGTAAAAAATCACAGTGTTTCTATGTGTCTCTCTGCAAGTTACTCACGACTTTATTTATAAATACTGCACAGTTTGAATAAGAAAGGCAAAAATCAAACCCTATGAAAAAAAATCCATGACAAGAGACCAAGCTTTAAAATAAGAGATCTCAATAGCTTTCAGTGTCCCTTAATTTTCCAGTCAGTAGAAGGCTGAAATTTTCACCTAGCACCTAGGTTTTAAGACACATGACTACATGTATCAAAGCAAAGGAGTATGTGAATTGCTAGCCCAATCAGTGGAGTTTTTAAAGGTATGTTACGAGACAAAGTTTTAAATATTGTCTGTTTTGCAGTTTCTCAGATTTTTTTTATGCTATAGACAACCATATAAAGGGAGGTGAAACCGCATTAAAACCAAAATCTATCATTAGGCTTTTTTTTAATGATAACTTCATGTTTCACTAGAAACGAGGTGTTCGGAGATGTATTTTATTCTGTGAAGTTTTTGCCTTTTTGATAACCAAGAGCTCTTAACTACCTGGGGAGTTACAGTAGTTTTTTTAGGCTTCATTTCAAAAAAGGATGATATGATATAACTAGGACATAATACACGTTGCTTTTAAAGGCTGTTTATTGAAGGCTGAGGGTTTATTTCACCAGAGTACAGTTATTTCTTTATATTATCAGGAAGAGAAAACTTGAACCCTGAAGAGGATCTGCAAACAAACAAACTTATAACAAACTGCAACTCAGGCTAAGACAGAAAGGTTTGCGGTTTCAGTAACCTTTTTTCAACAAACCCCAGCAAGTCACAACCGCCGACTGAAATAATTAAAAACCTGTCACTATAGTATAAAAATATACCAATCAAAATTTTCTTTCTGTCTATTACAGTGATTCACAAATTGAAGTGGTATCAGTGAAGACTAAAACCAAAGTGATCATTTGCACAGCCTGCTAGGATAGATCTTTAACTAGTAGAAACTGACATAACACTGCTTAGCAAAATGGGCACAGGCCAGTTTACAGCCGCTAGAGATCAGGCCACTGAGTTTAAAGGATTAAGGATTTTCTTTATTTTCTGTGATTTTTGGTATTGTTTACAAGCAAGACTAGAGCTTGTGAAGAACAGTCTTAGTTTGTTCTGTAACTTACTGTTTATCATTACTTCTGCCAGGATGTAAATTTTATATAAGAATTCTTTTGTACAGAGCCCTAATAGCAAAAATCCATGTATCATTTAACATGCCTCATCCATAGAGGTAGTGCATTTACTATATTAAGATAACCTTTTAAGGAATGACCCAATTAAAAATATTGAATGAAGGAAAAACAAATCTCTGGCACTTTAATCTAATTGTAACAGAAAATGCTATGTTAACTGCTGATCCTCAGAGAAATCCAAAACCAGCAAGAGGAAAATATTACCACTCAATAAAAGTCTTGGCAACTTCCCACTGAGACCTGAAACACAGTATGTACACATCAAACAATCACTAACTTATTGGATCATTAAGTAAAACCAGAGTCATTTGAAGAGAGCGCTGCTCTCCTTAAAGCTGAAATATTTGCTGGTGCAATAAATAAAGCAGGCACAAATAATTCCACATAATAAGAATCATTAGGAATAACAACTATTACAAATGAATGTGCTAAATTGTCTCACTTTGAACAGATTTACTGTGAAGTTAACTTTTCTTTTTCATTATGCTCAAGAAATTTTACCAGTCCAAACAATGTTACTTTTCTACGTCTGCAAACCCAGAAACCGAAATACCAAGGACATGAAATTCAAATGTTTCCCAGTGGAACTGGAAGAATGCAGATGGAAAGTAAAATGGCATCTGAAAATGTTCTTGCAAATAACTCCCACTGCATAAATGTACAAATAATTGCAATACTTTTCTCTTTTTCCCCTCTCTATTCTTTGAATAATATTTTTTAATCCTTCTCCCTCCTCTTAAACAACTACTATTATTGACCTATCTATCTTCCATGAAGCCTTCTGATTGTACTCCATCCATACCTTCTGGAGTCCCTTGTCCTTACTTCCAGTCCCTTTTATAACAACTTATTACATCACACAACAATTCTGACTCCTTATATGGCTCCTCTCTTCCCACTGTTCGCCATCAAATCTCCCTTCCTGACTAATCCCTCAGCTCAGTTTCATGACCCTCTTCTCCTGCCTCTTCTTGCAAGTCTCCTTTTCTCTCTCTTATACCTCCACCCTTTTCCCCTTGCTGCTCTGAGGAGGTGAAGATAACCTCTACACTGACCTAAGGAAAATAATCCTTGAAGATCCTATCCAAGAAAACAGGCATAGTCCAACAAACCAAATAGTATCTCAATGGAGAGAAAAGTGTCCCTTTCCCTTACACTTAAAATTTTTTTCCTTAAAATTCTTTTAATGTTCCTGCTGGCTAATTGCATTTGAAAAAAAAAATCATGCTGGAAAAATTGTAACAACTAGATTAATCAGGATCAGTAACTGAGACTGAGTGAGGAAGTGTAAAATTTCCCTGGCTTCTACAACGGACTGTCTAGGTCAGCTGTTATAAACAGTTGTAGACCTATTGACAGTGGGGAACCTATGACAATTTATGTCAGCTAAAGAACTACTCATGTATTTGGAATGAAAGAAAAATTGTGAGGCAAGCCAAATCTTGTTTGAAGCCAAAGTCAAATAAAGAACTTATTTTCAACAGCATTCATTCATGCAGAGCCAGGAATATAGACATTGTAGCTGCAAGGAATTAACATTTTATATATTTTTAATTCTCAGAGAACAACTGAATGTGGTGCTGTTACATAGCTCTCATTCAACTGTTGTTTTTAGTATGTATTTTAATAGTTTCTGATTTACAAAAGAAAGGATATGGAATGAAAATACTACCTCACATATATTTACTTTCCTTTGATAACAAAATCTATTTGCTGTTCACTCCTGTAGCACTGGTAAACTCTTTGAAAGCTGTAAGGAACAAGTGACACATAAGCTATAACATTATAACATTTTAAATTAATTAGATTCGTAGGACTTGGACACAGAAAGAACAAGGAAATGTGCAATATTTTAGTTAGCTATTAACTGAACTATCATTATGCATAGCTGGGTATAATTCTTTGCTGCTTTATGTTTTGTCTTTTGCATGATGCCCTCTTCAACAGAAATGCTGTCACATTAAAATGATGACATTATCTCAGTTCTCTTTCCCTTGATTTGAGGCAAATGTGTTCATCACCTCATCCTGTATGAAGAAGTTCACGGGACATGGAGGAGATGATACATTACTTGCACAGTAAACTTTTTGTAGGATAATCTTCTTGATCTAAGGTACAGTGGTTGCATTCATGTGCTCAAGAGGAGGTAGGTTTTCAGGAACAGAAGGGATTTGAGCAACCTTTCTGCAACTCTGAATCTTGTGGCATGCACAGCTCAAACTCAGAGGGCTTGACTCAAAGACAGATGGACAACAATGTAGTCTGGATGGGAAATTTTCATTTTTTACTTATTTTGTTGTTGTTTGGGTCAAGAAGTCGAAGAGATCACCCACGCAAAATAACCTGAGGAAATACTGGTTTAACATCTTTATCCAGAATATGCTAAAAAAACCCACAAACAAAACAAAACAAAAAAAACAAACAGAAAAAAACCCAAATGAAAAATGTTTTGAGAAAGTATTTGATGAGATGTTAAATACACTCAGAGATGCCAGACATTCAGGATTTAAAAAAAAAACTGTTTAAAAAAAGTATGCTTTCCCACAAATTTTTTTTTGTGCCACTTACTGTTCCCAACATAAAATTTAAGGGTTTTAACTTGAAATGTCATTGTCAGAGAACTTTGTAATATTACCATCATCATCACCACAATTTCACTCACTGTTTCGAACAGCTTTTTTGTTGTTACTTAGCAAAATCAGTGCTGTCTCCTACATTACAAAGGCTGAGCAAGGGTAGAAAGGTCAGAGCTTGAAAGTACCTTTTCTTAATAGACAAGGTGTAGTTTTCTGTCCCATTTCTGCCTGTTTTCATGTCCTTGTTGGGCAGTATTGTCTTTGTAACACACTCAGTTACAGTGCATGGGCATTCTTTAGGCATTTCAGCCTAAAGTCTAGTGGCTTTTGTTTAAAATGCGATAGAAAGTCTCAGCCTCCCAGCACCTTCTGTAGATGTATCAGGGGTGATGAGGATGCTCAGCATCCAGCTGAGCTACATATCAGAAAATTCCTCTGGCATGCTGTGGTTGTGGGTCTCCAGCAAGGAGATCAATAGACATGAACATTGCAGGCTCCTTGCCTTGTGGAAAAGGAAAAAAACCCAAACAAACAAATAAGCAGAATCAATGGCAATGTAATATGGATGACATTTTATGGGACCAGGGACAGGAAGAAAAACAGTTATGTTTATTAAGCACACAGCAACTGGATTTTGTTTATTCCTCACACAATGCAACATCATTCCTATTTTTACTGTGTAAAGCTATGGTTTTGATAAAATTTCCTTTTTTTTTTCCCCCAGACAATCCAAAGAAAATTTATCTTCCTTATTGAACACTGGCATGTCAAAATCCCTAAAAATTTATGGGATATAAAACATGGATGTAAATTTGTAGTTTAGAAACACCTCACATTTCCAGTACTCTTTCTAGTTCCTCATCTGCAATATAAAGTCAGACTGCTCTCTCTAAATCAAAATTGCATTTTTCTCACACTTCATCTCTTTGTCACATTGTCTCCCTGCAATATCTGTGCTACAAAACTCCATTTCTTTATCCATTTATAGCATCATAGGATACACATCAATTTTACAGGTAACAAGACTAATATATATAGAAAAAATCTTATAAATCACATTTGTGGAAAGGAAAACTGTGTTAAACACCACAGTCATTTAAAAAAAAAGTATGTTTTGCAGTTTTTTCAGCTGATGTGTAATATTTTGAAATCAGGCTATGTCAGACATATTTACTGTGATGGTGTATGATGTACAATGAATGCTAACATAGAGCTGTGATAGCGCATCTTTTTCTCTTGAAAGAAAAACAGCCTGGCTATTCTCAAGTGCTGAAATACATCTAATTACCATCCTTTTTTCTCTCAGTACAAACTTCCTTAGATGTTTTGCACTTTATTTGTTCCCTCTTTGCTAACAGACAAAGGGTAAGTACCCTACAATTCTCACAACTACTTTCTTCTTCTGGTTACCTCCTATGAATTTGTATCTCAACGTCCTTCCTAACTGAGCATAACACTGTAAGTGCATCGGTCTCTCCATACACACAGTGATCTCTTTCTGCTTTCTGCTATACAAAGATAAGACAAAGAGTATCAGTGTTAGTTACCTCTAGTTATCTCTAATTAGTGAATTTTAATAATCCAAAAAACACAATAGTACCAAACAACTCTTTTGAGACCAGCTCATTTTGAAAAGTTTTCACCCCTCAAGTATATTTACTTTTGCCTTTATCATAAAGAAATATATAAATCAGATGAAAGGTACACTTTGTCTCCATCACCTGTATGCTAATAACTTAGCTAAGTCTGCAGAGATGACTGCAAGTTGGAGTTAGCACATAAAACAAACCATCCTTATTTTCACAATATTTCAATTAGCTAAATTGTTTCTTGTACCCTACTGGTAGTTCCATCTGGATAATGATTCCACAGAAATAAGCATATTTTTAGAGAAGTCACTGGACTAATAAGAATGGGAAAAAACCCCTCTTGAATTTCAGCAGCCTACCCCAGATGAGAAAACACAGTTCTGTCCCCTTACATTTCAATGAAACGTGATAGACTTGCATCTTGAAACACTTCATTATTCTTTTCAGAAGAAGCCATATTTTTGATTCCATATTCATTTTGACACCTGGCCTTTCATCCACTATTCCCCTAGGCTTGCCTGCTGAACTGCCACAGAAAGACTAAGAGAATATCTTCCCATTCTAGTAATGGCTGGCATAGTAATAGATATAATTCTCAGCAAATATTAAAGGAATGTCAGGCTGGGTTTCAGGGTCTAGTAAATTCATCTGTTTCATTTCATTGTTTATATCACCTAAGGTACCTGCTGTTTCTACTCCTGTTTCTTTAACAACATTGCTTTGCATGAATGTATATACATTTTTTAATTCCTCTTGTATTGCACCTCTGGAAATCCTAGGCTGATGTCAATCAGTAAAATTCATATTTAAATT
This sequence comes from Elanus axillaris, assembly GCA_026212715.1. Taxonomy (NCBI): domain Eukaryota; kingdom Metazoa; phylum Chordata; class Aves; order Accipitriformes; family Accipitridae; genus Elanus; species Elanus axillaris. The sequence continues at coordinate 19,559,022 of JANZLQ010000031.1, read as the reverse complement.
CAGTTATCAAGTCCTTTCAGAAGGTGAGGATCCACCTTTCTGAAATGAGGGTGCTACTGGGCTGAAGGCTTAACAAGAGGTTGTTCTAACACACAAAAAGCATGCCACAACATTAATTTTTAAGAGATGAAAACCCATAAAGGCTATTAAAAATGAAAATTTTATTTACATTCAAAATTGGTTTGTTCTCTGGGTTAATAATGAAATCCCAAATCTGAAGAGCCTTCTGATGTTATGATTACCCTTTAAATCTTTTTGGATAGCTGTTATACCCTGTGGAGGAGGAGTCTGTTTATTTTAATACAGATGCATGGCAAAATAACACATTTAAATAACACACAGTGCTACAGTGTCATAGGGCCTTCTAAGTCATTCTCTACCCTTTTCATACTAGTCTAACTCTATTGACATGCAGGTCATTAAAGTGAAATCCACACCAGTGCTCTTGGCCTGCACAGGGTCTATGCATCACTTAAATCCTACTTAAACTCTCTGAATAGGGCTTTAAAAGGATTTATGAGGTGTGCAGCCTTATGAGCCTTCTAGGCTGGGAGGTGAATGTCACCATTAATTTGCTCCACCTCTGCAATTCCTTACAGCAAAGTTACAGTAACTACAGTTGTCTTTCTTGAAACAGATTCAGCAAAGATTGGCAGGACTCTCAGGCTCCTGTCTGTAGAACTGTGCTTGTCTTATTTCTGGAGCTTGGCATGAAACAACAGTTCAGGCTTTATGAAAATTGCTAAAAAATAAGACCTAAATTGGCAGCGCATTATCAGTAAAATGAATCAGGACTGGAACTTTCTACATATGTGTATCTTTCTATATGGTATCTCATGTAGAATTCTCTACAGAAAATAAACATCCACTGATAGCTGAGTTTCCACTCTTCAGTATTCACTGTCTTTTAAGGGAATGTCTCATGCCTCTAATCACTGGTTTCTATACACACTTATTGTCAAACTACTCTACTGTTTATTTTCACCTCTTTTTAATGGAAGAAGAAAGAAAAAATTTCAGAGCTTTTTCTCTGACAATAGGATATTTATCAAGAGAGAGATTAAAAAAGCTGATTTAATTCCTTCTTTTTTAATCACTACTACTGAGCAATTGAGGCTCTGGACCATATCAAGAGGGTTTCTGACAGCTTAGCGTTAGTGGAAGAAGCAAGGAAAAAAACCTATCAGCAGTGAATGATTGTATTTAAGGTTGACAATGATAAAATAGTAGAGGCTGTGCTACAATTTCTGCTCCTTCATTTGTCTTTGTTGATAAAATGAGCACTGTCAGAGGCTCGAGCTCACAGCAAATTTAACGTGACTCTGTTTATCCCTGCACTGAACAAGGCTCGCGCATGATCAGATGATAAATGCACAAAGTTCTGGGATAACCCTTCCTTCTGATTAATAGAAACATGCAATTTTCCTACTTTATTTTTCCTTAAAGGAATGAAGATTGAAAATAACTAAATAGTTTTTTTCAAGAAAAAAATTCATAAAATAGCATTACTTATCCAAAAGTTATACAAATGTACAATATAACCAGTCTTTGAACACCATTTTTCTAAAAGTCTTCCCTTGCTAAAAAAAAAACATATTCATCATTCATTCCTACCTTTTGCTAGAATTCCTACTCCACAAGATCAGCTTCTCACCTTGTATTTCAAAGGTCCCTCTTCAAACTACAGGCAAAAAGAAGTTTGCTGAGAAAACTGAAAATGATAATTTGAAATTTAGCTAAAATTAGGCAGCCCTTTTGAAACCACATATATGATTGAACTTGGGACAGTTTCCTCATTATAAAAATAGATTTTGCTTTGTGCAAAACCAGTTTGCCACATACCATTCTACACAAAAACATGTCACAGCTGAAAGATAGACACAGAAAGGGTTGAACACCAACCTATATTCTATAAAACATATGTATAATAGTACATAGGGAATGCTCTCCAATTTCATTAGAAGAATATGAATGTAAACCCAAAAATACATTACTTACCAGATCTCTATGATATTCTACAAACCTTCCCTTTCATTGCTTTATGCTGATCAAACTGTAACATGAAGTCCACATGACCTAATATTCAATAATCCAAAATTCGCATTTCATACATGTTATTTTTTCAGAGCATTTTTTAATGTTAGAACGTGATAAGCGTACCACAGGTATTCTGCAAAACCTTGCATCTGCCTCCTAGGTGATTTCTGGGTATTATTTCAGTCAGTAACTGGGTTTCCATGTAGTACCCACTGAAAAGCCCATTTCTGTCCTCTGAACTCAATGCTCAATGCCTCTTTTCTGGCTTTCAAAAGGGATCTGATGACATGGGATTTAAACTGGGAAAGCTCTTTGATAAAAGTGACTTAATATAGACCATTGCTGTTTGTGATCTGAGTTCCATTATATAATTCATTTACTTTCACAGTTTCATTCTGGGTGGGATTTCTGTAAGAAGTTGAGTATGTACAAAGGTACAGGTAAGAAAAGAATATGTACACTATTTTCTTTCTTTTTTCACATTACATTGATTTTAGGGGGTGGGGAAGCTACAGAACAAAATTCCTATTTTCAGAAACTTTGCTGTTTCTCACACACAGCAAACTTAACATTTAAAAACAAAGATGACAAAACCCGTGTTGGGCATCATCTACCCTTTGTGGGAAACTAGACTTTTAAACAAGGAACAATGTCCATTCTAGGCTGCCATTGAAAACATGACATATTTCTAGTTTTTATATCTGATAAGTATTAAAATAGATAACAAATGTGACTGATGTGTACCCTTTAAAAAAATCCAGTGCAAGTAGTTCATAAAGCAGTCTTCATAACTCTGTCTAAAAAAACTAATATTAAATCTAACCAAATCAGATAAGTAGTATTTTCATGTTGAGAGAAATAAGTATTTCCTAATCCTTAAACAGGAGGGGGAAACAAACAAACAAACCAGCCACCACCAAAACCTAAATTATTACTCTTATTACTTCCAGTACCCTCTCAGCAATAATATTCCTCCTAATGTAAAAAATAGAATTCTCGTACTGCTTACCTACAGAAGTCTATCAGGAGATGAAAGTCTGGGCAGAATAAAAAAGTATACCCAACCACTTTGCTTCAATGACATTTTATCTACCAGTATTGGCAACGTGAGCCTTTCTCTAGGACCTCCCCAGCTGACCAGTCCTTTCATTGTGGGTGGGGTCTAAACTAAGCCAGGTTTACTGCAACGTTTTCTTTCCACTAAGCTGAAATTTATCAATGATGAAGTTTGCCCATATTCTCCGAGAGCCAGAACCTTATGTCTCCTTCACCATTTAATTTGTGGAAAAAAAACACAGTTCATCAAAACAATTATTTTGGTTTGTGTTGTTTTGGTTTTGTTTGGTTTTTTATATAATTACATGTAGCAATAATCCATTGATCTACACAGGCACACCGGCAGATGGAGAAGAAGCAAAGGACATATATGAACTTAACTGGCTTTGTAAGAGAAAGCTATAACTTGACCTGTCATTTAGAAATTTACTTCCTAAGATGATCCATTGAGGGTCTTCAACATTACATAATAAAAGTAAAGAAAAAAAAGAGGAGGAAGTGTAGGACAGCTTAAACAGATGAAATTAAAGGAGGAAATTCATGCACGTCGAAATTGCAACTAGGTAGATATTACGACTACAAAGAGCACCCACGGGCCCCGAGAGACAGTCCGGCCGCCGGCCTGGCCCGGCCCGGCCCGGCCCTTCCACCGCGGGCAAAGGGCGCCGCTGCTGCCGCCACCGCCTCGAGGGAACAGCGCCACCTGCTGGGCCGCGGCGCGCCGCCGGCAGCCTGACCCGGCTCGGCTGGGTGCAGCAGGGAGATGGCAGTTGCGGCTGCAAGGTTTTAATTCGCCTTGTCCTTCCAGCCTTAGGAAATTTTTTTTCTCGGGATCGTTCTTCTCTTTAAAATATCAATCATCAGATTCAGGAATATTTTTACATTTATAGATGCTGTCATGTTTCTGCTTTTAATCAGTGACACACGTCTCCGCCAGCAAAGCCGATGAAGGGAGTCAAAAGTTGTATCCATGTAACACTGAAGGCGCTTTATCTGTCTCTTCTATTCTCTTAGAAGAATTTAAAGAAATCTCTGAGAGCTAGTCAAAGGGACTGAGAGTTCACAGAAAATCATTTTGTGCTCATAAAAGCTCTTAGCTCCGTAAATTGACGTGACTTTTAAAAATTATCCCACAGCGCTACACGTTGCACTTCTCAGAGATTTAACGCTGGAAAGTCAGGAGCAGCGTGTCGGAGGGAGGTTGTAGCAGCCAGTTGAGGTGCGAGTTTCAGCGACGCGGCTCCCCCATTCCTTTGCACAGAGGGCTCTCGGTATCTCACAGGTAAGAGGCGGCTCGTTCCTCCTACTATCGTTGCCTTCCTGTGGGCTGGGAAAAGGCTTACCGTGCAGCTCAGCCCCTGGGCAAATGAGCAAGTTTTGCCCCTTCAGTTTTTGCTAGCTCACCTCCTACTGTACTTGGGATCAAGTGCCCCCCCCCCGCCCTTGTGCAACCCTGCCAGAAATCTCCCTGGGGCCCTGCAGGGTAGGAAGCTGCACCTCAACTCTTCTCCGGCCGCATTTCATGCAATAGCCACAGGCTGGGCATCCCCAGTGGAAAGGGACAGGTAAGCGCTTCTTTAACATTTGAAGCTATACAAATGTTAAAAAAAACAGTGATACGAGTTATGCTTTCGAGTAAACAATACTTGAAAAATACTAATGGAAATACCACATTCCGTTTGCCAGATTCCACCTTACCTGTACGTTAATACTGCTTAAAGGGAGGGCAGGCAAATATTCAGCATAATTAAAGCTCGCCTGTCAGATTTAAACTCTACAAGCTATGGCATTTCATTTCCAACAAAATCAAAGGGATTTTTTTTTCAGGATGAATTATCTGGTTTTTTGGTACTGCAGACAACTTTTGACTATGACTGTAGCACGGTGTTTGAATTTAAAAAGCAAACACAAGATACAATCTGTGTTAAGCAACATCCTTTAAAGCAAATACAAACCAACCAGAACAAACAGCTTCAGGCAAACTAGCAGAGTAAACAACAGAAAGCAAAGAGAACAAGAAAAGACCAGAGAGAGGCTGTATTGCATTTTCTTTGGGGCTAGTGGTTTTAGAGGGTTTCAGTGACTCCCAGCTCCATCTGTCTACAGGAAATCTTTTTTTTTTGCCACTGACATGAGAATTAAAATTCTGCTGTGGGACTGGGAGAGATGATGCTCATGGTGCTTTTTAACTCCCTAATTAATTTCTCTCCTGCCAAAGAACACAGCATCAAAATATTTTAGTACATTAACTAATCTCAGATAATTTCTCAATCACTCCTTAGAATATGATTCTCCCGTTTAATCCACTGATACCACCTTCTGCACTGCTGACTTTACTAGAGCTCCATGGGTACAAGAATCATCTGTTGATCACTTTGCACAGCCAGGGCTTTCTTCTGTCTAGACTTGGCTGGTGGAGACTTAATATTCTGCAAAGTAATTTAACTCCTTCTACAGATATGTTAGGTTTTGTCTTTTGTTCATATGTGCTTATCTAGTAGATTATCTACTAGTTAAATTTTGTCCTGAGGCTCTGAACCATCAATCAGTATTTCATTATTGTTTGTTTTTTTTCCAAATAAAATCTCAGCTGAGATGAAAATCTTTTTTTCAAAAGGTGGACTACATTGCAAACTACTTGCAAACACATATTGTTAAAACACAGTTATGAGTCAAACTGGATAATTCATGGGTTTCCATTTGTCTCTGAACACACAGTAAGATACACTACCTCTATTCCTGTGAAATTTTGATGTAGAAGTATTACCTTTTTAAAAAAAATACCTGGAAACACTACTGAAGAAATTGCAACTGACTATACAAATAATATTTTAACAGAAGTAATGCTACAGTAACATGTAATTTTGTGTGTATTTGTGTTTATCTAATACTACAGATGAGGAAGCAATATTCTTTAGTTTCAAAAGACATTCAGCATCATTTAGAAACACAATCAATTCTGTAATAAGAGGTTCCATTATTTGCTCCTTCATGTATTTTCCTTTCAGATCTAATGATTTTCAGAAGTTGTTAGGGTTACTGGGGTCAATAGAGAGCATAAGAGTCCATTAGGTGTACAAGAAAGCAGAGCTATGAAAAGCAGTCACGATAACGAATGTAAAAAACAATTATCCAACAAATGTTGGATGTATTATTAAGTACATGTTGTTTTATAAAGCAAGGTATCTGATGCAAGGAGAAACATCCTCAGGCTCTGCAATGACCAGTCAGGACTCTTTTTGTCCCTTTTAGGATGATGGAAGAAAGCTCATTGTATGAATACCAAAGACATCTATTTACAATCAAAATTCAGAAGGTTTTTGAGAGCAGAAGTAGACTATACCCACTACTTCATCTTACTGTTTCCCCTGGACTCTACAGTCTGGCTGTAGAGCTTGGCTATGTGATGGTGGTGCATGCTATTCTTCCTTAAACCTGTAAATTGTTCTGGCTCTATCCTATAGCTAGGCTATATTCTTTATAACTAGACTTACAAATTACTTCCCCAGTTGTGGTGGGTTGACCTTGGCTGCCTGCCAGATGCCCACTCAGTCAGTCTTTCATCCCCCTCCTCAAGAGGAGAGGGACGGAGGGACGAGGGAGGGGGGGACGGGGGGAATAAGACTGACAAGCTTGTGGGTCAAGATAAAGACAGACACTCTACCATTTACTGCCACAGGCAAAGCAGACTTGGCTTGGGAAAAGTAATTTAATTTATTACCAGTTAAAATAGATTTGGATGGTGAGAAACAAAGACAAAAAGTAAAACTACTTCCCCCCACCCTTCTCCCAGGCTCACCTTCATTCCTTCATCACTGACTCCTCTGCCTCTCTCCATGATGAGTGGCACAGGAAGATGGGGAATGGAAGCTGTGGTCAGTCCACAACAGCTCCTCTCTGCCGCTCCTTCCTCCTCATGCTTTTCCCCTACTCCAGCATGGGGTTCTCCATGGGTGCAGTATAGATACCTGATCGACCATGGTCTCTCCAGGGGCTGCAGGGGAAGCCCTGCTCTGGTGCCTGGATGACCTCTTCCCCCTCCTCCTTTCCTCCCCTTGGTGCCCGCAGGGCTGTTTCTCACCCTTTTCCCCTCAGAGCTGGGCAGCGTTCTGCCCTTTCTGACACAGGTTATCCCCGAGGCTCCGCCATGGTGGCTGCGGGGCTGAGCTGTGCCCTGCGCTGGGTCGGTCGGAGCCGGCTGGAACCGGCTGTGTCCGGCTCAGGGCAGACCCGGCCTCTCCTCACAGAGGCCGCCCTGCAGCCTCCCTGCCAGAACCTGGGCACCTGCACCCGATACGTAATTTCTTAAAGTTTTTTCCAGTATTTGTCAACTGAAAGGTTTCCCAAGCATTTCAGAGAAGGTAAATCAATATCAAAAAAGCCTACTTCTCTAGTAGGCTTTTCAGCACGATCAACTGCATCAGTAGCATCACTTTTTTAAGGGACCAGCTTTAAACATTTCCAAATGCAGACACTGGCTGTTTTCCACACACCACACTGTTATGCGTCTGGTGGCTCCTAGAGCTGCCTGCAAGCTGAACCAAGGAGCTGGATCACTGGCATTGGTGCAGGTGAACTGCTTTCCTACTTCCTCTGAGAGGAGCAGCAGCCCTGGCCCTGTTAGTGTCTGCGGTTTGGTATGCAGCACAGGCACACTGGCCTTCAGGGCAGCAAAGATGAGTAGTGAAGGGCTGCAAGGTGTGCCAGGCAGGAGATGGGGACAGAGAGGAGAAATGTGCTGCTGCCTTTGGGAGGTGGCAGGGGTTTCTTGAGCTGGTTTTGCTGTGAAAGCCACTGACCACCACTGAAACTCACAAAGAATTTCAAGAGATTCCTAAAACTCTTCCTGGCCTAATGGGATAGGCCACAGGGTAATGGGAAGCCATTTGACCACTCACTGCTGCTACTAGACACTGACTACCTACCCCTCGTCAGAGTTTTCTGTGACCAAATTTGGCTCACTGAAGCTTGCAAGGAACACCTGCAAATTAGACTGCCTTAATTCACTAATACTGAAGAAACAGAACAGTTCATGTAAGGGTCAAGGAAATGTCAGATGTGGAGAAAAAGTGGGGACAGGACTGCTGTCAGGAATTGATAGAGGTGTGAAATGATGGAACAGAGACTCCTCCAGGGATGAGGAGCCATTAGGTTGCCTATGCTGTCCTGAGACCATGCTCCTTCATCATCCTCACTCTTCCATCCTTCCTTGTCGTGGCAGCTGGATTTTAAAAATGCTCACTCCTTGCCAACTTTGCAAACATATCACTTCATCACTTTGTGTATTAGACAAAAATAACTTCCCTATATACAGCTATATAAAGAGACATTGAGACATTCACAAAGTTAGGTATCATGAGCTGAAAGACACATGTTTTGCTTGGCTCTATTTGGGGAACCTAGTTTCTCTTTCTCCTGCTTCAGGAAGTGCTGTTTGCTATTGATTTTGTGAAAAATGAGGTAGCATTCATTCACAAAAGCTGACTTGTTGGATAAATCTGAAATCAGAACCACACACTTCCCAGACTGCCCTCTTCAGATTTCTACTCACACATTTGTGAACATAAGTCATCCTGGAAATGTTGCCTGTGCATTCAGAGAAGTCAAACCCAAGATGCATTGCATCTACTGCTTGTGGACCTGCCATCATTAGCACTTCTGCACACATAGTACACTACTGTGTGTCAGGAGACAAGGGGCATATAAAGACAGCAAATAAACAAGATTTTCAGCTTAAAAGGTGTCCAATCTGTGTAAAAAAATAATCAGAAAAATAAAAATAAAAGCCAAATTCCAAATTTCTCCTTTCTTTATTTGACCATTTGTTATAAATCAAGAACTTTATTTTTGTGAACTGACTGCTGCTTTCCCATACGATCCTCCCGTGCCAAAATGACAATCAAGGGTGGATGAATCCAAAGCAGTCATATTTTTCACATGCTTTAACTTCAACAAGGCCTGATTTCTCAACATTAGGAATTAAAAATGAGGATAAACAGACTTTGTAATTTTTGAAAAGTTATCAAAATGTAAGTCTGAGTCCATCCATTCTAAAAATTATTTACTAAGTACTAGATTAATTCTCAGTTGGAACTGAGAAAACCAATGCACACCAAACTCACCTGAAATTCAAGCTTAATTTTTATTTTTTTACATGTTCACCCATTATTCTTCGTTTCACTCATGCTAGTTTTGCAGTGTTCTGTAGCTTAAAGTTCCTGATAGCCCTGGGGCTTGAGCACTCAGCAAAGTTTTTTTTCTTCCCTTCCAGGCCAGCTGGATGTAGGATGCACCTGAACAAATTCCTTTAAAATACTGTACATCCCAGGAAATTTACATAGATTGGATAAACTTCAGGTAAACTTTTGAACCAAATTTTAAATCTTTTGAGGATTATCTGTAAGGTATTATTAATGATTCCAGTGAAATTATTATTAATGCATTTCATTACACAGTTAAATTCTTTTGTGCTTTTATAATGGAAAACTCCATAATTGATTTCAGTTTTGGGGAATGTCATGATTAACACTTAAGTATATATAGAGAATAAGTCAGCATGCATTGTTATTTAAAGCTAGCATAACTGTCAAACAGTGGTATTTCAGACCACAGAATTAGGCTTTTCCCGAGTTTGGAAAATTTAAAATCTCAAATATTGACATTAAATACTCAGATGCTCTCAAAAAATAAATAATAGATTTCCATTTCATTCCCCTTTACTACACTGCTGCAAATCAGTGGTATTCCAGGTAATTCCTCTCACATGAAAGGTAATGAGACTTCATATTTGAACATTGTTGTGCCAAAACTGATTTGAGCAAGAAATGGCTTCAATACTTATGGTAAGGGTGGCTATTACATATTAAATGCTTTGTATACCAAAAAAGAGCACCCCAGCCTGAGGAATGAAGACGTATGTAAGACACTGTAGCAATTCCATATTAACCCCTGCATAATTACTGAGTAATTTTTGTAACTTGAACGAGCACAGTTATTTTATCTGAAAATCTCTCCAGTTACTCTGTTTTGTGATCTACAAAGGAATGAGCACTTTCTGACTAGGGGGGTGTATTGGGTTTCTGTGGCAAGGTTTTGGTAGCGGGGAGGGTTACAGGGGTGGCTTCTGTGAGAAGCTGCTGAAGCTTCCCCTGTGTCCAACAGAGCCAACATCAGCCGGCTCTAAGATGGACCCGCCGCCAGCCAAGGCTGAGCCAATCAGTGATAGTGGTAACACCTCTGTGATAA
>JANZLQ010000031.1:19511010-19522011 GCA_026212715.1 Elanus axillaris | reverse complement strand
CGGCTTGGTTTAGGTCACCGTTGCACTTGTCTGGTTTCTTGTGAAGTTCACTCCTCTGCGGATCAGGTCCTTCCTGCTACAGTTAGATTACAAAAACTAATTAGAAGATTCTGCCTTGTTTTATTGTGAATGTTAACAAGGGCAGAGGGAGAAGCAAACTAGAGAAAAATAGGTAAGAAGAAGAGAGAAAACATAAAGGCTTGTGTGCAACTGTTGTTTACCATTTGCAGTAAGCCTGCAAATAATGGTGCTATCCAGGAGGAGACTTCAAAAATGCTAAGAATGAGACAGGTAAAAAAGCAAAAAATCTTAACACATTGGAATTAAGTATTTTCCTGGTGTGTGTGTGTGTGTGTGTGTTTATGTGTTGTAAAGAGCTTGTGTTTAGAGAATATCTTACAGACTCTGCAGAAAGACTGGCTTCTACTGAGAAATAGGTGCACCTCTTCCCCATCAAATGTAACACTTAAAACTTATTCACATTGTTTGCCTGTAGAAGGTGTAGATAAGACTTTATAGGGTCAAGGGAGACAGAGTCATTCAGAACACCTAAGGGAATTAGCTTTCACATCTCTGACCTGGTTGTATAGAAAGTAAAATTTAATTCCATACAGATAGGTGGTACAGCTCTGTCTGTGTCCCAGAGTTACACAAAACACAGTAATGGTACATTTGGACTGAAGAGTCTTCAAATAGCTAAATGCTTTAAAAGATGCTTGTGTTGGGTTCACATGGCAAGGTTTTGGTAATTGGGGGCCTTCAGGAGTGACTTCTGAGAGAAGCTGCTAGAATCTTCTCCAGTGTCCGATAGAGCCAATGCCAGCCGGCTCCAAGATGGACCTGCCACTGGCCAAGGCCAAGCCCATCAGCGATAGTGGTGATAACACCCCTGCGATAACATATCTAAGAAGGGGGGAAAAGTTGCTGCACAATGGAAACTGCAGCCAGAGATCATGTAAGAGAAACAACCCTGCAGACCCCCAGGTCAGTGAAGAAGGAGGGGGAGGACATGCTCCAGGTGCCAGAGCAGAGATTCCCCTGCAGCCCGTGGGGAAGACCATGGTGAGGCAGGTTGTCCCCCTGCAGTCCATGGAGGTCCACGGTGGAGCAGATCTCCACCTGCAGTCCATGGAGGTCCATGGTGGAGCAGATACCCACCTGCAGCACATGGAGGACCCCACGCCGGAGCAGATGGGTCCCCGAAGGAGGCTGTGACCCCATGGGAAGCCTGCACTGGAGCAGGCTCCTGGCAGGACTCATGGACCTGTGGAGAGAGGAGCCCACGCTGGAGCAGGTATTCTGCCAGGACTTGTGACCCCGTGGAGGACCCATGCTGGAGCAGTGTGCTCCTGAAGGACTGCAGCCCATGGAAAGGACACACGCTGGAGCAGTTTGTGAAGAACTGCAGCCCATGGGAAGGACCCACATTGGGAAGGTTCATGGAGGTCTGTCTCCTGTGGGAGGGACCCCACACTGCAGCAGGGAAAAGTGTGAGGAGTCCTGCCCATGAGGAGGAGGAATAGCAGAGGCCATGTGTGGTCAACAGTCTGCAACCCCCATTTCCCTGGAGGGAGGTAGAGAAAATCGGGGGTAGAGCTGAGACCAGGAAGAAGGGAGGGTTGGGGAGGAAGGTGTTTTTAAGATTTGGGTTTATTTCTCATTTGGTTTTATTTCTCCTTACCCTACTCTGGTAATTCGTAATAAATTATACTAATTTTCCCAAGTCTAGTCTGTTTTGCCCATGACAGTACTGGTGAGTGATCTCTCCCTGTCCTTATCTCAACCCATGACCTTTTTGTTATATTTTCTCTCCCCTGTCCAGCTGAGGAGGGGAAGTGGTAAAGCAGCTTTGGTGGGCACCTGGTGTCCAGCCAGGGTCAACCCACCACAATGCTGTAACAGCTGCCTGTGAAAAAACTTTTATCTTCAGTTTCTCAAGCTACAGAGTAAGTAACCAGCAAAGATTTTGACAGAGGAAAAAGTAAACATGCTTTTCTTTTAATTGTGCTTGTGAAAAGAATATAAAAGAATATAATCATCATAGGCATGCCACTAGCAATAAAATAATTGCAAAACCCCTTATGCCAGCCTGTGCTAGGAATGGCATAAGGGTGTTTGGTGTTGTCAGCACCTGTGCAAATGCACAGCAGATTCAGGAACAGACCCAGTGGGGGTATGTGGGTCTCACTCCAGTGAAAACAAATTCACTACACATGTAAGGGAGCTTGTGTTCAACTTTTCAGCATTTACATTTACAATTACAGTGGCGTGGACATCATAGATACTGCATCTCTTGCACAGTAACTTTGGCAATCCTTTCAGACTGGCTGTTCAGTTTCCATCACTGAGAAGCAGATGCCTTAAAAAATGCCATTTCTCAATAAGTAAGAGGGAAATAAATAAACCTTTACTCCTTCCATAGGAAACAAATAGTAATGTTACAGAACACTATAGTTACAGAAAAGATAATAAACCAAAAGAAAATTTATTATTATAAGAGGTATCTGAAATCTAGCAAAGTCATACTTTGCACTTTCTCTGTCAAACCTAGAAAAAAAAATGGGTTTTTTTTCAGATTGTGGAGCTGATGTGGAAAATTTCAAAAGTACTTGTTTATTTATCAGTAATTTATAAGATCAAGGAACTGCAACTCCATCTGGGTTTAGAAAAAAATCTGCTTTCATTATCAGATATTTCTTTTCTTAAATTATGGGTTAATTTTATAACATACTGTACATTAGAATGTATTGTATGTTAAGCAGAAAATTTCCTATCATTATGCGTATTTATATTCATTGTGTTTGTGTTGATGTGTTTATTTGTAAGAGGGAGAGAGAAAAATTGAATTATTTTAAATGTATTTTTTCCCATATATTGAATGCAAAATGGTTAATTGTTGTGCTTCAAGAGAATAACTTATTATACATATTAATTTCAGGAGTCTGTCTTCATGCAAATACACTTAAATTTATTATAAATTAAAATAATAACAAAACTTATTTAAAGCTATAAAGCTTAGAGCTGTTCTTGAAAGAGCAATGATTATAAATTACTACTGTCAATCAAATATGATTTCCATCACAAGGTTAAATCTATACTAAAGATTTGAAAACATACTTCAGCTGCCAGTAAATGACCAATCAAAAGACAATATAAATGAGTCATCGAATTGTAAGAAATAACCCAAGAGACAGTGGGTGGCACTTTGACTAACTCATAGATCTTTTTTTTTCCCTTTTTTTAAATCTATTTCTTAAATGGAAGAGCTGACCATTCGTTTCATCTACTTTTGCTGTAATGGGAAATGTTTGGCTATTAGAAACCTTTGTCAAATAACCTTGAGATGAGACAGAGAGCTTTAATAGTCTCTTAATATATTTGCCTAAGATAAACACCATAATGGAATAATCAGTGTAAATAAAAAACCCAAACCCATAATTTTAGGTGAACGCAAACCTAACTGTCCAAGAATATATTTTATGAGGATAAAAGGGCATATCCACATTAAAATCTCCTGAAGTACATGAAGGTGTATTATGATGTGTGAAGAAGAATTGATTTTCTTTTTGTAGTTGTATAACACAGAAGGCCAGTCAGATTATTCACATTACCATAAAGTCAATAAGTCCTAGTTTGGTCCAAGGCTAGTGCTAAAGAATACACAAATAGCTACAGAGGGATGAGGAAGCAGGGCAGAATATTTCTGCTGAATAAGGTTTGCTTTAAATGAAATTGATATCTTCATTTTTTTAATTTATTTTTTGGATAAAGGTTCGTGGTGGTGGTGGTAGTCGTACTAGTAGTAGTGTTAGATGGTTCCATAAAGACCTTGCTATGCTGTATTATGAATTCATGCAAAAAGAACAGGAGTATTCATGGAAACTTGCTAGGGACTATGCTAAGCACAGTCCTGATTAAGCACTTGATTATAAATTCCTATTCCTACTAAATTAATGAGATTTTTAGATCAATAGAGAACTGTTGAAGGTAGTGCATGCAATTGCTGAAGTGGAGGAGGAGAGAAGAACAGGAGGAGGTTAGTCCCCCATCTTGGTGACTGAAAGGCAGAATTTCTGGGCAAAAGTAGTTAAAAGGAGAAAAGTAAACTGCAGAAGTTTTGTGTTCTTTTATTGTATTTAAAAAGCAAGAAGTAATACAAAATTAGAAGGGGTTTATTTACATTTTAACAAGACATCATTGTCAAAAGCATTAATGTAAAAAAAGTAATTTTTAAAAATTCCATTTGTGGGTTACTTGATTAAGTAAAACCTGAAATAATGTGAATCACTTATTAAATAATCAGCAACAGTCCACCTTTTTAAATAGTCTCTTTGCAAATTTCTTGTAGATGGAACATTTAAAATTTGACATCAGAAAGTTGACGTCACTACACAATCTTGCTATTAGTGCACTACACCCTGAAGTCACCAGCATTGACTAAACTGTTACTGTGTTGGAGCCTGTCACTGTATCCTTGAAACTGTCTTCCTCATGCTGACTTTCATAGGTTTTTGAGAGCACTCCTTTTATATGTAAAGTCACAAAAAGCTATATATTCTTTATGTTACTGAAAAATCACAGCTGGTGAACCTCATGTTGGACACTCAAATAGAAGGCAAGCACAATCTGTTCTAAGTTTTGAAAAAAATTTAATGAGTGTTTCACTTTACTCCTCTGTGAAAGACACACACTACCTAGTTCAAAGACATTACGAAACTTCATGTTAGAAATATATGAATATATGCTACTATATATTTACAAATATATATGTAAAATATATACTATGCATATACATATTTTACATATAGGTGTGCTTTTTGTGTGTATGCGCATGTCTTCATGTGTATACTTTGAAATACTCAACCCAAACTTCCCAACTGAATACAAAGTGCAGCTGAGCAACCAAACATTCCCTAACCATCAAAAAAATTTAAAATTAAGTGCGAAAAAAATTCATTATGTGTTTAAAGCTTGAGCTTATCAATGATATCAGTAAGTTAGAGCAAGATCATTCACGTTACAGTCTAATGTGTCTAGGAGAAATCTAGCCATATGAAGCTATTTTTTGCTTGGAGTAAAATACCAGCTACAGTTATAAAATCCAGGTTTTGAACCTTCTGTTGATTTCTGTCATCAGGTGACCCTACTGAAATTAGCTAGTCTGATCAGAAAGAATGCTACTGAACATCAGGCAAGGCTCACATGGTCTCAAAATACCTTTTAAAGAAGAGCTAAGTAAGCTTTATATTTTCATGCATGAGTTAATAATCAATGCTATTACATGTTGTTTTGCAATAGCATAATGATAACCTCAACCACTGAAAAAATATGAATAAAAAGAATATAATACAATTCTATTACAGAAAGGACAGAAGAAGATTATAATTGAAAATTTAAAAAAAAAAAACAAAAACGAAACCCTACTATAAGCATTTGAAAAGCTGCTAAACTGATAGGGGATAACCTTCTCAACAGTCTCCAAGGACAGAGAGATTGCAAAAGAGCTGCTTTTTTTTTTTTTTCAAAGAATGAAAAATTCCCCAGACTTACCCTAATGCCACAAATTATCTAATTAGTAGATCTCTTTTAAAACCCAGGTGGGGGAGTGGGGGGAACCAAGAGAGCTTTATATTGTTTATACAATAGCTATGGAAAGACAAGTGAAAAATCCAAAATATAGTCTTTTTACAAAAAAATATTAATGATTAGCAGCATTTACTATTGATGATACCATTGCTTGTCTGGGCAATGGAAGTTGCAATTATATGACTAATTAGTTTTATAATACTGTCTTCTCTGTCTCTTTCTCCTCATAGACCTTTTTCTCTGGAGTCAAAGAGCAGAAAATTTCGTATATAATGTTTTAGCTATTGTATATAGTGATATCAGCTAAAAAAATATAGGTTACGAGAGGTTTTTCATTGCTCCTCAGACAACAGAGATTAACTACAAGGTTCATAGGTCACACACAATATCTTCCAAATGTGTTATGGCTTTAATCCTCTCTCCCAGTGTCCCAAGGAGGAGGGTAAGAGATGTATAATGATATAGCTTGTTGCTCAGTTTATGCTTGAAAGTGTCTGACTGAATTCATAGTGTCACAGACTAGGTCAACAATAATTAACAGTATTTTCATAGAGCTCGCTCAGTACCAAATGTGAAGAAATGATCCTTGGAGCATCTGTCTTACAGAGGCGCAAAGGGCATATACTGTGGTTATGCTTTCAGTGACATGACATATGTACTGCAGACAGCAGAGACATTTTTTGTTTTGGGGAAGGCAAGGTAACAATTTACCAGGAAAGAAGATATTAACTACCATATAACAAGAAAATTATTATTTTTTTACTCCTTTGTATTTAATTAAGCTAATTTAAACCCTACGCTGTAAGGGCACTGAATATATTGTTATACTAAAAAAAAAAGTAAAAAATCAAAACTGGATTTTGCTAGTTATATAGTCTACAGAAACAAGTTAAATTAAATCTACACAAATTACAAACAGCAAATCTAAGTGAGACTTTTAGGTCTGTAAGAAGTACCATAGAAATAAAAGGCAATTAAAGGCATTGCAAACTGCTTCAAGAACAGCAGGAAACTGAATTTTACTTTTTATACAAAAATCCAGTAGCAAAGTGTCAGAATGTTTGAGTCTACTAGAAATGTTACATGGAAAGTAGATCTAGCCATGCAAAGTGGGATTCACACAGCTTAGCTGCACAGCATGGACCTGCTTACCTGCTATTTTCTGAGGTCTTTTCTCATTCAAGATAAACAAGGGTTTATGTGTACATTTGATCCTCAGCTGATGCAAAGTGGAATAGCTCTGCTAGCTTCTGTGACACTAAGATGATGTTTATAATCAAAGAATTATGACTCTATGCTTTTTACAACCTAGAATTTTAAATACTAAATATGCTACAAATGTCTTTAAAAAAGAAACTGCTTAGGTAGACCCACAGACAATCAAAATACAAGAGCAGCAAAAGTGATGTTTCAATAAGAATTTTCACAGATTTCCATATCAATAAAATATTAATTCTGTAGTTGTTTCAGTTTTATAATTGTTTTGCATGAATACTCAAGCAAATTAGTTTATTCACAGGAATTTCAAGAAAACTTTATTACATTCATCAAATACCACGCAATTTTCACAGGCTGTTTTAAACATCTAAATGTGAGCATTTTTATCAGAAAGCTGAGATATCTGCTTATATGATAAGAAAGAAAAGAAAAAAATTTCTTTGCACTGAATTAATTCAGCAGCACATCTCAGACACTGATTTTCAAACAAAGAGCTTGTAAGGCAGACATTGTCATACCAATTACTCACATAGAAAATTAAGCATTAAAAAAAAATGAAAAGCAAGAATTCTGCTTAACTTTCTCAGTTGTCTTGACTTTGTCTCCACCACACCACAGTAACTCCTGCTACTCTCCTTGCTACTACATTAACTCAGTCCTCCCTGGCAGCTCTCTGGGGCAGGAGCCATTCGCCCCTTGCACAGCTACAGCACAGGGCTCTTTCTACTTCTGGACTTTGCATTTGCACAGCAGGACCCTGAAGCCTTCTGGAAGCTAATGTAGTCAAGAAAAACACATAAAAAGCACACAAACAAACAGATACCCAAGGTCTACTTGGGAAATATTTAGTGTGATATTTTAGATTTAGCTCATCTTTCACATTTGCACTAAGGGAAGCAAACATTTCTTCCTGATTCCATATGTTTTGTCCAGCTAGCTTGAATCACTTTTTTTGGTGAATCATTTCAGTAAAACTTGAATTTGCAGCAAATCACCTTATGGACACTCTCGATTATCTCTCTGTAGATTTGGAGATTTTCTCTTACCTGGGATGGTGTATTGTTGGCAAATTGGAACCGGGAATATAGTCCGTGTTCCTTCCAGACCTCCTCACCTTTCTCCCAGAGTGAGAAAAATACTAAATTATATGCACTCCTATTTTCCCAGGCTTTTTAAAACACATTTATTCCTACTCCTCAATAGGAATAAAATTTTACAAACAAAATTCAGGATTGAAATTGTGCTATGAACGACAGAAATTAATGACAGGCATCTTTCAACCACAATTACAGATAATCTGTGCTATAATTTAGAACAACAAATATGCCAAGAAAATCATGATCTGCTCAACTGACATTGATAATCAGAAAGAGAAGGAAAGACTGGAAAATGCATTATTTTCCATAACTTATTTGCTTAGCTCCAGTGAGAAGAGAGACGTAACCATCACAGTGACCCTCTTGCAATTGTAGTTCATGGATAACAGTTGCCATCATGCAGTATGCCGGAGTAGTAAAGACTTTGCCTAAAGTTTGTGTTACACTATTAAAAGAGTAAAACTAAAAATATTTATTATAATAAGTACTATCTAGTAATATTATTATAATAAATACAACACAAAGACATCATTGGCTCAGCCACTTAAAAAAGTTCGGTTCATAATGGAAAATCATCCATGCCACAAAGTTTCCCCTTTTCTCCCTTGCTTTTATAGCAGATTTTTAATAGTGTCCTCTCAAGGATATACAAAATTTTCAGACCATATAGTTGCATGTATCTGAACTGAAGAATATTAGTTGGATATAACAGAGCAATTTGGAGTCCTGCTGCCTTTTTACTTCCCAATATCTTCTGGTAAAAAGTCTTAATTCACTGGACTTATTTACTCAGCACTTTTCAATTGCTTTGAAACAATGAAGTTTCTTTAAATTCTAGCAACATGAAAAACAAGGAGATGATCATAAACTTTGAATTACTATTGACATAAGGGAAGAAAGGCTAAATTTCATTTGCAGTAGCAAAAATTATCAAGGAATAAACAGGGGGGAAAAAAAAGGAAAAAAACAAAAGGAAAAAAAGATGATTTCCCTAAAGCAAAAAATTATTTAAGCTGCTGTTGATCTTATTATCAAAGATTAATGAACAATGATGGTCTAAGAAAGCAAAAAAGCTAAAATTAGCAATAATCAGATTCTATGGACTTTATTTCATCCTCAATTGCTAATGGATGTTGTGGGTGATGAAGGTCACTCTAACCTTATGTAAAAATATTTTACTAACTTTAGCCTAGGATTATGGTACATTTTCTGCAGTCCTTTTTGTAACTGGATTATGTCTTTTTTTTATAGTTTTAAAAACAATGCAAGGAATGGGTATTAAAGAATAGCTGTGACAAAGTGATCAGCTGTTGACGGGAGGAACAACAGATTAAAAAAAATACTATTAATACACACAAAAGACCACTGAGATCTTTCCATACAGGGACATTTCATATGCCTACTGTGAATAAAGTATTCTGGATAAAAGATGGAATTTTTCTGCACTTGAATCTCTGTGGGATTTACAGCAGGACTTGCATTTTAAAATGACAGTAGTAGAAATGCCTTCTATAAAGACAGTTTCCTCAATAACATGTTGCTGCTCATCTGCCTTTTTGCATTAATGGTCAGCTACACCTACTTTCTTTAATAGTAATTTAAAATGGAAATTACTGCCCTAATTGTTTCTGTGTTATTGTCTGCCTGAGAATGAAGGGTAAAGCAGCAGCAACTTTGGATACTATATTTTTCTCCAGTGACATTTCTGTAACTCTTTACAAATTATTATTCAGGGATATCTGATCTAATTTCTAATCTCTTCCGTTCTCCTCCAGGCTCCCTCGAATTATTTAAGTCCCAATGATAATTTCAAACTAGCTCATGATGCTATGTCATACCTCTAGCGTGAAGCAGGGACCTTTCCAAGAGTGCTGCTTCTGACAGCACTAAATTGCACAGTTCACACTCACTGCACCAACTGGTAACCGTTCTTACTGTGTTTCCTGTTATCCTTTTCTACTGCATCCCATGAGTTACTTCAAGGTAACTTAGAAACTGTCTTCAAAATGAGGCACTGAATAGTATCTTGATGTGCCTCCATGGTGGAATAGGATGTTACCATGCCTTTTTTCCACTAAGCTTCTGCTCAAAAATTGAAACATCTCCTTTAGCTTCTTCTCAAAGCAGCTCTTACAAAGCATAAAGACTGTATATACTTTGACAGCACCAGCAATGGGTGAAATTACATTAAGGGAGAGAAACTTAGGTGAAGACTAAAATTTAGGCTGCAATTCTATTTTTCTATTGTAGTGTACCCTGTTTCACAAACTCTATATTCCAGTGTTTGGTCTTCCAGTATACGCTAAAGAAAAGTAAAATGGATATGGCTTACTTTTCTTTTTCCTTTTTGGAAAAACACAATTACCCATGCAAAATTCAACAAAATAAATAATATGAATTGAAGACAGGGTAATGGAAGTTCTGCTTCATTATATTTGTGACAAAGCATTACTATAAAAATGAGGAAAAGTAAATTACATTTTAAAAAAACAGAGAATGAAGACACCAGTGATTTTAATCAATTTTTCAACTTTTCATGTCACTTTTAGACAATTCAAACTGTCAAGAATATCCCAATAAAGAAAACCTAAAATGGCAAATTACCTTCTAAGATGAAATCTTATTACTAAGAAACCATCATCACAAAATATTGCCGTTGTATTAAAAATTAATTAAGAAATGATTCCTTTGTTGCAAGAGTAATGCATGGTCAAAATCCACAATAAAATATAGGTTTAATTTATTACAGTTGAAATTAAAGATTTAGATTATATGATGGAATAAATAATGCTGGTGAATTCTTAACTGTATAAATTATCTGTTTAATTCTACATTGAAAGAGCTAAGAGGAATCAAAATCTTCAATATTAATCCAATTAAAAGCTTTTTATAAAATGATTAGCTGACCACATGTCCTGGTTTCAGCTGGGACAGAGTTAAGTGTCTTCCTAGCAGCTGGTACAGTGCTGTGTTTTAAGTTCAGTATGAGAAGAATGTTGATAACACTCTGGTGTTTTCAGTTACTGCTGGGTGGTGTTTAGACTAAGTCAAGGATTTTTCAGCTTCTCATGCCCAGCCAACAAGAAGGCTGGAGGGGCAC
>JANZLQ010000031.1:19480290-19490556 GCA_026212715.1 Elanus axillaris | reverse complement strand
CTTAGTCTAAACACCACCCAGCAGCAACTGAAAACATCAGAGTGTTATCAACATTCTTCTCATACTGAACTCAAAACCCAGCACTGTACCAGCCACTAGGAAGACAATTAACTCTATCCCAGCTGAAACCAGGACACAAGTTCAGAGACCTGACTTTATTTAAAAATCATGGTTTGTAAACACAGCATTAAATCCATGGATACAAATCAGTTTGGAGGAATTTGATTTGACACCCTACAGCTGGGACGATGATGTAAGTGGTGAACATATACTGTATTGAATTGCAAACACCATTTGTCTTTTTTTGAAACATACAGCCATGTACAAATGTAATGAAGCCTACCAGGCCAGGTCTACTGAGATTTTAAAGAGCATGGTACTTGCTATTACACTAATTTATACAAGCCTCAAACTGAACTTCAGAGGAAGCTCTGGCTCAGAGGTAGCTCAGCAGACTGTTTTTCCTTATCAAAAGCTTTTAGTTAACAATGGTGATTTGAAAATATCTAACTCATGGTATGAAAGGAAATCTAACCCTTCTTTCAGAAGGAGCATATTCCGTTAGAGTGTGTAAGACTGTTTATTTTGAAAGAAATTAGCTTTTCTCTAATTTTCTGAGATCAAGTAAGCAAAACCTCTGGCTAACATTCCTTCTTTTCCTCAAGACTAATTCTTATGAAAATGATATTATAGATACACAACTTAGTGACTAGAAAGCTAAATATACTTTCTAGTATGATTGTTTTTAAGGTTTGTTGCAACTGCTGCTGACACTAGATGAAAGAAAATTGCCTGCATGCATCATAGCGTACCCCAGTTCATCTCATAATCACCTTCAAGCAAGCGACTGAACATTTAATCCTAATAAACCGCTAGAGAGTGTGCTGGTAAAATCTTTTGGCTTCATTGCTCACAAGTGTTCTCTTGGCAATAAAGCTATTTCCAGTTATCCTGCTGTGAAATGCACTGATATTAAATCTTTCACATGAAAATCAGAGAAAAACAAAAAGAATGGTGATTATTTTTCTTTGATATTATTAAAGTTTTGAGTTGGTTATGACTTTTCCTTCTTCCTAGTTATCACTTACTGTAGTTACAAAAACTTTCTGATTTACAAACAAATTAAAACACTTAGCTACTTACTTTGTCACAGTCCTGAATGACCACCAGCACACCTTTGTCTCTCCTCTAGTGAAAAGGTAATGATAATACTTGCTTATTTCACAGAGCTTTTCCATTTATAAACCCCCCCAAAACATAGATGCCTGCCTTTTCTGTTCTTTGCTGATTATTTGTATCTCCTTTTTGCTGAGTAAAGTCCAGTTCAGATGTTCAAATCTAGCCAGTAATATGGCCATATGGGATGCAGGAGAAGCAAGATTTCCAGGAGGTGTAAAACCCGGGCCATTTAAAGCCTTTTAGATCATGATGAATGGGCTCTACTGGGAAACTCATGACCAACAGGTACTGCATATTTGGAATGCTGATTTCAGGTGCAAGGTACACTGAGTAGTGTATCTCCTACCAGCTTTCACTTTCAGAGGAACAACTTCATTTCACATTATTCTAGTCCAGAGGTAATGGAAAGACTTGGCCAGTGGCTTAGCCTGAATCTAAAAGAAAAGGTTTTAGCATTCCTAGACAGATACTGATACTAGAAGATCACAAGTCTCTGCTATGATAGCATCTATTAATTAATAGAAGTGGATTTAAAATTACTGTGGAACCACCTACAGCTGACAGATTTTCAGATGAAGAGCAGTACCCACAAGTATTCATAATGACCCTCTAAGAATCACAGAAACCTGCAATCTGAAGGGACCTCTGGAAGTTACTACTCTGATCCCCTGCTCTGTGGAGGATGGTCTAAAGAAGGTTGCCCAGGGCTGTGTCCAATATAATTTTTTATATCTCCATGGACAGAGAACCCATAACCTCCCTAAGCAACCTGTTCCAATGTTGATGACACCTCAGGTAAAAAAAAAATAAATTATTACATTGAATTGTAATTTCCTATATTGCTACTTGAGTTTGTTTTATCCCTGTGCATCTCTCTCCAGCTCTGTCATCTCTGCACCCTCCCCACATTAGTAAGGTGGAGAGAGCACTATGGCCTCCCTTGAGTCTTGTCTTCCAGAGGCTGACCAAAGCCAGCTCTCTCAGGTTCTCCTCACACCTCCTGTGCTCCAGCCCCCTGACCACACTGGTGGCTCGCCTGTCATGGCCCCTCTGTTTTTTAACATATTGAGGGCTTCCCCAATTTTGAGCCACAGGCTTGCTAGGAATGCACTGTGTCCCATCATCCAGGTCATTAGGAATGAGTGGTACCTCCCTGTTAACCAGCCACTTAGTTGGACTTTGTGCCTCTAAGCCTGACAATCTACCCAGTTTTCTGCCCAGCTTGTCATTCACTGCTCCAGTACACACCTCACTGCTTTTGCTAGAAGGTGGGAGATGACAGAAGGAAAGAAAGAAACCAGGGCCTGTAAAATGGCTGTGGATTAACAAATGCTGTCATTTTAAACAAACATTCAGAGGTTCAGAAATTAATCTGAACTTTGGTTTAGTAGCAGAATGGAAAAGCAAAAATATCTCTTGATAGTTCTGTTATTTTCTGATTAATTTGGGAGGGAAATACAGAAAATGTCTCATTTGTTTTTCTATTATTTCTACATCTGCAATATGATGCAGAGTCTCAGAAATCCATACAAAGATGTGTGCTAATCCTGATGTTTTATTAATCAGGATAGCAGAAATCCAAGGCACACAGAATCCTATGAAAAAGTTAACATTAAACCAGCACACCTTCAGAAAGAAAAACTTTGGGGTTTATTTTGATGTTCCAGATAAAGAGTTGTAAGTGGTCTGAAAAAAGCTGCTTGGATGTAAGTATATTATGACATGTCTACTTTAAGCTAGGAAGTGAAAACCCATTGAAATTTATCATTCTTTTCAAACTTTCAGTTTTAGTTATTTTACGTCCCAGGCTTCCAGTGTTCTGAAATCTGCATCATTTTAATCACTTGTCAAAACTTCTCCTGAAACTTTTGAAAAATAGTAAGATGCTGTAAGAGTGTGGCACTTCAGAAACTATGCAACTATCTTGTACAATCTGACAATTTTCTAGCTCAAGCTTTCTGCTGAACACGCAGATATAACAGACACTTCAGGAGAGTATCTCTTACCAAAAAAACCTTGATTTGCCACAAATAGTAAATTTTGCTGAATAATTTCACTTTGATTCTATTCTCAGCTGCTGCACTGTAAGTCAGAAGCAACCCCCCTAAAATTCCTGTCTTTCAGCAGTGAGAAGAAAATTAGGTCAAACAGTAACTGGAGATTTTGAAAACACA
The DNA here is from genome assembly GCA_026212715.1 of Elanus axillaris. NCBI lineage: Eukaryota > Metazoa > Chordata > Aves > Accipitriformes > Accipitridae > Elanus > Elanus axillaris. The sequence goes on along the minus strand of JANZLQ010000031.1, from coordinate 19,487,203 downwards.
GAATAAATTGCTGAAGTTAAAAAAAATAAATAAATAAACAATAACAAAAAAACCACAACACATACTACAGACAATGGAAGTTCTGCCATTGTAAAATCTGGACTTGGCCTTGTAAGAAAAAAATAATTTGAGCAGAACCTTGTAAAAAGTAGCAATGGTGTTTTCTTACTTTTCACATAATTGCTGATATGTTTTGGTTGTTCTTTTTCAAGAATGTTTGCAGAACAAAGACCATTATCAATACTAGAAAAAAAATGCATCTTCTCACACAGATTTTCCTTCCAGAAATGCCCCTGTATATAATTAGAAGGGGAAAATGAGGGAAGATAGGTCTACAGTAGAAAAGAGGATGCACATGTTTGGAAAAGGGACATTATCCCTACCGTCAGGGGAATCTAGGACATGTCAAAATCTAGAGCCTTTTGCTAAAAAAAAGCAGTGTCCACTTGCAAGGTGGAAGTAGAATAAAGTGACCTAATCTACAGAGCCACTATTCAAAATGGCATGTAAGCTACAGTCAGAGACTAAGTATGAGAGCTGACCTGAATTTCAAAAAGTATTGTCAAATTGACTTCAGCAATACAAATACAGTGATGGATTAATTTCCCAAATTGTTATTTCTTTTTGGAGTATCCTTTAGTAAGAAATGGAACTTAATAGCATGCGATGTAGAACAACTGACTGTGTTTTACAGACGTACATAAACCCGATCCATCTGAGACTCCAACCGCAGTAGATGAGGTGAAAATTAAGTTAGTCTGTTTCACAGTATCTCTGCCTTATAAGACATAATGCTGTTATGTTAGTACTATGTTAGCTTTATGTATTTCCTTCAGTAGAGTTATATCAGGAGCGAAGCAGCGCAGTAGGATGCAGAGCCACTCTCTCAGGGTGTAGTTAGGCACTACGGCTGAGCTGATCTAGTGTCTTTTCACAGCCAGAACAGCAGGGCCTTATTCATCTCTTCCATCCTTCTGTCCTTCCCCACCCCTGACCGAATGCTCTCACCACCTCACTTGCATCAGCTGTAGTGTATGTCTAACACTGCAATAAAGTGGCTAAGCTGGAACAAAAAAGCTAGTAGTATACTTCCAGGCAAACAAATTGAATCAAATCAGCTCTTGATGAAAAGCAGATGCATGCCACTGTGGGCACAAGGAGGAGGAGGAGGAGGGTGACTCAGGGGACAGGGATGAAATGAGACCACCACTTTGAGCCACTGTGAGCTCAGGACTTCCAGCTGAAATTGCACCTCTGAATCAGAAACACCTAGTGTGTTTTTCTGACTCCTAGAAGCTGAGCAGAAGGTGTGTGGTACTAATAGCTTGCTATAAAGGCCAGCTCTGTAAAAGCCTGCTATGGGCATACTCTCACTCATATACTTGTTCCATTAAGAGTGATTTAGGTAATGATTTCTGTAACCAATTATCCATAACACTGTATATTTGATATGTACTTACAAGATATTGTTAAAAATCTGCTATCTTATGAAGTAAATACTAAACTCACAGATTTATTGGATTTTTAAGTAGAATGAGTGTCAGAGCTGCTTAAAAAGATCCTTCTGAAAGTGAATCTGTTGAAGGATTTTACTAACTCCAAGGGCCAAAGATCACACAAATTGCATTTCCTAATGCCAGGATCCTTTTTAAAATATCTGCCCTCCTACTCAGCTCCAGTCACATCTCATTTATAGAATATTTAAGAAAAACAAGGTCCAGGAATATTCTGCAATGATAACTGTGCTTCAACAGGAAATACCTCTCAAGATGACAATTTGCACATGAAAAGCATTTTAAAAAGCATTAGTAGCCATAGAAGGGCTTTCTTCCTCATGACTAATAAAAGGAATGACCACCATAAACATAAAAGATTTGTGATATTCTGTGGAATTACAGTGTCAATTTCCTCTTTCTCCCTTACAGAAATACAAATATTATCTTGGTACAATGGTACTCAGAGTAATCCATAAGACAATAAAAAGAAAAACAATGTATCTTACCTTTCACATGCTCCTTTTTCTTTCTTTCTTTCTTTTTTTTTTTTTTTTTTATTTCTTAATTCCAGGGAAAGAACAATAACGTGTTAGGTACAAAAATAAGGTAGGGATAATGGAGGCAGAAGGAAGAGGGAGCAAGAGAAAGAAACAAGAAAATACTGAAAACACTGTCTGCAATTAATAAGGCAAGGGATGTACTGGTTATGAAATGATCCACAAAAAGTTATAGTCATGAACTACATGATGCATGAACTTGTATCTTGGGAGAGCTCCAAGCAGCTAGTTTCAGTTTCACTCTTTAACAGACAATAATCTGCCCAGCGCTGCAGCCATTGCTAAACAAGACATTGCCAACTAGATAAACACACAGCAGGAAATAATTCAGCAATGGATGTTACTACAAATAAATTCCACAAATTGGTTTCTCTGATAATTGTGACTGCTATTATTGACTTTTTCTGAGAATGTTTATGCCAAGGATCTTTGTTAGCAGTAACTATTACTCTTTATTAAATGTGCTAAGGAGTTCTCAAAAACTCAAGATAATGGACATTCCAATCCTAAAATGTCTCCAGACTAAAAGGCTGTCCTCAACAGAAACAAAAAGACAATTCTGAGGGGTTGTATGTTAGTCGTGACATATATTTTATCCTCATTTTCCTTCAGTCCTTCCCAGCAAGCAAAGTGAGAAACATGTAAGTAGAACTGAACAGGTAGTCCCTGGAAAACCAGATCTGATGCTTTTATACATCAAGAAGAAGCAACAGACAGAAAAAGGGATCAATAGAAAATAAACAAATAAAGAAAATTTACTGAGTCTGGCATCACAGATAATCTGGAGAAATGTACTTAATCCTTCTCTCCCCACTCCCTTTTGTACATGGAAAGAACCAGGATAGAAAGTAAAGCCTATTACCGTGTTACTTTGATATACATTTTACTCTCAACCCTGAAACATACCTGAAGTCTACAAAAATGTTCAGATATTGTTTTTCAACTTTTAGTGGTTATTGGGGCCTCCCAATAATTCTATCTCAGCATCTCAGTGAATTTAACTCTGTTTGCCCCAGCCTCCATGAATTAGAGATGTTGTTTAGTAAGGATGCTCTTGCTCACTAAAGCACCCACAGTCCTCCCAATCTACACAGGCCCACATGTTTGTAGGAGAAGACACAGGCTCTTACTGGGGAGTAGCAAGAGCATCGGCTGTTGAAACAGCTGTATACCTTTCTTCTAAGACAGTGGAAAAGAAGTTTTAAAGACAGCTGTCAAAAAGACAAACCAAACTAAGCCAGATGAGATTTTATCTTTCTTTTCTAACAATTCCTTCTTATAAGAGCAGAACTTCCAGCTAGTTCCTTCAGGAGGAATTCCATTTGTAATACTGTTGTTAAGTATTCACTGTATGGAAAAAATAGATTTATTCCAATCCTATTAAGCTAATTTATTTTAAACTAACAGACTGCTAGATGGGACTCTCTCAGATGATCTTATTCACCTTTGTATTTCATCCAAAATATATGCAGTGATTCTGTTTCCCCAAAAAGCTTTTTAATAGAAATGAGAAGAATTAGAGCTTTAGCTTTGCATTCCCTAGTTTAAGAAAAAGGCTCCCATATGTAGAAATAAGAAAATACTAAGAGCTATATAAAAAAATAAATGCTTGTTTATTTGATATATCTATTAAAATATGACAGCAATGGAAAAAAATAACTTCAAAAACTTTATGGGGAACAATTTATTTTTTTGGAACTTGTACAGAGAGGGGTTTGGGGGACAAAAAGTTTGTGATAAGTAAGTAGTATGTAAAGACCACAGAAGAGGAAAAAAGATCTACTTGTAACTAATCAAAAATTGGAGGGGTAAGATTGTCAACAGGGTAAGATTCTTAAACCTGTGCACTTTGTGCCTAATTCAATTTTGGACTTCAGTTCTGAAGCCTTCACTCATGCTGGGCACAAAGATGCCTAAACCTTAAAAGTGATTTAGAAATGGATTAAATTAATTTTATATTACATGAAACATTAGAAACTGAGCAGTCCTGGCAGCAGGATATGAAATCAGTGATTCTTCCCTTCTTGGTCAAATCCTTATCTAAGGAAGTTTGAGTTATTTTCCAAAGGTTGATGCTTCAACTTCAGAGGGAAAGTAAGCACTACCCAGTGGAGATGCAGGTTCCTGAAAGATGAAGTCTTTGCCCCTTCCAGATGGAAGAGCAATTGACTCTCTTTTGGCTTCTGTATGTAACACAGACACAACTCCTCCAATCCTGAGGGAAGGGCAATACTAGTAACACAGCCTGTTCCTCACCTTTTTTAATGTGCTAGCTCTAGAAGGCTACACAGTGAGGGACTACCCAAACTAGTGAATACAGAAATAGTGGTGTCAGCACAGCAGTGCAATACACATACATCTGAATGGCCTGAACCTCAGTCAGCTTGCAGTGTAACTATATTTAGACAGCAGCTACACCCCAGCCATGGTCAGTGCTGTACTTCTGCTTTCAATATAGCAGGTGTCCTAATCCAGTTTTGCATCGTTGATCTCCCATTATGAACTTCATTAGTTCTCTCAGTGCCTAGCAGGGGAAAAATCCCCAACCCCATGCTGGGGCCAGGTATCTGAGCCTTTGCTTGGGTCACCCTGCAGTCATGGGAACATGGCTCATGTCGACCAAGCCACCCCCCATCTCGTCTAGAAAGTGCTTTGCAATAGCTGTCAGGGGGATGCTTTGTGAAGAGCTCAACAGGAGCATTTCAGAGTGCTATGATTCTAGATAAAATTATCGGAGGCTCAAGAACTTTCCTAAAAGACCACAACTCAGGAGTGCCAGAGATCATTCTTGTTTAGCACCTCACTGAAGAGCAGGATTTCCCTGAACTTCCATCATTCAGTGTTACTCTCATACATAAAACACTTTTGCAAGTGAAGGAAATGGGAGCAAAAGAAGTTACCATACCAGCTGATTAAAGAACTTTACAGGAGTCAGACATAATTGTTATTAACATCTACATCAGCTTGTTTGAGACTAGTTCAAATATGTCTGCTTGAGGTGCAACCATATATTTGGATTACTGAACAAGGACAAAGAAATTTGATATTAAAGTCAAACAATTTTTTTCTATTTCTTCTAGACCTTTGATGCAACTAGATATTCAGAGCTTTCAAATGTGAGAATTTAGCAGGTGTAAATGGGACAGATAGGTGTTCAACTTGTTGGAAAATTGGGTTACTACAGTTTAGGTCAAAATCAGAAATGTGGATGACACTGCAGAGTCAGGATTCTCTCTTTAGGACCTTCTCTTTTTCTGCATACAGAAAATTCATCAAGTTAACTTAGACCCTTCAGTTGTCCTACAGCATGGTCAGAGCAGATGTAAATGTAGCAGTGACATTTTAGCCACTGCCTGACTTGGTGATTCTTAGCTGAAGAAAAAAGTTCTTGCCTCACCTCAGAGTAGTTATTTATCTGATACAGTCAAGAGAGGTCACTTGAGAGTAACTCATAGCAGAAACATTTTCATCCTTCCTGTCACTCTTCTGCAATGTGTTTTTCCTTGCACACACATACCTTAGAACATATCACACATACAGGAGGGAAAAAGGAACAGTAACAGTTGATATTGTCAGTAATGAATGCAAAGTACAACTTAAGGACATGGTGAGGAATAATAAGGTTTCTCTTCAGTATCACACTTACCAATATGCTGAAATGCAGTTCTGAGTGCTGACACTTTCATCAATCTTGGCTCAGTTCCTAAAAGGTAAAGTCATCAGTCATGATAAAGCAGCTCTGTTACCATCCGTTTAGCTTCTAACTCCTACAAACAAAATGGAATGAGTTACACTGACAAGGAAGTGTCAGTATATCACTATTATGCAACATTTGCTGGCTATAAAACAAAACTGTAGGCAATCATATGTTTTAGAAATCAATTTTCCTTATGTTACATTTTATGTAATAAACAACGTATATATCATAAGTACCACCTAACACATTGGTAACTGCTTCTCTGTGGGGAATCTGTTTTCCATTTTATTTGTACATTAGTAGCAAACTGACAGTCCCTCAAGGGTATTCTACCCTCTCTTTCAGAGTGAAGAACATATTCCTTAGTGATATTTAAATAATACAGTAGAGCAGTGAAAAGCTTAAATAATACACACATATACACACACACACACACACATATATATGAGAAAACAAGAAATATTTGTAATAAAGGATCTTTGGTACCTTTTAAGGAAAGGTCAGAAAGATAGCCCCAAAATAGAAGGTGCCACATTTCTCAGTAAGTGTATTCCCTGGTTATGGACATAGAACTGATTCTCAATTTTCTTAACAGCCTGTATATTTGTAACTGGTACTGCTAAGAATTTTGTCTCTTTCTCAGTGCTACAAAACTACAACCTGGGACAGTCACCAGCACATTGGGGAATACCTTGGATTTCTCCAGGAAGATTCCAGGGGGGAAAGAAAAGACACAGAGATAAGATTTTATGACCTGCATTTTACTGATCATACATAAGTTTTCACTGACACTTGGGATTTACAGTCCTTATGATGTGCCCATCTCTTCCTGTGCACTTTCAAAGAAAAGACATTAGACTTATTTTATTATGGTACAGTTGGAAGAGAACGGCTTTGAAACTGTGAGTCAAACCATGCATGATGTAAAAGTCATTCCCATGTGAGTGACATCTTATGTGGATATGGTGGGTTGACCATGGCTGGACGCCAGGTGCCCACCAAGTCGTTCTATCACTCCCCCTCTTCACTGAACAGGGGAGAGGAGAAAAAAATATAACAAAGGGCTTGTGGGTCAAAATAAGGACAGGAGAGATCATTCATTAATCACCGTCACGGGCAAAACAGACTCGGCTTGGGGAAATTAACTCAATTTATTACAAATC
>JANZLQ010000031.1:19448704-19464555 GCA_026212715.1 Elanus axillaris | reverse complement strand
GTGGGATTGTGTTATAAGAATTTTTACACACACTGATGAGCAAACACAAGATTAGTAGAATGGCTGAAATATACCTCAGCTTAAATGAAGTCTGTACTATAGAAAATCTACTTAGACGTGTTGTTTACTTCAGAATACACAGTCAGCTGAGGTCTCATTGTTAGATATGAATTAACACTATCAAAATTCTCTTTAATTGTGTGGTTCTGGTTGTACTGAAAAGGAGTAATGACCTTCAGCCCTGAGTTATGGCCACTGAGCATGGAGGTAGCACAAGTGCATGAAGCCCTGGGTTAAAGTTTTTTATTCTATGCAATAAGCATCACACTTCTAGCAGCCTTATGAGAGGAACTGAGAAATTTCAATTTTATTTGGCCTTTATGTTTGAGAAAAAAAAAAAAAAACAACAAAAAACCCCATGGGACTAAGTTATGAGATTTCTATATAGTTTCAATGACAGAATAAAAGGGTCATTCTCTTTCCATATGAAAGTTTCCAGGTTCACCTGGGACTTTGAATTTCTATAGGTATCATTCTTGCAAGGGTATTAAATTTGAAAGAACAAAGGTATGATAGAGGTATACTGGACAAAAAAGTTGTTCTTTAACCCAGTGTTTTTTTCCTGTGTAAGGCTATCTTGATTTGCAAGGCTTTAAAAATCCTGTCAGCAAATGGAACCTACCCAGCATGGCATATATCTGGGCTGTTTTGAAAGCCATAGTTAATGATTACAGAATTAGTCCATGTAAAGACCTACAAATACTTGTGCAAACAATTCAATAAACAACCAAAGACAAACAGCTGTGCAAAAGCTGTGACTTCTCTGTGGCTTGCTTGCAAATGATAGAGATTTGTTTATTTAATCACGTAAGTTTAGTCAGCTGAAATACCATTCAAATATCACCAAAGTCCCTCTGAAAAAACCCATACTGGAAGTCCTTACTGTGCTGATCATTTATAACCCAATGGAATTTGATGTACATTAATATGCTTACTTTAGTCACATCATTTGATTCCATTAATTTTCAATAGGACTAGCCTAATGGTTAAATCGATAAATATACGAGTAGCATTTACAAGACTGATGCTTCAGTAAGCAAGCTTTAGAAAAACTGCAAACCCATGCAATGCACCAATAAGGCTCCACCTGCCTGACTCCTGTGGGCGAGCTGTATGCTCCAGTGATTTTTCCAAGGTGGACATGATGTTAACTACATGGCAGAGAGCATGCCGGGGCCATCACACAGAGAGGAGAGCAGTGATCCACGTCTTTGCTATAGCAAAAAGAAAACAAAATAAGAAAAATGAAGTATCAAGTCTATGTGAGTGCCCATTCTCACCTGTGGCAGTGCTTGGTGCATTATTCTGTATATTATTCTAGAGCTAATGGGGTTCTCTGAATCCTATTTGCAAATCAACTTTAAGAAAGAAGAATTGCAGGAGCCTGGGTATAGCCAGATGAGTGGGACAAACCAATACAGCATTCAGAGAGCATTTTAGTAGTTGAATTTCATGCTTTTGAAGCTGTTAGATACCTGCTGCTGCATCAGCATTTTAAAATGCAAAGGGAAGGGAAATAAAGTTTTTTTTCTTCTTATGGCAAGTGGCTATTACTCTTGTTTACCTTAGTGGCAATTTCTCCATTTGCATCAGTGGGTAATTATTTGAGGAAACCTCTTTCTCATCATTCTCTCCTTTTAAAGCCAAAGCAAGGCGTTTACTTTTCAAACAGAAGACAAAACATTGTGTCATGCAGTTCGGCTGTAAAGTCTTACAGAGAAATTAATTTGTATTAGAAGTACACCATTCAAGGCAGTTTTTGTTGGAAATGAACTTTGGAAAATAGCTGTACTATAACTCAGTGGAGCTCTTTGTAAGAGATAGAAGAACTGTGTTTTGATGTTTCCACTAACTGTGGTGGAGGTAGTGGAAACATCCCAGACTCACATGTCTGCATGAGAACTAGTCCTAATGGCAGCTACTGGGAGCATTCAGGAGGAATGTCTGTCCTCTCAAAGCCTCTGGAGACTCTTTGACCTCTCATCCTGGTTAATGTCCCAGCCACTATGCCTAGTCCCTTATAATCTCTCCACACAATTTCCCCCTAACAGCAGAAGGCAATACTGAAGAATATTCCAGTAGCTAAAGCAGTTGTGTTAGATCAGCAAAAGATAAGTTGCACGAAAGGCTGACCAACTCTTCCTTCTAGGATGGTGCTTGTAGAGTGTCCTTATGCCCTCCTGGCAGACGAGGGGCAAAGGGAGCCTTTTTTCAGCTGGAAAATCTGGCCAGTACTTATTCACCTAGCAATCAGGTAACTATCTGAATGTGAAATGCCTTTAGGATTGTGGAAGTAAAAGGATAAATTCAGCTATCTTTGCAAGGAAAGGCTTACATAAGCAAATCTGTTCTCTAACTTCTTCAGTTACTAACAAACTGGAAAGACATGTCATTCTTTCTCTAAAGCAGAAGTATCCCATTTCTGTCACTTTTATTTATTTATTTATTTTTAATAATGAAAACCAGTAGAAGCAAATACTGAACATTGCCTTTTTGCTTTTGCTGGTAGAATGTCGTCATCTCTCCGTATAGTTAAACCTGCATTCTTACCAAGAATCCTTTAGTTCCTAATTAAAATCTGCCTACTTCTCATAGTGTTTAAACATCAAAGGACCTTTGGAATGGAAGTAGCAATAATTTTTCAGTTGAATTTGAGTATATATTGAGTATATACTACCTCAATTTAAACACTCTGTGCTATATTACAAGATAAATATAGTTCTCCATGATAAGAGACGTAGGTCAATCAGTAACCTGCTCACATACAAAATTTCACTCAAAAAAAAGAAGAAAAACACAAGACAGAACACTGGTCTGGGTTTTAATTTCTCTGTAAGTTGAAGAGTAAACAGAGACACACTGCTCTTCACTGCCCCTTTTGGCCTGTACTTTATGTGCAGGACCAAGTATTTTTGTGAGACATACCTAGGGATCTTGGTCAAGATTAGCACCCCTTCCTGAGATCTTTTTTCTCCCCCTTTTTACACAAGAAAGAGTGTTTTCTCTTTGCAATTGAGACTGATAGATGTTGAGGAAGAAAGTAAATGAACTCTCTCCTTTACAGAGAGTGGAAACATAAGGAGAGTGATTTACTTCATATTCAGAATGACATCTTCACAGGAAGTAGACAAACCCCACTGAGTTTCAATCCAGTGTTTTTAACATGAGACAATAAATTCCTGTTCGTGTAGATTATATAAAAGTTTACGTACAGGCAGTTATATTACACGAGTTTCTCAATGTATGTAATGTGGTACGCATTACACATATCTAAATATACACACAGAGCTCATTTTCCTACACAAAAATATGCAGTCATACACCTTCCTGTTAAAATCATGTATGATGTAGCAGCTACTTAAATTAATATTTCAAACCTTAAATATTTCAAATTCCAGATGACTTCTTTCCAAGAGTGACAGAACGGAGCAAACTGCAAAAGCTGAATTTCATTACATCAAGAAATTCCAAAGATTTAGAGTACTTCATATGTGGTACCAAAATTTTAAAATTGCAAGGTTTTACAACAGCTAGCCTGATATTCAGCTGTGCTTAAAATACAGCAATGTAATTCAGGATACTCATCTATATGAAACTGAAAGCTAAAGTGTAAATGATGTTCCCCAACATAATTTAATGGAAGGTAACCTTGCCTATTAACTCTTCTGAAAAGAAGAGATCTTTCTGCTATAGCTATGGTTTCTTCAAGGCCTTTGGTATAATGCCTGTTGCATCCCAAATTTGGAGCGATTTTGTGGATTTCCTTTGTCAGAATTAAGGTGAAATGACACTAGGGGAGTTCAAACAACAATCAACTTTTATTCAACCTAACTAACCTTGCCCAAGTGCAAGTGAACTTATCGATATGAACCTTGCAGCATGTTATTAAGCCGTTGTTTGAAAAGAGAAGGGAGGTGTAGAAAAAAGGAGCAGAAAAAGGAACAAGAAACTGTGTCAGAAGGAGAGCCCTCCCATTGAGTCACAAGGTTCAGAGCAGACCCCCTTGCTTTCTGGACTCCTTCTCAAAGAGGAGCTCAGGGGTGTCAGTCTCAGACTTGGTCAATGGTTTATGTTTAAAAGGATGAGGTGTAGGGACTGTGGAAATGAGAGGGAAGAAGAGAAGAGAGGGAAGAAAGGAGTTTCACCAGTCCGGGGTCCAGTGTTGGTTCAGCCAGTGTAGAGATCCAGTTCCTGAGGGCGCGCACTGAGAACTCTTCTGCCTTCTTTTATAGCGTGTTAGTCAGTGGTCTCGACATGCGCAGTTCACATTCCCAGGGTTCTCTGGAATCGGTCAGTGAGCTTGGGGGGGTGTGGTGGTGTTCATTCCGGAGTTGCCTCTCTTTCCCCATTGGCATGACCGCTTAAGGTAGCACAGTCCCATCCTCCATGGGCCCCCCTCCTTGGGTGCATACGCTGTGCTCCTTCTCCTGGTCACTCAAGATAAGGAATTGTGGCTTTGGAGAAGTGCGGTCGCACCCTCTGTGGGGCCCTCTCCTCCGGCCACATTGTCCTGTTTACAAAACTCCAGCGTTTTTACAGAGGCTGTTTTCTCCACCAAAGTTCTTTGACGAATGTTTGAGACATTGACTATAATTTGTCAAACCGTCACAATGCCTTGATTCAGAACAAAAAGAAACACGTATAAAACTTGGCCATAACAGTACCGTAACCATTCCTTAAGTCTAAACTTTAAAAGTAAAGAAGAACCAAAAAACCCAAAACAACAAAAAAACCAAAACCCACAAACCAAACATAAAACCCCAAACCAAAACCATATGCTGAAGGGAGCTCAAATCATTCTGCAGAGTCCTGTTCATCAAGTTTAAAGGAAAAATGAGAAATCATTCAGAGCTTAGCTACAAATTAGCATTGGAATGAGATGGTAAAATCAAGGAAAGAGTGTGCTGGACAAGACGCTAAGGTCTTTAAAAAAGACTTAAGGCTTTCCTAAAAGACTGAAATTGAAAGGTCATGCTTATGACTTGTGAATCCTCTGGGTCTGTTTTTATCTCACATCATCTGCATTATCTTCAGTATTTCAAAGCATTGCTTACTGTGCTATAAGGTAATGTTTAAAATCTCATGTTTCAGATGTTCAGTTAGTTGATTATACTCTTTTCCTTCTGGTTGATCAGAAAGAGTTTCAGTTAAACAACAAAAAAAAAAAACCCACCTAAACCCTTGCCATTACAACAAGAGACTTTGGATGCCAGCTGGGTATGAAATACCTGTATGGCAGGTCAGTGCATTTAGTCTTCATTGATCATGAGATTTGGACCCAAGAGGAATCTCAATTTGTGATGTGATGGTACAAATTTGAAAGGTGGAGTAGAATGAGGGAAAGTAAGAGGATAAAAAGGAAGATACTTCCATTATCAGTCATACTAATAACCTCTTGCTGTTGCCAGATCTGACATCTAGTGCCATCTCAGCCTCAAAGTTGGAAATGCATTAAACTGAAAAGAGTCACTTGGCTTGCACGAGCATAGTTTAAAGGGCTATGGTATACATGATGTCAGATTAAATGATTGAAAGGTCCCTTAAGCCCTCTTAGGTCTTACATACAATTTGGGTATTGTAATAAATGTAACTGGAAAAAAAAAATCAAGGTCCAGTGTTTATTTAAACATCTTAAACACTTCAGGTTTGTGACTGACATGCTTGCAACTGCCACTGATGTTAAAAACTCAAATAATATATTTCATTACATCTTTAAATTACACTCACAGATAAACCACATTTATAAAACTGATGAGTTAAATTATCAATTAATAGATTACCATCATATGAAAACTATAGAATTTGGATGTTAAATGTACTATAGCAGAAGGCTGTCATGGCACTAATGAGGGGTAACTGATTGAAACCATTTTGTAGGTTTTGGTTAACAGTTTTCCTTTCATACCTGTTTCAGGACTAGACATCATGGATATACTGACCAGTCCTTTGCCCAAACTCTGCAGCTCTCTGCATTGTGTAGTAAGTGTTAGAGATAACATTTAAAGATTCATTCATTAAGCTTTCTTCCTCCAAGGGATATAGGCAATTTTTGTAACCTCCCAGGAGAGTTTGGTGATGATAGTTTTTCAGTCTGTGATAAGGTAGGGTTAAATTGTTTTCCTCGCTGCTGCTTGAAGTGCACAGTAATAGCTAAAGTGTTATATGACTCAGACTAGGAAGCAGGGCCACAGACATATCCATCATTTTTAAACCAAAGGCTGAGAGACAGAGGAATCAGATGTGTATTTTCCAGGGGATGCAGGAAAGAAGTCATGCTCAAAGTTTTTGTCTTCTAATTTTGCAGTGAAATTGCCTATAAAGTTCCACCCATAGTCTGTAAGTATGGACACTTAAAATTGCATGTGATTTAATTTGAAATGGGATGCAATTCATACCAGCAGATCTGATTGTCAACAACTAGTGAAATGAGCTCTACATATTAATATGTGGCAGGGGGGAGAGGGGGGTGCAGGCAAGCAGGCAAGGAACGGCATAAGAATTTACACTGTGACAAACAGACAATAGGACTTGGTGTTCACAGTTTGGTAAACCATCCAGAGAGATGCACAGCACAGGACAGTTTACCTATGACACCGCTTGCATTGGCTGTTCTACACAGAATGGAGGGATTTTTTTTAAAGCAAAAAAGCACGTTTCAATTGGATTTAAGAATAAGAGTGAATGTCAGTTACTGATTAAAAAGAAATATGTAAAATAATATAAACTCCAAAGCCATTTCTCAAAGTTTTGTTATTACCTTTGTTATCACAAACAGTTGTAGAGTCTAGGCAAAGCACCAGCCTTAAATGGCAACATGTAGTAGTAATTTTCACATTGGAAAATGGGAAATCTATCTATTTGCCTTTCTATGAGTTTCCATTCTTCCTGTGAACGTGGGGGAAATCAATCAAGTCCATAAAGCTCCCCATGTTCTTTTCAAAATGAAGACGTGAAGATAGGATGTCAGCAGATGTACAAAATGGAACACTTTGTAAGAAGAAAACTAATAAAATTTAAGAAGTATAAACATACTTTTCATTTCATAGATTTGGAAAAAAATTGAACATTTTAGCACCAAGTAGGGAGATAAGATCAGTTTAGTAAATTACTTTTCTCTTTTTGTAGCAAAAGGAGCATAAACCCTGCTGAGAGAGTTTGAGAGCTGATGTGATGGATCACAGTGCAGTAGCTTTATTATGATTGTATTATGCAAATGTTTTTACGCAGTCTTTTAAAATGTGTATGACAAACACATTTTTGATGATTCACTGTACATGAAGACAGATTCTTGACTTCATGCAACCCCAGTGACTTCTGCAAAGACGTGTGCATCTATTAAGTAAATAAATAGATCCATTAAAAAAAAATATTATTATTTGTAAAAATGTAAGAAAAGGCTATCCAACAAAACAACAGTAGGTATTCTTAAATACTAATGGCAGAGTTCATACTACCACTCCTCATTATTATGTCTGCATAAATAAATACAAATCCAGTAGTATATAAAGCAGAAATAGGATCAGCCTCATACAAATCTCCAGAGTTATCTTCATGTAGCATTAAAAAGTGGCTCAGCACAGTCTCATGATCAGCAAAGACCTTTTGAAAAATGAAACAGGTAACCTAGGCCAGAACCCATTTTTCTCCCCTAGACCTGAGTATCCAATATTGGGAAAAGAGTAGTTAAACACGTTAGCATGTTCAGGGAGACCTTACTGTGAAATAAAGTTATATCAGTCCTGATTTGTATTATTAATTTTTCTTCTCCATCAACTAAGTTTGAGTATATCATATGTAGTCTCAAAACTCAGAGCACCTTAAACTTATTAGAGACACAAATCTGGAAGATGAAGCTACAATCTCCTTGGTTAAAGTCAAGGAAGAACTCTGTGCTTGCCTACTGAACATAGCTGACCAAAAGTTCCTCAAAATTTGAGGAGGTGTTAAAGATTAAAGTGCCAAAATTGAACGAAATATACTAAAGGAAACATATGGAAGGGAAAACACTAAAGCATCTACAGAGTCGTCCAAGGAACTGGATGGAACAGAGGACTCAGCATTAATGCAATGACCTTGAGAGTGCTGAGGGTAGTGATGGACAGTGGCTCTTGCAAGGACCTACACAAACACAAGGATCAGATTTTTCACTTGGTCCCTGAACCCAAGCTATACCATCCCTTCAGCCCTTTCAATTATGAAGGGGAATACTATCTATGCTTCTTAGGTCCAACTCAGAAGTGACATTTCTCAATTCCCAGACATTTAAGAATCCATATCTGAACTGGGAGGGTGTAAAGAACATCATCATTAGTTAACATCCTTTAAAATTAGAAGTGCTGGCTAATATTAAAAGAACTGAATTTAGTGATACCCATTCGAACTTCCGAGTGTGGCGGGGGAATTAAAAGAGAGACCTCATTTTCTCCAAATACCTGCACTTATTCACAGTAGAGCTGGTAATGAATTTTCTGTCACTATCAACCTGTAATAGATTTAAGCAGCTGAAAGGCTCCATATTCCATTACCAAGTCTTCCAGTCTCTTCTCAAAAGCAATCTGCCACATACTAAATTGAAAGTACTGTCTGATTTGCTGAGACATCAAAACTTCACAATTCCAAAGAGTTTGTAGAGTGACAGCTGTGATGAGCTGTTTGCTGCAGTGATACATTGCTGTAGAGAGGAGAGCAAGAAACAGGGAAAACAAGACAAAAAGAAGGTCACCAAGCCAGGAGCTAAAGGAATATTTAGAATAAGAGAGACTTGCTTTTAAACTTCAGTTTACTGCCACCAGCTGTGACAGCAAATATTTAACAAGACATACTCATGATGCAACTGGTGAGTCCTTCTATGCCCAAGCAGTATATGCATAGGAACGTGTTGCCCTAAGCTGTTACATATAATTTTGGGTGAAGACTAAGTTTTCTGACCATTTGCTGAAGGAAACAAATGTATCTAAATTGCTGAATCTGAGGTATGCATTCAAAAATCTCTACTTTTGTTTTCATAATCAGAGGTGGACACTTTAGAAAGTGAACATGTAAATAAATATAAAACTGATGCATCTACTTGCATTTCTAAGACATGTAATTGAAGTAGAAAAACACTAGACAGGATGCACAATAGTACTAGACAGGATGGATTCTTAGTAGCAGAAAATGATCATCATGGGTCCTGGCAGTGGCAACATATTCAAACCCAGAATGGTGTTTGTTTAAGTCTGAGCCACTTAGCCACATCCTACCATTAATTTTCTTCTGCTCTTCTTTGAAACCATGCCAAGTATCTGCAAGAGCTCACTAGACTATTTCTCTTTAACAGGATTGCCAATTCTAGCCCTTTCTTTGCAATCAGTCTTGTTGTATGGTGCCATTACTTCGGTGAGAGGTGTGTGTTGGGGCGGGGGGGGAGGCTTGCCTTTTCCTCTTGAACAGACCACCTTTTTCCTTCCTCAAAGTGGCCTGTAGCCATTTATGTACCCATTTCATAGATCAAATAGGTCTTTCAGACCCAGTGGATGTCCTCTAACATTCTCTTGCCAGACTGTGACTATTTAAAAATCAAGTACTGAAGAGGCAGAGAGATTATGCAATTTATACAAGGTGACACACAGTGAAACTGTGCCACAGAGCGCGCTCAGGTCTTATGCATTTCACCCTCAAGTGGTGTGTGTTCACACAGAGTTTCTAGATCTTACATAAAATGTAATTAAGCACATCCCACACCGAGAATGAGCTTTCCTTAAACTAAATCAGGAATTTCCAGCTTCTTACTCTGGCTAAGTCCTACCCTGGACACAGAACAGTAAAACAATCCTTGAAGGGGATTTGAGGGCCAGCTGATCACACTGGGTGAAACAAAGATTGGTGGTTCAGTCAAAAGACATTTGGTGGTGTGGGATTTGTTTTGTTTTGGGGGGTTTTATTTGTTTGTTTTTGTTGTTGCTGTTTTTTTCCACTCAATCTGAATTAACGGAAGTCATGGAATTAGTTTTATTATTTTAGGTGATGTTATCACAGAAATACAGCAAAAAAACCTCCATACAAACAAAATCAGAGAAGGCTATTTAAGACATAAGAGGAAAACATATTCAAAATGTGAGAGGCTTGATGAGCTAGTGAAGAAGCAAACTGAGCAAAGTGGGTACTCTATGGAAGGCAAGAGTAGTCAGAGTATGACTATTTAGTGAGATGTGTAAAAAAGTAAGGAATGAGCTTCTGGGCATTAGAGGAAACATTTTGTACAGGTGCTTTAAAATCCCTAGGGACAAGATCAGGATTAGTTACACATCTTCTGCATATTTGTATATTGTCCTGGGTTGAGCTGGGGTAGAGTTCATTTTCACAGGAACCTGGGAGGGGCCACAGCCAGGACAACTGACCTGAACTAGCCAAGGAGCTATTCCATACCATGTGCCATCATGCCCGGTATATATATGGGGAGCAGGCTGGGGAGGGTCTCTGGGCTTTTGGTGGGGGAAGTAGCGGAGTGCCGGGTTCCAGGTGGTGAGTAGTTGCACTGTGCATCACTTTTGTATATTCTTTCATTTTTATCATTATTGTTCTAACTTCTCTTTTTGTATTGCCCCAGTTAATTGTCCTTATCTCAGCCCTCGAGGTTCCTTTTTTTTCCCTTTTCTCTTTCTGATTCTCCTCCCCATCCTACCTGAGGGGGGCGAGGAGAGTGAGTGAGCAGCTGCGTGGGCCTTTGTTACTGGCTGGGCTGAAACCACGACATATTTATACCCTAGTTTCCTCCTTTTTTTGCTTTTCCCAGTCCTTCCTTCCTTTAGTCAGGAACTTGGGTTTCTACCCTTCTTCAGCAAAATAAGGAACCTTAAAAATGTAGTACATTGTGTTTGTATTCAGTATACAGACATATATGTCTGGAAGAACGAGAGTAGGAATCACTGTGATACTTAACTGGAAGAGACTTGCATGAAAGGACAACATTTATCCCTACAATGACTTTGATTTTAATAACATATGGCTAAACTTCAGTTTTGCAACCTACGAATTTCTGCAAATTTCTGCAATATTCTTTACATCCAAGAATAAGTCTGCTGTCCCAGCGAGGTGGTGTGACAGTAACTGTGGCATCTGGAATTGCTCTCCTCAGAGAGTGAGCTGCTTAGCATTTTCCAGGACCCAAGCCAGTTGCCCCTGATGGATCTTGGACTCCCCACCATTCACTAATTTCTCATTCATGACCAATGAATCCATGATCCTTGCTGTCTTTGCTGTGTTTGGGACCACAGTGTCAGTAAGGAAAAAAAAGGAGGCATTCCTGTCTGCATAAAGAGTACTATACTCTATATCAGTTTTGTGTAGAGCTTTATAAATGAGTACCTCTCTCCATAGAAAACAGAAAGTGAGATTCTTTACTCCATTCTTACCATAAACAATAACTTCTTCTACCCCCAAGGTTGCAGTCTGGTTTTTCCCAATCTTCCATTTTTCATTTTTTTAAATTATTTTTCAAAAGCTCCTCAGCATTTTAATAAAATATTATGCTGGATAAATAATTACCTCTTACACTGTAATCTAGGCATAATTTTCCTGTTTTCATTCAGCTTCATACAATAAGAGAATGGACACACATTCTCATAAAAGTGCCTCTGGAGGGAGACACAGCCCAAAAAGTAGCTTGTGCCTGACATAAGAAGAATAGAAATAATGTGTTCTCAAAAATCTGAGGATGTCTACTTTAAAACACATTAAAATATACACATTAGTCTAGTGTGGTGAGATGTGGCTGGGTCTGAAGTCTGCAAAATTCCTTTAACCCTTCAGTTATCTAACACTTCGTAAAACAGTTTTGCTATATTGAGTTATTTAAATGCTGCATTTAAAATAAGAATAACAATTAAAAAGAACTACTTATTTTCTGAGTTCAAAACTAAATGATAAGCAGTATGATTAACTAGAGTTACTGAAAATGATAAATCCTTTTTCTTCTTGAGATTACTAAGGTATTTTTTTAAGTTCGTGTCACTATTAAATCACTCAGGGTTAATCATCTGCATTTTGATGCTAATACACCACCCCTAACCTATAAGAGCTTTAAACACCGTATTACAAAATTTCATGTTATACAAAGACATACAGATTAAAAAAATACCAAGCCTACAGCTGATTTAATGCATCAAGCAGAACCTCATTACAGGTTGAGAATTACAATAAACTATAGCTAGGAAAAAATCTAGGAGAAAAATCTATACATTGTGGTTTTACAGTATGAAGTTTTGCTGCAAAATGTAAGGTCTGACTCAGCTTTCATTAAAATCAATAAAAATTCTTTCCTACATATTTATAGATGCAGGATGGTGGTTCTACTACTTAAATGCAAATACCCCCACCTTGTGCTCCTAAAGAAAAAAAAAAATTACAATATTTATTTGTTATACAATTGGTGTAATAAGCCCATACCTCATAGTCCCTCTTTACTTCGGGGGTATTTTTTGGAAGATGGAAGGAGCATTTTGATAAAGTAGAATCTGGAACAAGCACAATATGTTACAGAATACAATTGGAGAACCTGTTGGTACTCTGCTTGAGCATGGCTTTGTTCTACAGCGTGCCAGTAGCCATTCCTAATTATTTTACTCACCAAATATTTAATTTATCTTTTTCTTTTAGAAGCTCCATATTACAAATGATAGTGCTAGATGAACAATTCCTCTAACCTGTTATCCTACACTCCAAAGAAGCCAAACATAGCCCATACACCGGCCCATCCTATGAAGTCACGGTCACATGTTGACTGTCTTCAGCAGAAGTACCAGCTAATAGAGCTCCTGCCTCCCACGGTACTTTACTACTCTAAATCTCAGCAAAATGCACTTTTGCTGCCACTTCCTCTGTCTGACACTAGGCACTTAATGTAAAGTGTTTTTTTGGCTTTTTTTTTTTTTTTTTTTTTCAGAAAATGAATAAGATAAGGTTTTTCCCCTCTTTTTAAGTTGGGAAGTTTCCCTGTCTCACATTCAAAATAAGTACCAGTCAATAGACACACTGGCACAACTGAGGCTATACCGTAGCTAATAAAAATGCTGCACCACTCTGCCCCAACACAACTTAGTGAAGCTCTGCATTCATTTGAACGTACTATATGTATAAGACATTCCCTGATGAATACAGGGAATTCTCAAGCTTAAAGATTGATTGATTTTCTATTCCCATCAATAAAATACTTACTAAAACCCCAGTAATAACAATACAGAGTGGCTACAAGGAGACATCTAGGGAGCAGGAAGAACAAGCAAGTATAAACAATGGTCTTTCTCTGACTAATAATTTCTCAGCCTCTGATCACTTCTACTCTTCCACTGAGTTTATTGCGGTTTGTCTAAACTGTTTTTCTTCCAGGCGTTTGTCTACTCTCCCCCTGAGCCCTCATAAACAAATGACTTTCTTTTGTCAAGATCATCCACAAATCTATTGCTAGTTGCATGTGGAACCACCTCCTCTTTCTCCTTTTGAATCCAGTTGCCCCGATTACCATATTGGGAGAAAATGGGAGCATCAATTGCCACTCACCCTCTCCATGCCAGTAATGACTTCGTAGAAAAGTATTATATTGCCTTGCTGGGCTGAAGAGTTACAGCCCATCCAAGCATTTCTCATAGGGAATTCTCATCCTTCCTGTCCTTCAGTGGACCTTCTAGAGACACAGAATAATTTGGCTTGAAAAGGGCCTAATTAGTCAACCCTCCCTGCTCAAACCAGGTCTAGCTAGATCAGGTTTTCCAGAAAATTTGTTGAATTTCCATTCTTGGAGGCGATCAGGACTAGACTGGGCAAGTCCCTGAGCAACCTCGGTTTCCTTAGACCTACTGTGGGCAGGGGATTGGACTACAGACCTCTGGAGGTCCCTTTCAACACAAATTACTCTACGATTCTGATATATCTTTTTTGAGATGGTGAGACCCCATACAACACTCAATATGGCAGCAAACCATCAATTCATACAGAAAGATAATTATATTTTCTTACTTGCCTCTAGTTCTTTTCTAATAGTTTCTTTCATTAGATTTGTGGGTTTGGATTAAGAGATCTGAGCTGATGTTTTTGTGGAATTTCCTATCATAGCCCCAAAACCTTGCTCCTGAGATGCAACAGTCAGCTCAGAGCTGATCATTTTATATGTGAAGCTAGGATCATCTTTCCACATGCGCACCACTTCACAGTTACCTGCACTGTACTTTATGGGCAATCTTGTAACTAAACTGAAGCTAACAGAATTATGTATGGATTTAGGGTAACAGCTACAGCTATACTGACTATATACAATGAACCATGTGTTTTTCAGAAACAAATCCAACAATTCATTTTTGGTGTGCCTTGGTAGTATATTGCATTCTCCTCACATTGTAACTTTCCCTTGGCCTGAAGTTCTGCAGCCACAAAAAATACATATATTAAAAAAAACACCACCAAAATCTAAAACATTTGTCTGATGCCCGAGTCACTAGGTCGCTTCCCTGCTACTTTCTCAGTCTTTTGTAGTGTTCCCCTTAATGGGTTTTGGACATGTAAGAGGTCACTGTTTTGCTTGATTACTTTCATTTCTTTGTAATGTTTCCCACCATTAGCTCATATAGAATTTCATAATCCACTCTGTATGTGACCAGCCTCTTACTGATACAAAGTCATAGACGATTAGGCTCTTTTGCTATGTTCGTTAGCATATATGCTTTTAAATATAATCATAAGTCAGCACAGATTTTCGTAGGCTGAAAATTACAAATTACATACAAATTACTGAATGTTCTCATAAACTTTATGTTGTGAAACAGAAGATCACTAAGGTTTGGGGTTTGGGGTTTTTTGGTTTGTTGTGGGTTTTTTTTTATTTGGTTTTGGGGTTGGTTTTTTTTTTGAGGGGGGGGAGAGGTTTGAGATAACTATTTAGAGTTTTCCTAGTATAATCAAAACATCTTTGTCATATACCATGAATCTATATAATGACAATGTCACAATTTTCCTATCTTGTTAGGTACATTATGTTCTGTTTTTTGCCTCAGTAGAAAGCATATATTGACTGTAGGAGGAACAGGAAGAAATAAGCTACAGACAGGCAACATTTCCTCAGCAAAAATAGCCTGAAGAATGACTCATTGCCTCTGAAAGAACTTATGTATTAGCACTTTAATGTATGTAGTAAATTATCTCATCTAGGTTTGAAACTGATCCTCCACTCCCCACCCCCCCCCAAGCAATCAATTCTCTGTATACAAATAATTCCCATGTAATTTGGCCAATTTGATGCCATTAATTGCATTGAAGCACAGTAATAGAAAGAATAGTAAAATAAAGTTGCATTACCATGCAACCAAGATGCATAAAGATGTTTCCAAGAAATCTCTCTTGAGGTGGGCTCACCTTATCCGGCTGCCAAATACCCACCCAGCTGCTCTCTCATTCTCCTTCCTCAAAAGGACAGGAGGAGAAAAATAAGATTGAAAAGCTTGTGGATTGAGATAGACTCAATTTGGGGGTTGTGGTCAGTCCATAACAGCTCCTCTCTGCATTTCCTTCTTCTCTATGCTTTCCCCCTGCTCCAGCATGGGTCCTTCCCACGGGCTGCAGTCGTTCAGGATCAACCTGCTCCTTCATGGGCTTTCCATGGGCTACAGTTTCCTTGAGAGCACGTCCACCTGCTCCAGTGTGGGATCCTCCATGGGCTGCAGTATGGATATCTGTGCCACAGAGGTCATGTCTACAGGCTGCAGGGAAATGCCTGTTCCACCATATTCTTCTCCAGGGGCTGCAGCGGAAGCCTGCTCAGATGC